>JAQJVK010000011.1:11491193-11950588 GCA_035578135.1 Flexamia atlantica
CAAGCCAGTGTAAGAACTTAAATTTTAGGCCTAAACATAAATTTAGGAAGGGAGCTGCCTGGATCACATATGAAATAGTTGAGTTAACAAAAGAAAGAGATAGATTATTTAAAAGATGGAAAAAATCACCCCAAAACCAGAACTACAGAAATGCATATAAAAGAATAAGAAACACAGTAAACAACATGATTAGAAATAGGAAAAACTATTACTATACACAGCTGATAGAGAAAAATAGCAAAAATACAAGAAAGCTATGGCAGAATGTGAATAACATTGTGGGTAGAGGAAGGAAAAGTGATATCGACAGCCAGATTATCAAGGCAATGAGTGGTACAATGAACATGCTGGATATCGCAAACGGTTTTGCTAATTATTTTATAGAAGGAGTGGCGGAATTAAAGCATACGTGTCAGTTCCTTGATAGGCATATACAACCTTTAGTAGAGCCAAGCCATAAGACTGCAGGAGAAATAAGTAATTTTTATATACCAAAAGCCACAAAACTTTCTGTGGAAAATATAATAAGTAAACTGAATGCAGAAAAGGCACCTGGTATTGACAATATTACGATGAGAGATATAAAAATGATTACAGGGAAAATTTCAGGTACTTTAGCTGAACTCATCAATAATTCATTGCGAGAGGGGTGTTTCCCAGATGTGCTGAAGTGTGCAGTAATAAGACCAATTTATAAAAACAAAGATAGGAAAAAATTTTGTAACTATAGACCAATTGCAATACTGTCTTCAATAGAAAAGATTTTAGAAAAATATGTTAATACTTTCCTGAATAAATATCTTGTAGAAAATAATATACTCAGTCCACATCAATTTGGTTTTCAACAAAATAAAAGTACTGAAATGGCCTTAGAAAAATTTGCAAAAAACACTAATGAATACCTGAACAGTAGATGTCATGTTCTTGCTCTGTTTATAGACTTTTCGAAAGCGTTTGATACGATAAGCCACAAAGAGATAATTAAAGCTTTAGAAGTAATAGGTGTAAAAGGTGTATACCTAAATTGGTTTGAGTCATACCTAAAAAATCGTAAGTTTGTAGTGAGGGTCCATAATACTACAAGTGATGAGAAATTTACTGATGTTGGAGTACCGCAAGGGTCGCAGTTGGGACCCTCTCTGTTTAATATATATATTAATGAGGTATTTCAAAGGTTCCGTTTCAGTAATATATATGCCTATGCAGATGATATTCTTTTAACAGTAGGTCATATTAATCTCAGACAAGCGAACAGTAGACTGCAACATGATTTTACAGAGCTTTGTAAGTTTGCTCATGATAAAGGACTTGTGTTAAATGCACAAAAAACTGTATTAATGCATATCACTCCTAAAAACATGAAAAAAACAGACGGAGTGACATCCTTATTAAGATGCATGACTGTTTATGTCTACACACCGCAGGTCAGAACGATTGCAACTGTGTTGAGATTAAGTTGGTAGAAAAATCAAAGTATCTAGGGATCACAGTAGATAGTAGGCTTACATGGTGTGAACACATCTTCCAGTTGCAGCGAAGACTTTATCCCTTGGTAAGTCTGTGTTATAGTATTTCAAGCTTCCCAAGAAAGATCAAACAGTTAATTTACAGCTCATTGATAGAGTCTCTGATCAGGTATGGAGTTGGAGTATGGGGTAATGCTGCTCATTGTTATATGGAGAGGATAGTAAGGTTGCAGAGGAAGTGTATTAAGATTCTTGGATTAGGACCAATAGGATCTGAAGGAGAGGCTGAGTGGGGAGCAGATGGGAAAATTGGGTATTGCTTTATAAACACTAGACTTTTAACACCTGTTGGAATGTATGCTCTGAAGGTTATTACGACTTATAGGGATGCAAGAGGGCTGAGAGTGGCAGTCGACAGCATAATAAGTAGGCAAAGGCATAGGAGAAATGGAGGGCAAAGTAGGCCTAGATATTTGGTACCAATAATGAATACTAAGTATGGTGAAAGGCTACCAGAGTATACTGTTCCTTATCTATATAATCAGCTGCCTGACCACCTAACTGACTATCATAAGAGTAACAGACTATTTAAAGAAGCTATCTCCAGCTGGTTGTGCAATTAAGGAAAGTAGTGTGTTGTATCATAACTTAGGCTTTGTCTGTAACCCAGGTTCCCTTTTGTTTGACAATCCAAGCACAACATTCCCACTCATAATACTCTTCAAGCATGTCACAATTTTCACTCATCTGGAACACCTGAAATATTCTCACTTTTACACTTTCAATAAAGTTTAACACTTCAGTCCTCACTATCCCACAACTCAGTAATAGCACTATGCCGGCACCCATTAACCTGCAGATCCACTAGTACATATTCTTGCGCCACTCAATATTTTTTCAATATTATTTTTCAATCCTAAATATCAAATATTATAAAGTTCCTCCTTTTGAAATCACCTTATCACCCTAATTCTTAATTTTTGAGGAAAAATTTTCCATTTCATTTTCATGTCTATTCCAGAAAGTAATTATTAAATTCAATGACGTAAATGGATTGAATTCCAATTTAAAGCATAGAGTACATGTTTTCCTGACAGCCCAAAGAGTAATTTCTGAGTACTTTAGTATAGATAGATATATATTATGTACGGTATGTGTTTATTATGTTTGTGTACGTACCTGCACTAGTGTTTTTAGCAGAAATAATAAAGTCATTGATTGGATCACCTGCCACCACATAAGAGCAACCTTTATAATTAATTTCTTATTGTTTGTTTTTTTTCTTTGGCTACGGGCTCTGCCGACAAGTGCTGTGTCACTTGGCTGAGCTATTGTATGGAAAATTCTTTGATAATAAATGGTTTCAATGGTTTCAATGGTTTCAATTTATAATTTGTTAAGTAAATTAAGTTAGCATTATCTCCATAAATAATATGTTATTAAAGTCCCATGCCTAATCTAATCAGATATGTATTAATCTAAATTGGATTGGCTGTAGGAAGTCAAAGGCCCATAACATAATGCCAAGATATTATTGATATATAGAAGAGCGTTTTTATTTGTAATCCAAACTACTTGCCGATTGATTTAGCTAATACTACAAGCATGCATTTTACCACAGATCGGCTGAAAAAACATTATTAACGAAAACAAATGGACGCGTCAAAAAGTTTTTGATTTGTTCATTTTTTATCAGAAACCTGGAGCGACGCGACGCTGATTTGACGGCGAACAACAATCTCCGAACATTTAATCATTTCTGTACGGTAACAAGTTTGTCAAACTTTAAAATAACAGACAACTTCTCTTTTATTCGTATTTCATCTTTATTTATGTGGCAGGAATAATTTTTGTAAAATGATGCCACTTGCATTTTCAATGAGGTCAGGAAAGTTAGGATTTGTTTTTGTGCGATTTCATGACTGCATCCTGACTTATAGAGTAAGCCTCTTTTATTAGTATTCTATCTTTATATAACTAAGCAACAAGAATGATTTTTATTAAATTATGTTAGGTATTTGTTCACTGAGATCACTGGAATGTTGTGAGGTGTTGTTTTAGTTTGTTAAGAAAAATTTAAGGCATGACCTCACTATTGAAAAGGATACGAATTTGTCTAGGTGTTGAATGAGGTGATGCAAATAAGGTGTTGAAATGCGGATGACAAAACCTTATATTTCGAGTAATTATAGCTTTGAATTCAATAGAGTTTTTACATACATCTACAGGTTGGTTATTTCGAACCTTAAAAAATACTGAATATACAGTTATGACCAAAAATACCTGTTTACTAAACTGACCCTATTCGTCATAGATAAGTAATATTTTATTCAATAATTACTTTTTAAATTCTGATTTTAACTACGTTTAAAGAAGTTAGCTCTTCAATAGAAACCCTAACTAACACTTAAATTACAAGTTTAGAAGTAGATGTACAAATATACAACCATGATTATTCGATTGAAGAATGATAATGAGTTAAAGTTTGTATCAAGAGTTTAGTTTGTTTGTGAAGGATCAATGAGTAAATGTTTTAAACTATTAGCTATTGTCATTTCTTTTCCTTTCCTTTCAAGATAACGATTTGTGAAGAATTATGGAAATAGTTATGTATGAATTATTGTTCGTACAGAAAGATATTAAAGACCAAGTAAATAATAAAGCTCTAAACCTTTTTCCAAGTTCGACTCTTCACAACGTAATCAAAAGTTTCTAAGGGTAAATCTGACCAACACTACGGCTCTCGTAAAGTAAATAAAGGTGGGTGAAAGGAGAGTGAGTGGCGGTAAACAACCAAACAACTTTCGTCGAAAACTTCATTGAAGGCGAGGTTGAACCTTTAACCTCTACATAGATTCTGAACGTGATTTGGTATGCAAAAAAAGGGTAAAAGCTTATGAATATTCTTGTAATAATATAAAGTATGTTAGTAAAAGGTTTATACATTAAATTGAGGAACGGTAGTGAAATTCTTACTTTAAAATATTGTATTTACTTTTGAACTAGCTCATGTTGTCCCGCTTCGCGGGGAAAAAGTAAACAGATAACTGTAAATAAAAAGAAATGCGTTAGTTGTTCAGCCCTTTTCTTTATACTTCCACGTAGAGGAAATTTTATCAAAAAGCTATTATTTTTTCTGGGATTTCTTTACCGAGACCTGTAAGTAGGGTTTATGGTTGTCAGTCTTATGGTTTTCTCAAAAGTTGATGGTAGTTTGGGCTTTGTATCGTCTTCCTTTACTTCTCAAAATAAATCGTAAACTTATACTTCGGTTAATGTTTTAGTTGAGCCCTGAAAATATCACACATAGTTTTTTTTTGCCTGATTTAATAGCCCTCCCTCTAGTCAAACACGATATTGTTAATACTAACACGGGATTATTTTCAATACTGTAAAATTATGTTTTAGGACAACGAAAATGGAAATAAAAACGGATAATTACCGTTATAATTAAAATTATGTGCTTAGTTTTTTTTCTTAAAATGCACAAAAGCTGAGAAGAGTTGAGATAAAACATCCTTGCCTAAATACGTATATACTATAACATGCAAACGTCGAGTAGAAAGCTGGTGCTTATTTTAAGAAGGTTATGAGCATATTAAGAAACAGAAAACCCCAAACTTGTTTAAGTGTGGCTCTTCAGAACATAATCAAAAAGTTTCTCACAGAACCTCCTAACACTGGCCCTCGTAAAGTAAGTAGATATGAAGAGTTTAGGTAAACAACTTTATTTTGCTTGCAGGATCTCAATATTTCTTCCGAAATAACAACAATTTTCTTATCAAATGAAAAAGAAGGTTTTCAGAGAGTACATCATTACATACAGGGACATTTTTAGTCTAATATGAATGCAATTTTCTAAGGAGGAGTTAAAAAAAATTAGTATTAAATGTTAAGCTCAAACTACCTTACTAACGTTCTTTTTATTTATCTGTACATATTTGTTGAAAATAAATTAAAATACCCAGCGGACACTAAAATCTAACATCTATCAGCGTTAAATACAAAAATACTCTTATTAACACGCCATTTTATTGTTTAGGGTAGCTATAAAACGTATCTAATCAACTCTCCCGTTCAAGTGATTTTTTATTCATTTACAAATTGAATTAAATGGAGTAGCCTATTTTGGTACCTACACAGCATTAACTTTCTAATCCAATGCTTTGCTCTTGTTGTATTTCTATAAACAGTATTATCTTACACAATATTAAATATCATTATTTGAAAAATAATTATAATTATACTGTTCTAAATAAAAATAATTATCAATGTTTCAGTTTAAAGATTCCGTCCTTGTAGAATCAGTAGGACACACTCTAAAAAATGAACTATTTATCCGTCGTTTTTTTACAGATTTCCTCAGATTTGCTCAGAGAAGAGTAATTTTTAACTTTATATTCATTACATTATAGTCAGTACCCGACATGATCTATTCTAAAGAAAAACTGACATAATTCTACACACATTCTTCCTGCTACATAGATAAAGATGAATCACAAATAAAAGAGAAGTTGTCTGTTATTTGGAAGTTTGAAAAACTGTTACAGAAATTATTAAATGTTCGAAGATTGTTGTTTTGCTGTCAAATCAGCTTCGCATGATTTCTAGCTTTTCGATGAATGACGATTTATGAAAGTTTAAGACACTTCCAATTATTTTTATAAATATACTATTAATACTTTCAATTGAAATGGTTACCTACAAGGTATCATAAGCCAACTATGAATGAGCTAGGAGTGTAACATGAGCAGTGCGATCTTGTAGTATTGTTACTAAGGCCTTTATTGTAGGTGTTGGATATATTGCGATCCAGTTGTAACATATCTAAGTGTAATGGGAATGGAGTCTAGATTAATCGTTTCGTCAATAAAAGTTTGGGTGAACTGACAAAATCAGTCGCCTACCGTGGGGCTCGAACCCACGACCCTAAAATTAAGAGTCTCGTGCTCTACTAACTGGGCTAGTCGGACTGAAAGTGTATTTGTATGTAGGTGTCAAAGAAATTAAACACTAACAATTTGTTATCTTATATGTAATGATACTCTCTTGTCCTAAACTTAAGACACAGACAATTAAGACCAAGACCCCGACAATCTTTATATTACAACATGAGCTATTAAACAAATTAGGAAGCTTAATAACAGTCAACAAAAAAGTTGCTAAGAAAAAGAGTGGACTGAATTTCGTAAAATGTTTTCTCGATAAATAGGCTAAAAAGGACATTCAAAGTAGGTACATAATTGTTTTTTCTGTAAAATGTTTTTAAAATACAATTAATCTTATAGTTTTTGTCAAAATAGTTTATCAAAAATCTTAAGTTTTGTTTAACATTATCTTTGACTCCAGACATGTAAGACTTATTACTGGTGTTTTATATTATGGCAGTAAACCTTTGGAATGAAAATTATATAGCGGTAAAGACAGGAAATTGAACAAATCAGTCTTGAAGATATAACACCTGTCAAGAGCAGGTTTTGATATTACCTCCTTCTAAACTAACTTTTCGGCCATCAAACATATAATACAACCTCAAATGATTTGTTCCCTTCACAACTAATGGTCGTAAGCCTTATAATTGTTAATAAATTTGGTAACATGTCTACGGTGAAAATGAAAAGTATTATCCATATGATGTTTAAGGGCCATCCAAATTCAGTGCTTTATTACTATTGAAGAGTTGTTAAGCTGACATAATGACATTTACAGTATATGAAACAAAAACAATAGGTCCAAGCTCATGTAATAAAGTTGTTTTTCAATTATTGATCCAAAATTAACCTCTGTTGTAATGGATGAAAGGAACAACATCTTTAAGGACGAATTTTTGCCTTTATGAAGACTTCTTTTGGTGTAGATAATATTGCCCTCGAAGGTGGAACATATACATAACAACTCTCCTTAATAACGATAAGTCATATGAAATGACTTGGTTTTATATATACCGGGTGATCAAAAAGTAACGGATCGGCTTCGTAATTTCTTTCATATTAAATATTGACGTATGAAACCTAGAACATGTCTCTAGGACACAAACTACTGTTTTATCACGAATTCAGTGACCCCTTACCTTCCTCAACTGCATATTCAATTTCAGACGTCCTAATCGTCCGTTCGAGACACGGTTTGCTGCATTAAATAATGCTTTATTACCTCTTTAAAATTACATACATATCGACCTATGCACGGCCTATGACATAAACCTCTTCCATGAGGGACGTACCTTAAAGGGTGTCTTGCAAGGATGATTACCAGCATAATTTTAGTAATGATAAATAATGATTACAGCATTAATTAGTGTTGTACATAATTTTAAAGGGCATGAAATTCTCAACAAAATGCCGCAAACCGCATCACGAAAGGACACTTGGAACGTCTGAAATTGAATTTTTAAAGAGGCTATCTTCTTGCTCTTAGTGGGCCGTCCCCCTGAGGAGATGGGAGTCACTTATAAGTGCTAAAATAATATTTTGTGACAAAGAAACATGTTATAAGTTTCGTAGGTGAATATTTAATATTAAAACAATCACGAAGCCAATCCGGGACTTTTTGACCACCCGGTATATGTGTGTCACAATGACAAAGGAATCACGGGAAACCCATTTCTTAGCCATAAATTTGAAGTTATCCAGAATTAATTGACAGTTTGGACGAACGATCGATCAGTGACAGCATTTTTAATTCAACGCTGTTGGATGTAAACTACTCTCAGTTTTTTTTTTAAAGATAAAGCATAATCTACGGATGAAGAATACCCAAACATAGATAGCAATGAGTTTACTATTGTATTTTAATTCGGAGTAGCGTAAAGATAAGGAAAAACAAACAACTTCATTAAAACATTTTTGCTTTGCTTCAGCAATAGAAGGTAAATATTTAAATTGAAATGCGGAAGGTTGACAAAGAAATTCAATCCAAACTGACAATAATGCTTCATTGAACTAAATGAACTTATAAGGACCATTTAACAAGAAGAATGTAATATTCTACACTCTGTTCAGACTTCGCTCCATCGAAACACAATTTAATTTGGTTCGAATTTACGCTCTGTTGAGTAGCTTGGAAGTATTTATTCTTTTATCAAGAAAATAATATATCTTCCATTTTTATGTCAGTGTACAAGTAAGAATAGCTCTGAATAACTTTAATATTTAAGTTAACACATCATTACTTTTTAGACTGTTTAGTAATGAGGTTTCAGATGATAGTTTTATGGATCCGTTATTAATAGTTGTGGTTTGACAGACAGTGCAAGACTATTCAAGATATAGGAGGAAAGTCAAATATACCGGGTGTCTCACCTACAGTGAACCAATACCTAACTTTTTTTTACAAATCTGACAAAGAACTTTTTATTTGGGACTTCCCTTCACTTTCAACGCTGCTTTTTGGAATCACTTCGAAATTTAAAAATGTGGCCGCCATTTTCCAATATGGCGGAAACTGATTTTTTTCTTATGGAACACCCTATATTTAATGGTGTTTTTGGATTTTACGCTTAGTTTTAATACATTTTTATTCTTACTTATTTTTTCCTTAACTCAATGGTTCAGGAGATATGAGCACTTAAAGTTTGATTTTTCCGTTTAAAATGCATTGTGTTTTATGAAGTAAAAGTATTTTTAAAATAATACAATTCCACGAGTTAATCTCGACTAGAAATTATTTCATGATTAAATCTCAACTGAACTCACATTTTAAGCACTTTTTAGTATATGTTAACTTTATTAAACCCAACCGTCTTCAATATACAGACTACCAACAATTTCCCAATGCATTTTATAAGGGGGAAAATCAAACTTTAACTGCTCATATCTCCTGAACCATTGAGTTTAGGAAGAAATAAGTAAGAATAGAAAGTTTTTAAAGTGAAGCGTAAAATCCAAAGACACCAAAAAATATAGGGCATTCCATAAGAAAAATCAAAGTTGTCCGCCATACTAGAAAATGGCGGCAATATTTTGGAATTTCGAAGTGATTCCAAAAAGCAACGTCAAAAATGAAGGGAAGATCCCCACAAGAAGTTCTTTGTCAGATGTATAATAAAAAAAGTTGATATTGGTTCACTTTAGGTGAGACACCCGGTATAGGAGGAAATAATGGCATTGTTTGATTGCATCTGAGATGGAATGTTAAGATGTTATATGCAAACAGTACAATAATTAGTTTTACTCTTAATTATTGAGACTGCGGTTAAGATAGATTTTCAATATCTTTTAGGATCTGACCGCTTAGTACACGAGTATCTGCAATTCTTTGGTTGTAATATATTTTATTAACTGTACTTGTGATTTAAGTATTGCTTTATTTTAATCATTCATTGAAGGCGCACTAATTTTTTCTGATCAGTGATGGAAAACGTCCGAAAAAATCAAATCCAACAATTCTGCCACTACTGGACAGTTCCGGACTGAAGAGATATTTCGAGAAAACTTGGGTTAGTAAGAAAAAGGTTGATAGGTATGTTTTTAGGAAAAATAAATACTTAATTTACTTAGTATACGAGTATACGAAATAATTATACGAATCACGCAGAACCAAGAACAATGTTTGCTTTCAAGATAAAGGTGAATATTATGTTTTCAACTCATATCCTAAATGTATTGTATTATATAAAAAGTTAAGATCAACATTTAATCTTATTTTCACCAAACTTTTATTTTTTGACGAATAAAAATACCCGCAGGGACAATAATTTATAATTCAGAAGGCCACAACAGCAGCAGGTCGGACTATGGGACGATGGCAGTAAAGAGATGTTTGGAGTTTTGTTGTTGGGCAGAGTTCATGAATACTATAATAAAATTGTCTGTACTCTGCCTTTCTAAAAGTATTTTTTATTCTTTCTGGTCCTTGCAAAAGAGACTTATTAACATTGGTTATAAGAATAATCTAAAATGTTAAACATTTTCGATAACAGAATACATCTGATAGTAAATTATAGTACAAAATAAATAAGTAGAGGTTTGGTTACTAACAATGTTGACAACATTGTAATTTAAACTGTTTACTTTAACACTATCATGTAAGGAGTTTTGGTTTTACAAATTACTATCAAAATTCCAAAAATCATTAGAAACTACAGATATATAAAAAGTCCAGGGGGCGAAGTTAAAGGGGAATATGAATAGGCCAATTAGTTTGCCGGTTTAACGATATACACTTGAGTAAATTATTAGCTTTATCGTTTTACTAGTTTTTCTGTTCACCCGGAACAACATACTGACAGATAACCCCTCTTCATTATAATATGGAAGGGATAAAAAACGAAATATAAATTTATCTATTCATGTTTTGTGGAACAGTATTGATCATTGTACATTTTGCATGCCCTATATTATAAAGGGAATTTCCTAAAATCATTAGGTCAATGATTACGGAATCACAGTCGTGGAGTGGAGAAGCATTTCTGCAACAGTAATTGCCAATTCCTTTGCGATTCCTTTGTGGACCATCAGGATGGGATTGGGAACGTCCAAAGGAATTAATTACGCTTCAGGTTTGTAAACACTGGTAAAAGAACATGTTTTTATGTTTTCAAACCCTAAAGACACCACATTAAACGCCAAAATGTTGTAAAAAATATAGGTACGTAAGTGTAAATTTGCTGTCGTTTTATTAAACAGTTTAAAAAAAATTAGGAAAGCACATTAATGTATAAACTAAAAGCTACCAACTAAACAAATTTCTAATAAAGTTTTCTTGAAATGGTATATCGGTTTTATTAAAAAATTTTATTCTTACCTGACGTTCTTTTGGACACAATAATAACTGTGCCCCTTACTTAGCGAAAGTAATCGTTGCTGTCCAATCTTAAGATACATTATCAGCAAAGATATGCTGCTTCTCAATTTTCGAATCATGCTACATTAATGCTTGTACTAAAACGATTTAAGGCTCGTAGGTAATGGGCTACATCAGCTCAGTTGTTTTAGTGCTGAGTGAGTATAGTATAGAAATGTCTCACTAGTGAAATTGTTGGCGCTCGAGACTTTCCGAGGTAATGAAAAAGTAATCACTTCACTCCTAGTGGCAGGCAAAATGTTATTTTATTCACTCATTGCAAGGAATAAAAAGCATCTAAACAAAGCAGTGGGTGAAAGTTTGCTTGATAAAATTGATCACATAAACTAGATACTTACATTACATTAATAAAATTAATCAGATGCATTAAAAATGTATAATAATCGATGGTATGGTTTCCAATTCCAATTCTCCACATAGTTTAATCCAATTTAATGTTTTAATTTTTCACTTTAAGATCATTACAATAGTTCTGCAGCTTTTTCTTTTAAGATAAAATACCAAAAATAATTATTTGGTAAAATATAAAACTTGAAATCCATGAGTGGTACGACAATTAAGTTGGATTGGTTCCAACTATAAATAAAACTCGGCTAAAACACATAAGCTCCCATTTAGTACCTCTCACACCTAAAACCCAATATTGCATCTCGTGGCTCAGAATTAATTTCCCCGCAACGTGGCGGATTATGGGTCTCTGAAGGATTATACACATACACTGCCGGCTTAGGTGGCTGCTTAGATTAGCGGGTTTATTTATGACATTTACCTCTTAAAAAACACGCACCAAAAATATATTTTTCCTTCACCTACTATCTAAGGCCGTCGTTTAGTCCCTGGAATAAAATACTTAAGTACTAGTTTATACTCCATGTGATTTACTTACTTTCTTTTTCTCCACGGTACTAAAAGTATCTACTTTTTCTCCCTTGGACTAAGAGTATCCTCATAAGAAATACATGGGCGAAATTCGGCAACGCCGTGATGGACAGTGAGAAAATGTGACATCACTGTAGATTTTCATTTGCTTACTCTTAATTTGATTCAAGAACTTCAGTATTTCAACTTAAGAAAACAAAACCGTATGCATTTAATAGCCAGGTAATAATTTTTTGTATGAATTAAGTTGGCAACACTTAATATTAAACACCTGATTTGGAGTTTGTTGTTACCAATATGCGTTTTATAAACATGATTGTTTCTACCTATAGAATTTGAGAAGTATTTTTTAATTGTAAGACTTTAGAAAAAATAGTGTCAAAAATAGATATATAATGTAAATAAATGGCTATTTAAATTGCCTAAGTACCTTATGTTATATTACGATTCTTATCTAGCCTAATTTAAGAGGGAAAATGATCATATGAAGATAAAGTTATATTGTCACAGTTTGTAGGTGGAGGAAAAATTGTGTGTGCATCAAGGGACTAAAGTTCTTTTTCTCCCTAGGGAAAATCGTCGCTTTCGGCTCCACCATCGGGTGACAACAGATTCAAGGAGAAAAAGTTTCACTTTAGTCCTTAGATGCACAAATAACTATTTAACAAATGTATCTTTTTACAAATGTACAGGTATTATGTAAAAGAGTATTACTGAGAGTTTACTTAATACTACATATTATTTTTTTAGTTTTTACATAGATACCAGCTCATGACCATGAGACCATCTAAAAAAATAATCAAAACTGTTTAAATAATTATCTTATTTGTAGGGCTGCAATTTTACTATCTATACCTAATCGATGCTCAGGCTATGTTTTCTGCGTTTATTAAATACCTTAATCGGGCTATATTAAGTTTTATGGGTGACTTCACTTTAGTTTTTTATAATGTCTAGGCGTCCAGAGCAATCGATATCATTACTGTTGTTGGCCTAGATTATTTAGAACGAATTCATCAATTTCCGTGTGGGTTAATTTATGTTAATAGATTGCTTCAAATGCCTTACGATGAATAGAAAAAGAATACTAATAACTAATTCCTTCACACTGTTTGAACCTTTAAATCCACATGTTTACTTAAAGAGCCCTTGTACGTCAATGTTTTTGTAGCCTTCCCAGCTATATTATTTTATCTAGCTAGCAAACCAGCTTCAACCGTAGAAGAACATAAAACTTTCACGGATTTGGGATTTGATTTTGTCATACTTCTGAAGTTTGCATTGACAACTTCTTAACCTTCGCTATAGTTTAACATTGAAATTTATCGTGGCGCGTAACCATAAGGTAATGGTGTAAATGCGTTTATTAGTACGCATATTGGACCCAAGGGGAGCACATGTGCAAAATGTTAGCTCTGAAGGTCTCTGAAGTTTTAAGATTTTCTATCCATTAGATACCCCCTTCTCCTTTAGATACGTTATAGGAAGAGACCCCTTCTCCTTTATACATAATACATATTTGTATGCAACTATTCATTTAGTATTTTGCTTAAAGCTTGTATGAGCTTTTGACTAAAGCTCATACTTTACCTTAATATGACACATACCTATATGATTATACCCAAATAAAATATAATTAGGGTACTAAGAGTCTCATATTCGCATCATAATGTATTGTTAAAAGATTCATTATAAAAAACATTTAATGCAATTCTTTGCCATCCATTAGAACTTGAACTGCAAAAAACCGTTGATAAGGGGTCAGAAGTCAAGTCGTCAAGTACATCCAAGTTCGCAAAGAGTGATGTTTCTAATTTGAAACTTTTTTTCACGTTCAAGAGTAAAAAAATGGTCTCATAAATTATGGGCTGCAGTTCCGTAAGCGGTCTACATTTTAACGATTGAAAATATCGAACTGAAACCCCGATATGAATAACCGAAACGAAGTTTATTCGATTGCATCAAGAACAAAACAAAACACAATAAAACATCTAACTTAAATATGATAAAACGATATAACTAGAACTGAATGTTTAAGAACTAAACTTTAGAATAAAACTAATAAAAAATGTTTTACAGTCTTGTTATTAAATTAAAACATTACCACCATAACATTACTCAACAACACACACGTTATTTCATATCGTCTACCATTTTGAATTAGTTTTGGTTTTTGGTTTTCGATTGACATGGCACTGACGTGAAGTTTGGTTATGGTTAAGTTAGTTATCATACTTTCGAAAGTTAAATTATTACTGTATTAACCTACTACTAGATTAGTTTTCAGTCATGATAAGTTATACATTTTAATTGCAAACTTAATCATACCAAATATTAAACAGTAAAACACCGAATATCATTGTAAATTTACTTGAATTGGAACTAAATCCGATTATTTCATTGATACTAAAAATAAATCGACTCGATATAATATGAAAAGAGATGACTAGTTCGATATATTTTTAATCGATATGTTGGTAACAGTTCGATATTTTCAATCGTTAAAATGTTGACCGCTTACGGAACTTCAGCCAAATTATGTATTCATTGGCCTATAAAATGAAGGTTAACTAATTCATTGTGAAAAGTCATAACACTTTTATTCTACTCTTTTCAAACACGTGTAGGAATTTACATTTTGACTAGATAATGTTCAATACCAAACGTAAGAACATTCTACGAATGCATTTCTCATCACTCAAAAAAAATCAATCAATAAATAAATATATTTAATATTTATTTATTTATGAGATGTTACTACCATTAATTACAATGTTTCACTATTTTAAATGGGTTAACTTTTCTATCATGATTTTTAATGTGCATTTAGTTCTTACCTTCTACTGTCCCTGATAAGGAAAAAGGGAATAAATTTTAATTATTTTTCAATTTTCAACTTTATATTTTTTATTTTTTTATTTTTTTCAACACTGTCTAACAATCGTTACTCCTCTAACGAGTTGAAGCCGAGGCATACAAAGTTAAACCGGACCTTCTATAAAGTATTCGGTGAAAGTCATCCAGGCTGTTTACCACCAACCTTACTTTCCTTTCGCAGATATTTTATTTATTTTACGAGAGTCTATGTTAGTAAGAAGTCCATAGGAAACATTTTATTAAGTTTTGAATAGTCGAACATAAAAATGATATTTTATACAACTATTCAATAATAGATTACCTTATTTATTTTCTTATGCATGCAAATTGTTATCATACTTCCATCAATCATGTTTCTTTAAATGTACAAGTAATAAAAACGCGAAGAATGATTTAAAAAATTAAATTGATTATTAGTTCTTCATTGCATAAATTAGAGGTGAAACTTCTTAATTTTATGTCTGTAGGCCTAATATAATCAACGATCATGCATATCCAATATTAAAAAGTAATATGTTAATACATTTTTGGAGGTATTTTATAAAATTAATAGACATCTATATAATTAATACGCCAACACGAAATTTGTCTTATGAACTCCTTCGTCATTTCTAAACCGATTTTGATCATTGACGGCTCATTGGAAAGAGCGTGTCGCGTAGATTTGCAAACTGGCCTTACATTTTTGAAAAAGTCCCTTGGGTTCTGCCCCATTGGCTTTTAAAGTTTCCATGTTATCCTTATGAAGAACATAATTGTTTACATTTTGATCAGCTGGATAATTTAATTGCTGTTATTTTTTAATTTGTGTAAACATAACCCTCAAGACGGATCGTGTTAGCATGATTGTGTTTTAAATTTGTCACCATTTGAATTATCGCTCTGCTAGAGTAGCGCACGATTCCGTGCGCTCGGATCCACTAGTTAATTAAATTACGTCACAAAATAATGTATTATATCATATAGATAAAACGTAGTTAAAACCCATCGTTACGATATTGTTATTTTTAAACACGAGCATTCGCCAACGTTAAAATATTTTTAGGTCTTTGATTTTAATTGGTGTAGGATTTTGTTTTACTTTAAATAAGAGAACACATGAAATGAATTGCAATATTTTGAGATTATTACAATATGTGTGCCGTACGATATTTTTTATTTCCAAATGAAAAAGTATTTTATTTATTTAATTACTTTGTATGTCCATACAGTAATAGAAAAAAACTGTGACATTTGCCGGTTGAAGATTAATTAAAATAACCGTGATAACTTGCTTCTTTAACCATGTAATCCTACTATTATATGAGTAATGTTATCTTGTTGGTTAGCTTGCTAAATTATCTCAAAAATGGCTCCAAGGATTTCCTTGAAAGTTTGGAAATAACTCATTTCTGGCTCAAAAACAAGTTTCATGTAGGTCACTTGGCCAGAGAAAATCTAATGTCGTGATAAAATGAATTTTAAATTCGAAAAAATTAACAATGGGCTTTATGAGTTGTAACGCTAGCATCAAAAGAAACAACAAAATGTAAAAAAAATAAACTTATTATAACAGCTGTTTACAAACCACGGCCATTTAGAATAAATACTTCGTGTAGGTTAAAGATTGCATGGAGTAATAATAAAAGTTATAATAGTTATGACACTGTATTGTTTTATAGTAACTGGGTGAACTGGTAAACATAAAATAAAGCCGAGCGAGGTTCGGTCCTCCAGGTAATATTTTTATAAAATATATAGTATCTATGTGTTTGAATGATAGGTATTTAGTTAAAAGTATAGCTTTATGTTGTACATTATCCATTAGCATTCTCCTTGCACATCCACGTAATATGAGATTTAAAAGAACTAAACGTAGATCTATCAATTTCAAAACTAAAATTATCAAACTGATTTACGTCAAGTATTTGCTTACACTAATTTATTGTATGAAGTAGATTATAATTTAGGCTTCACGTTAATATCAGGTTGTCTGGAAAAAAACATTCATCTTTGGACCATTTGACACCCATCAGGGCTTAAAAAAAGTGATATATATCGCCCGAATTATCCAATTCAGATTTGAACCTGGATTGTCAGAAGGCTGCTTAAATTAAACTCAACTTCAATCAAATCTAGAATTGCCGAGCAGTAGAGTAGATTGAATAAAGCAAATTGATGTCTTCCAATAAATCTGAAGTGTAACTGCGCAGTTATTTTTCAAGGCAGCTGTTTATTTAGTTAATTAAAACTTGAATTCTCTCTCTATTAATTTGGTTCTTAAAACATTCCCTTTAAATGCAAAATGTTTAACCCATTAAAAACTGGCCGATTTGTATAAATTGTTGTTGCAGTTTTTGTCAAAAACTAACCAAATCCAGATTTTGATAGGCTATATTGGTAGCTCCAGCTAAGTATTATTGTTTTACATCAAAAAAGGATACATTTCATAAGAATGTAAAGCTGAAGTAGGTAGTTGGTTGCAAAACCAGCTGCATAGAAAAATGTGTTTCAAAAGTAGCTAAATTCATTGGCTTTGGCATGCTCAAAACAGTCTGTCTTGCATTATGAAAATTATGAAGTAGCAGATTTAATTGTTAAGAAAGACAGTAATTACAAACGTAATTTAGTAACAATATAAACTAAAGACTTTTACCTTGATACAAATCAACAAAGGAACCGACAAGGAAGCAATTTTTAGGGATGCGTACCCATTTTATTATTTGTCAAAAAGTACAAATTATGTTTATCATTTTGTATAAAAGTTTGTAATGATTATTATTGAATTTCTTGTTGTAACTGATACAGACGTGTTGTAACTGATAACGTCTGAAGTAATTACACGTATGGTAACCTAGTGATTTTTAAACCAAAACCAGCTACAACCTTTTCTTTGTTTCTAAGGTAGCTACATCCAATTTTTCCAACATTATACATTAGATGTTGTTATTGTGTCTAACAGACTACGCATATGTCTGTTTCTTAAAAAATAGAAATTTAAAATGGCATGAGAAATGGAAGATTTTTGTCTTTTTTACAGTTTTTGGGATGTAGCTGATTTTGAAACCAGTCAACTCAATATCTCAAACTGTCTTAATTACCACGAATGATACATCTCTTGAACACTCTGTCTATTTGTCTGCCAAATGACTTGAACCACGTTAGTGTGTATGAGTAATGTCATTTTCAGCATTGGACGGTCAAGGCCTTGTAATTTGATTCTACCTATAACATAGTTTGATGTAATATAGATTCCGAGTACGCGATTTTTAATCTTGTGATAACTGTTTGTAATAGTGTTTAAAAATATGCAAAGCAGTTAATTTATTGGTATTGATTTGATTATGGAGAGGGTAAGCGTAAGTTATAACTTTATCAATTGAAACGCTTTTTCTTTCTGCATCTGTAATAAAGAAAGTCTACTTTTGAAATTTTGCCCATAGTGAATCTGTGAACTTCCTCACGGCAAGTATATTGTTCACTTAAGTTATCCGTAACAAACCACTATTATGTTTGAACTTGGAGACATGACGTATGAAAACAAGTAATATATTTGAATGTGAATTCAAAATTTAATATTCAACAACTTCAGCATGGCGTAATTTGAAATCCCTTAGACCAGAGTTATGGCTTAGTTAAAAAAGAGATTAAAGCATCACTTATTATAACTACCTCAAGTACCTCACTGACAGTTCATATTTTTAAACATCATTGAAACCCGATAAATATTGTTTGATTTTTGTGTTAGTAAAATATAGAGTTTAAATGAACCTGACCAAAACCTGTTTCATTCTTCTTGTTCTTGTAAAACTTAAAAAAGATGAGAATAAATAACTTTGTAAACTTGGAAGGGAATAACGTAAACAAATTGAGGGAGTTTTGTGAAGTTTGGCATAACTTGACGCGACAACTTCAAGAGCAGTTACTAGTTGTTGGATGTCTGAGATTACAAAACAAACAGGTCTTGAAAAATAACCACGCTATACATAATCTGAAAATTAACTACTGGGGTTTTTATTTCAATAACTTAATTAAACTATATTTTGTTACTAATGCAGTTTGTGTGGAAATCGGAAGTAATCCATTTAATGTACAAGCCTAAGTTGTATTTACAGGAATAAATGGTGAAAATTTAGAATCCGTCTCCACCGTTAAAATCAATGGTTTATTAAATAAATAATACAGTAATTATAACAAATTTAATCGAAATAAAACATTAAAGATCACAAAAACAAGCTTACAATCACTGTGTAAGTACATAAACTTTAACTGCACCTTCTAAACATTAAGAAAATATACTTTTCCTCCACCTACCATCTAAAGTCGTCTTTTAGTCCCTGGAATTGAATACTAAAGTTGTAGTTTATACTCCATGGGATTCACGTACTTACTTTTTCTCCACGGGACTAAAAGTAATCTACTTTTTCTCCCATAGGACTAAAAGTAATCTCATAAGAAATACATGGGGAGAAATCCGGCAACACTGCGATGGACAGTGAGAAAATGTGGTAACACTGTCAATTTCCATTTGCTTACTCTAAATGTAATTCAAGAATTTCAGTGTTTCAACTTAAGAAAACAAAAACATATACATTTTATAGACAGGTAATTATTTTTTGTATGAATTAAGTTGGTAACAATGAATATAAAAACACCTGATTTAGAGTATGTTATTACCAATATGCCGAACGTTTTAAAAACATGACTGTTTCTTACAACGTGTACCTAGATGTACGTAAACATTTTGGGAGGTATTTTTAATTGATATACTTTAGAAAAAATAGTGTTAAAATAGTGTGAAAGTTATATTGTCACAGTTATTGTTAATATTGTAGGTGGAGGAAATATTTTGTGTGCATCAAGGGACTAAAGTGCCTTCGGGAAAATTGTCGCCCTCGGCTACGCCATCGGGCGACAACAATTTCCCTCAAGGAGAAAAAGTTGCACGTTAGTCCCTAGAGGCACAAATAACTATTGCACGACACCTCGGTACTACCCGACGCATAAAATTGACCAGGTACGAATCAAACACGTCATTCCGTCTATATCGTAGAAAAAAATAAAAACTGGAAATGTTGGACCATGTAACGCATTGTGCTGATGAAATGCTAGGTTCGTAGTTTACCAGCAA
This sequence comes from Flexamia atlantica, assembly GCA_035578135.1. NCBI lineage: Eukaryota > Metazoa > Arthropoda > Insecta > Hemiptera > Cicadellidae > Flexamia > Flexamia atlantica. Next base: position 11,511,330 of record JAQJVK010000011.1, read on the forward strand.
TTGAGTAATCTTATGGCTCCACATATAAGTTAAGTTCAATGTTACTCGACAACATATTGGAATTTTCGAACCATTTACCTATTTACCTACATTCGCACGTTCATTACACTGACAAATATATCCACCACTTTCATCACGTTTCATTCCTAGAATCGTCGTAATACCACATGAAACTGACAACTCCTGACACAAGTTTAGGAGTTGCCAGTTTAGGAGTTGCCACCTGCCAATAACAATAAAATATATGTTTTTAAGGAAATCGATTATTCATATGAAATCGGCAAATTTCGATTCTTAACTTCGATTCTGACAGAGGAGACGGATTTTAAAGTTTAGCCGAATACATTTTTGACCATCTGTTCTTAAATACTTGCGATCAAAATCGTCTGTGAAAACTTATTTAATTCGCAGAATTTAACGAAATTATTAGTTTCTCTGCATGTAAGTAAAGGATATATATGTAAATATATAGAATTTCCACTGAGACTGATTGAACTCTTACGTCGTCGTTAAGGATCAAAGGAACCACTTTAATGCTCTCAAAACATATAGTGATATAAAATTATTTAAATATGTCGTTAAAAAGTCATTATGCGCTTATTTTTACGTTACTGAATCGTCCTTAACATAACCGAATTAAAAGTTATAACAAAGCGATCCTGGAAGGAGTTCTAGGACGTTACGGGACTCAAAATGACGTGAATATAGTAAAAAATTGTTTACCTTATATCATAGGAATGTTTAACAATTATTCACATTTCCAGACGTTCTGAGAATATTTTAAATAGTTTCTCTGATTCTTAAAAACCATAATTACGTTCAATCGATTCTACTTGAGAATTTAACTTTCCTAATGGCTTTAGATTTTATCCTTGCTTGCTTTAAATTGGAACTATTAATTCACACGATATTTTTCCACGACTATTATTTCCACGAGCAATCTTTTGGAGTAACAGAAATATTTACGCAACCACCTAATGCCAACTGTTATTAATGAAATTTTTTTACAGTTGGTATACTTCAATAAAACTGTGGGAAATCCCAGTTCAAACAACATTTAAGTAGTTTCTGGATGTAAATGCCAAACGGGAGATGAGTATTGCCTGGAGAAAATAATTTCATCATTTAAAAAATGAATCTTCATAAAATAAAGGTTGTGCTTCTTCCCTAGACAACAGGAGTTAGACTCTGAGAATTGTATGCCCCTAGCTGATACACGACATTGTTTCAGTAGATCGGAGGATGAGGCTAGAACCAAGTCTGAAAGAGTCAAAGCAGGCATGTGAAGTCAACATTGCAGGTTGAGTTTAAGGCAGGGCCATGTGGCCCTAACTTAAATAAATACTTTTTTTTATTATTTCATTGTTTTATTAGTTGTCAACATTGGTCATTTTATTTGCTCCTGTCTGACTTTTTACACCTTTTCTCAACCCCACGCAATCTTTTCATTTATGGAGATAAAAATATTATATTTGGAGAAAGTATTATGTCCGTATAGTTATTGAAAGAAGTTGTTGGTGATCAGGGTTTTCTCCTTTTAGCCAAATATTGAAGGATAGGCCTAAGCGTTATAAAAACAAATCCTCCTTTCAACTATGGATAACTTTAAACTTTTACAAAAAATATAATCGCAAAAACTGGACGTCTCTATTGATAATACAGAAAGTTTTGATGAGTCAAAGAATGCATTTTTATTATAATCATAAAAAGTATGAAAATTCTTAATAACTTGAGATCGATAATTCCAAAAACTTACTGCAGAATCAATATCAGACTATACGTCCAATTTTAAATGAGGTTTTGTAGCACAGGCCTTAGGCCAACGATTGGAAAATGTCATCATGGCTATCATTATAGCGGCTGAAACTTAAAATAATTCATAATCAAAGAAATAGGCTACAACGAAGTTTTCAGGGGACCTAATATCATCTAGCAAAATTTCTGTAATTGGGTGCTATTTCAACGAGAACAATTGGGCGCTGTGGCAAATTCTATTGTAAACTTTAAACTTTACCAGCCGTAACATAGCATGGAATCAGCTTAGCGTCTATAGATTGTGCCAATCTTCTATTTTTATAAAGCTTTTGAAAATAAGCATTCTTTGATAGGCGTTGTATTAATATTTTTTGGCACCCATTCGACTTTTGAGGAGAGAAGAAGGACTTATAAAACACCAAAAATCCTTTTCTTTACTATATATATGTTTTTCAAAGGAAATCTCTTTATCCTCGTCTATGTAAGAATCCTAACCAATGTATTAATCCTACAGGTGAATAATATCGAAGAATCAGATCCCTGCAACTTTATTTAAACAAAAAACAACACAATAAGAGGTTCAGACATTTAAGACACATGATTATTATCTTCATAAGTATGTACGTGTGATTAAGCCAAATGTGATTAAAAACCGAACTGTTTGTAAATAGATGTTAGGCCTTCTTGACAACAAATCATACTTGAACGCTAATTACATTGACCCTCATATTAACTGTGCATTGAAAATTGTAAAAAAATTAATAAAAAAATATAGAATCTAATTAATTAATGGAAATATATATTTGTCGCAAAGAAGGTTGGATATTAACGTTAAGGCTAAACACCAGTGTTTAGCATAATTTCTAGAAGTTCACTCAGTGACAAATTTCCTAACCGAATTTCTACAGTATGCAGTTCAGGATTTGAATAAATCCTGTTTTTTTTTCCTTGTTTCCTTGTTTTTCTTTAAATTGAACAGGAATTCAACATCCAACAGGCACAATGCTGTACGCTGTAAAACCAATCTCCGACATACTGTGTGCAGAGTTGAAGCAGGTGCTTTGCAAGTCATACTTGGAACTGATTCCTTCCTCAGTTTGCGTTGATTGGCAATTTCCGACATTAGAACTTGGATATGACAATAATGAGCTACAGTCATATTGAATTAGTTTCGTTTCGGGAGTTTCTCTGTCACAAAAAATTTTCGACTTTATATTTTACGATTGATTGTCCTAGATCTTTACAAAACGTGATAATCACAGAAACAAACGTATTTTACCCTCTTTACATTTTTGGTCAAACCATTATGTCTTTAAAATTTTGCTTTTCCTGCGATGTATGGATTGTAAACAATGCAAACATACAAAGTTTAAGTACAAATATTTATTTCAAGTATAAGTCTATCGTTCAAAAACTGCAAATCAAACTACTTACAAAAACTGAGGAAACATAATTGTATATGTAAAAACTATGAAAGAATTAATGCTTGAGCGTTGAATTAAAATGAATGAAAGTAATACAGGATGCACCTTTTATCAAATCATCGAATAGTTCTTACGTTGAATAGCTTTACTTTGCTGTAATTGTAAAGTTCCTCTCAACAATTACTTTGTTGTAATTGTTGTTGTTTGTAATAAGATCACAAATAAATCTTAAGGTCCATTTAAATGCTACGTTACTTCAAGGTTACAATGCAAGGACATTCTTGAGACGCATTGACAGACGGTTCTCTACATAAAACAAGAATGCATTCATTCTCACAAAATTAAATTTACTGGGAACGTTTAATATTAGAGAACATGATTCAATATGCTAGATGTCTAGACTCTTCAATCGATTCCTACTGAAGGAAAAGAAGCTTTTATTGAATAAATATCTGATTTTAGTTTGGAGAACGGAAGCATGGAATATATGATTTATTTCCTCATGTGAAGTAACGTTTTTACTTTTCACAATTCCAGCTGATATATGATATTTTTTCATAATAATATCTCAGTTATCATGATAAGTAACGATGAAAATAAGAATAATACTAATTATGTCCTAATTGAAATTTTAAAAAATTAGCATATCATAGTCCTTGTTGAATCATTATTATAAGTTATGGCGTCCTTTCATCAGTATAAATTAGTTTACGGCCCGTTATTATAGCTTTCCTCATGCGTCTGACCAAAGTAAATGTGAAAGAAATTGTTCAAAGTAATATGATTAAAAATTTTGACATAATTTATATTTAAAGCGGTTTTGTTAGTAAATAATAAAGACTATTTAAGTTAAGGGCTGGAGGCACGATACACAGATATATTTTTTATTCTTTACTTTAAAACATTTAAAAAGAATTATTAAATATGGTAGTATATTACGTAACTAGGCCGGGAAGTACTGTCTTGACGGACGAGCATGATAGTTCCCGCGGTAGTGAAAGCGAGATCGATTTTTTCATGTGAGTGCGGTAAACCTTACCGGCCGTGTAACGTATGATATTTTTCATCATACTACTAAAAAAAAACAAAAAAACATGCTTTCAGTCATAACGTTTGCTCAACATTTGCTCACCATGCTTTCAACATTTGCTACTGCTGTTAGTGCTGCCACTGCATTCCTCTAAAAAGTAACCAATAAACAAGCATTAAACGTCAGTTTGCTGCAATTCAGCTGATTTTTTACTCCCGTTTTTCCGGCCTAATACGGCAAAAAAAATTTCCTGGGCTAGGACGGCTATGGGTAACTTTAGAGCCAACAAAAAGGAACAGAAGACAGATGTTTCTGAGTAAGTTGATGAAAAATTCTTATTTGGCTACTATTCTTATGAATATTCTTAAAACGTTTACTTTTAATTATTTCTCAGTACCTATAAGGTTAAATTATTAAGACCATGAGTAAAACAACAGACTATTTCTATGAATTGAATTTTCTCGACTAAGACAGTGTATTTTTATAGATCAAATGGCGTTTTTATACAAATGAGAGTTTATAACTATAAACTATTATATTTTATCAATATCTGAGAAGTAGTGGTTGTGGCTATCACAAAATCTTCCGTTCGATACATAATAGTTTATCCAATGAGAGGTGAAAGACAATCACAAAGTTAATTACTCTCAATATCCGTCTGTGAAAATTGTTGCTTGAAGCGAAATGAGGGAGGAAGTTGCCCAAGTTGGTATGAAACTGCACTAATGGAATCTATTTTACCTATGTCCCTGACGTTATATTGCAACTGAGAGCATAAATTAGACTGATCTCAGGCATACTAAAAAAATATAAATAAAAATCTTTGGAATTAAATTGAAAAAATTAATTGTCTATACTTTTTTTGTTTATTGCAACATTGTTAGCCCTACAAAGATTTATATTTTTCAACCTGTTTGCCGAATGATAAATTTCCTACAGTTCTGATTATAATATAGTTTTATTTATTCTCCATAAACGACTAAAAAAAAGTTATTTAGAACCACTATTCATTATTGAACGTTTAGTGTAAAATGAATAATATACTATTATTGGGAATCAATCGTCTCTACATATCACGTTTACGACACTTTTAAACAGCAACCATCGTCAGTTTGGCCCTGTAATGTTTGTTGGTCAGCAACGGCTGTTCAAACCGCCATCGCCGCTCGTTTCAGCGCTCGTTGTCGTTTCAGAGCTCATTACCGCATGTAACCGTCTGGCTCGATGTAACGGTGGACATCGTTTCTAATATGTCAATGAGAAAATGTTAAAACCATTAGCAATTGTCATTTGTTTCCTTTCCATTTTAAGATAAGGGTTTGATAAGAAATAATGAATATATGTTACAAATGAGTGTCAGCACAGAAATGTATTAAAGACCAAGTAAATAATGAAGCTCCTAACCTTTTTCTAAATTTGACTCCTCAAAACGTAATCTAAAGTTTCTAAGGGTTAATCTAACCAACACTACGGCTCTCGTAAAATAAATAAAGGTGGGTGAAAGGGGAGTGAATGGCGGTAAACAACCAAACAACTCCCGCTGAATACTTCATTCAGTACGAGGTTAAACCCAACTTTTGGACCTCTGCATCGATTCTGTACGGGAGTTGGTATGCTTAATTGGTAACAGTAAAAGAGTAAAAGCTGATAAACATTCTTTTATGAGGTATTTTAATGAAAATTTAATATATTAAAGTGAGATACAGTGGTTAAATTGTTAGTTTTAAAAGCACTGTATTTACTTTTAATTCTCCTTTTCCTTATTCTCTCAAAATAAATTGCAAGGTTATTATTCAAGCAATTCTTGCATGAAGTACTTGTTATCAGAAAGTAAAACAATTTTATTGAGCAATTGCTTTTATCATACATAGTTTTTTTACGCTTGATTTAATGTCCCTCCCTCCAATAAAAGTCGATCTTATTAATAGTAACACGGGATTGTTTTTACTGTTGTATAAATTTCCCCGTGTTGGGCCGGGACAGAATGTCCAACAGTATCCCCTGCTTGTCGTAAGAGCCGACTAAAAGGGGAGGGGGGCGCACTGGTCCTTTTTTCGCGTCTCCTTTTCATAACTCCATTCTCCGGTTCATTTCAATAGCCCGGTTGTTTTTTCTAAATCATTCCGGCCTATTTGCTGGGGTGACTCTGTGTTCTTCAGCCTCCATTGCGCTGGAGGTCTAGGACGAGCAGAGGGTACAGCTTAAAAACTGGGTTCTGCACCTCCCAGGCTGCCGGATAGTACAGGGGCCCGGGTCAGCCCAGCCAGCTGACCTGGCTGCCCTATCAGCCGGCGAAAATCCCTTTGGCCGTGGCGGTGCCGGTTGGCGACCGGATAGGGCCCTGCTGCGGTCACGGGGGGGCTCTGCCGAGGCCACTGCTCGTCTGGGACCGCCGGTGTTTTGGAGGCGGTCGAACACGGATATAGTTTCTCTGGTGATGGGTCGGTCTGACTTTCTCATCGGGGTACTATTGGGGGGTCAACGCCCAGTCTCGGGGGCTAAGCCAGACACTATGGACAGCACTGAAGGAAAAGAGACTCAAAAGGTGCAAGAATCAAAACGGGGTACCCTAACCCCACAAAGTAACCAGTCGCATAACCGCTCTTCACTGAGCGGGCCCGGTGACAAGGTGGCAAGCCCCTTCGAAAGAAGGTCGCGCATTGGAAGATCGCCGCCGAGCCGTGTCCGTGACACCTGCCTCATCGGGGGCCAAAACACCTGTGGCCATCGATGAGACACCCACTGTAAATGAGCGGATGGATGATGGGTCGTCTCCCTTCGAGGCGGTCATCGCGCTCGCCAGGCAGCAGGAGGAGGAGCACATCAAAAAGTGCTTCGACACCCTCGCTGTGATGAAGGCCGCGACCACCCGGCAGAAGAACATCAGTCAGGATGTGAAGGATGGCATCGTCCAATTGGAGGCCAGCCTTCACCACATAATCCAGCTGAGGAGGTCGTGGCAGTCATGTGAGTCGGTGACTGCGTCGACGCAGACGACCCCATCACTGCGGGTGAAGGCTCAGCCGGCCGGTGGGAAGCGGGCTGCTTCCAGCCCCGCCCAACCGGAGGCTGAGAAGAAACCGAGAGGTGACGGTCCAGGGGAGACATCGGACCCCGAAAAATGGACGGACGTCGTTAGGAAACGACGGAAGAAGAGAGACCCTCCCCAGGAGCCTGGAAGCCAGCCCGGCGGACAAGAGAAGAAGAAGGCGCCAAAGAAGAGGCCCCGCAAGCAGCGGCCGGACGCTCTTCTCATCAAGCCGTCGGAGGGGAAATCTTACGCCGACGTGCTGGGCGAAATTCGCAGCAAAGCGAAGCCCGATGAGAGGGGCGCCGTCATCAAGGGCATGAGAAAGACTCGAGCCGGCGATCTTCTGGTCGAACTCGGGGACGCCTCCAAATGCAAGTCCGCTTTCAGCGAGGACTTGAGGACTCTTCTGGGAGCGAACGCAACCGTCCGCGTTCTCGAACCAAAGACGACGCTGGAGGTGCGAGACCTCGACGAGCTGACGACCGAGGCGGAAGTGACCGCTGCCGTCAAAGCCGTTCTCGGAGAATCCGTCGAGGTAAAAACCTTCCTCTCAAAGGCGAATGCTCGGGGACAGAAGGTGGCGATCCTGACGCTGGGAGCCAGAGCTGCCGCGAAGCTCCTGGAGAAGGGCCACCTCAAAGTCTGGTATGTGAGCTGTCGGGTGCGCGAGAAGCTCGTGGCCTCCAGATGTTTTAAATGTCTGGGGTTCGGTCACGTAGCTAATCGCTGCCCTGGACCCGATAGAAGCAAGCTCTGCTTCAAGTGCGGCGGCCAGGACCACAGGGCCAGCGCGTGCAATGCAGTGTTGTCCTGTGTCCTGTGTACAGAAGCCGGCTTGAAGGGCGACCAGGTCAAGCATTCCGCTGGGTCTGGTCGTTGCGGGCAGTACAGGCGGGCCATCCAGGAGCTTCGCCAGAAACAACAGAAATGATCAGTGTTCTGCAACTTAATATGCAGAGGAGCAGGACAGCAAACGACTTGCTGTTCCAATTCGCCACGGAGCAGGGTGCTGACCTACTGCTTCTCAGTGAGCAGTACCAGAACCGACGCTCCGCGCAGTGGTTCTCGGATCCCTCCGGCACTGCGGCAATATGGATCTTGGACCTCGGGAAGGTGCCTGTTCTCGATTCCGGATCGGGCAACGGCTTCGTTTGGGTGAGGAGCAGGGGTTTCACCGTCTTCTCCTGTTACCTCACGCCAAACCAACCGATCGGAGACTACCGCCACATGGTCGATTCCATTGAGGATGAGATCATGAAAATCTCTGGTGGGGTCATAGTCGGTGGCGATTTTAACGCAAAAGCCGTGGAATGGGGTTCCCCGCGGACCGACACTCGAGGTCGTTACGTCCTCGAGTCGGCTGCCAGGTCGGGCCTCTGTATCCTTAATACAGGCGGCATTTCCACCTTTCGCCGTCCGGGGTGCAGAGAGACGATCCCTGACATATCCCTTGCCTCTGAAGGGATTGTCCAGCGGATCTCCGACTGGCGTGTCTGCGAGGAGTATTCCTCTAGCGACCACCAGGGGATCCTCTTCAAGGTCCTTCCCGAGGGTGCGCGCTTACGCGCTGAACCTGCTCCTCTGGCTCGACGCTGGAACACCAGTCGTCTGAGCAAAGACACTTTTAAAGAAGTAATCAAAGACCAGAGCATTGTGAATTTCACAGGTGCCGAAGATCTGGCAGCATCGACAATGCGTCTCATCGCGACCGCGTGTGAGCAGTCGATGCCCGGAGTTTCCCGCCGCCACAGGAAGAAGCCGGTTTTCTGGTGGACGCCTGAAATCGCGGAACTCCGGAGGAGATGCCTTGGTCTCCGACGAGCTGCGCAGCGAGCCAGGAACCGCCCTGATGCAAATGCCAGATCGGCTGAGCACAGAGCGGCCCGCCGAGAGCTCCGCGGTGCCATCAACCGGAGTAAAGTCAGGTGCTGGAAGCAGCTGTGTCAGGATATCGACAACGACCCCTGGGGGTTGGGCTACAAACTTGTAACCCAGAAGCTAGGGGCTCGCTCACCACCTGCGGTCATGGAACCACAAGCCATGGCCGTCGTCGTCGATACACTGTTTCCCAGCCACCCAGTTCGGCCAGTCAGGGAATTCGGAGAGGTAGGCGCCTTCTCAGTTTTCCGGGAAGAGGAACTCACCGCCGCCGTCCGATCCCTACGACCCAGAAGAGCGCCCGGTCCCGATGGCATTCCGGCGGAGGTGCTCAAGCTCGCTGCGGAGGTTAATCCAAGACTTCTGCTCGATATGTTCAACGCGTGTCTGGCGGAAGGCGTTTTCTTTTCTTCGTGGAAGGTAGCCCGCCTTGTTCTTATCCCCAAGGCGAAGAGTACACCGGGGACCCCTTCTTCTTTCCGACCCCTGTGTATGCTCGACACGGCAGGGAAAGTGCTGGAAAAGCTTTTGCGCGTCAGGCTGACCGAGGCCATCGTCTCTGCGGGGAACTTGTTCCCGCAGCAGTACGGCTTCAGATCCGGTCGCTCTACCATCGACGCTATCCAGGAGGTAGTTGAGGCAGTGCGGAGGGCGGAGGACCACAACCACTGGTCGCGCCGCGTGGTCCTTCTCGTCACGCTCGACGTGAAGAACGCTTTCAACTCCGCCAGGTGGAGCGATATGCTGTGGGCGCTTGAGCATACGTTCCAAGTTCCCTCCTACCTCCTGCGTATGATCGAGGCTTACTTGTCAGACCGCGTTCTGTTGTACGACACGACCGAAGGTCAGCGGCGCATTCCCATCACTTCCGGGGCTGCGCAGGGGTCCATCCTCGGACCAGATCTCTGGAACGTGTCTTACGACAGCTTGCTGAGGCTAGACATGCCCGATGAAACCCGCCTCGTTGGCTATGCTGACGACGTCGCTGCCTTGATCGCTGCGAGGAACGTCGAGCAGGCAAAACTGAGGCTCAGCGTAGTAATGGCCAAGGTCAACGGGTGGATGCGAGACCACGGCTTGTCCCTGGCTGTCAGTAAGACGGAGATCGTCGTCCTCACCAAAAAGAGGATAAACACCGTGTTCCCGGTGCAGATAGGTGACGTCACACTCGAGACTAAGCCTGCTGCAAAGTACCTGGGAGTCATGGTCGACAGCAGACTATCTTTCGGCGAGCAGATCCAGCGCGCCGCCGACAAAGCCGCTAAGGGTGTCGCTGCCCTTGGTAGGCTTATGCCCAATGTCGGCGGTCCTCGTTCCTGCAAGCGCCGTCTGCTCATGACTGCCGTCCAGTCAGTCTTGCTGTACGGGGCGGAGGTATGGGCTCACGCACTCGAGAAGCGAGTCTACCGAGACCGGCTTGCCCGAGTCCAGCGCCGAGGAGCTCTGCGGGTCGCTTCGGCCTACCGCACAGTCTCCGAGCCTGCTGTGATGGTGATCGCCGGAGTCATTCCCGTCCTCTTCCTCGCGAGGGAGAGGCAGGCGATTTACCGGAGGAGGCCTGAAGTGGGCCGGGAAACAGCTGCCAGGGAAGAGCGCGATCGCAGCTTCGACTCTTGGCAGCGCGACTGGGAAGCCGAGCTGAGGGGACGTTGGACCTTCCAGCTCATACCTTCCGTCCGACCATGGGTGGAACGGCAGCACGGCGAGGTCGATTACTACGTGACCCAGTTTCTTTCTGGGCACGGGTACTTCCGAGCCTATCTGCACCGGATGGGCAAAGTCGCCAGCCCGGACTGTCTGTATTGCCCCGGCATCCCAGACACGTCCGAGCACACTTTCTTTCAGTGCGACCGTTGGCACGTCCGCCGAGCCTCGCTTTCATCTGACATCGGCGTGGTCGTCAGCCCAAACAACATCGTCGGAGCTATGCTCCAGGGAGAGGGCAACTGGAACTGTGTCCAGCACTACGTCCAGGCCATTCTTCGGGCGAAAAAGGTCGACCTCGATCGGCCTTAATTCTCAGCTTTTCCCCAAAGAGGTTGCCCTAGTGGCGTAATATCAAAGGCCTAGCCCGAAGTAATGTGTGAAACAGTTCCAGGTTAGTGTCCTCGGTGCCGAGGGAGGTGGTTTAGTCGGTAGTTCACGGGACATCGAGCTCGTGGGAGTCCGACATTACTGAGGGGACAATGAGCCCCTCAGTGTGCGTAAATGCATTCCACCTCCTACCCAAAAAAAAAAAAAAAAAAAAAAACTGTTGTATAAATTATGTTTTTACATAACACCAGAAATTCAATGTAAAAAGTGAATAATTAATTTTGTAACTCACTTGGATTATGTGGTTTACAATTATTTTTAGATTGTTCCTTACAATGCACAAACGCTAAGAACATGTTTGCCTAAATATATAGGTACCACGAAAACATCGATTAATAATTTGGGCCCTGTTTTAGAAAAACTTACGAGTGTATTTAGAAACACATATATGATTGAAAACCACAAACTTTTTAAGTATGGCTCTTCAAAACATAATCAAAAAGTTTCTGACAGAGAACCTCCTAACACTGGCCCTCGTAAAGTAAGTGGATGTGGAGCAGAGTTTAGGTAAACAGCTCGATTTTGCTTACATGTTCTCTACATTTCTTCAGAAATATTTTCTTATCAAATGAAAAAGAAGCTTTTTAGAGAGTACACCAATAGATACAAGAAAATGATAAATTTAATATGCATGTAACTTTTTTTTAGAGTCGAAAGAAATCAAATTAGATTTAAATGTTGCGCTCGAAAAATCTAACCAACCTTTTTTACGTTTTTCCGTGAATATTAATAAAATATGAATAAAATTACTAATCTGATTATCAAAACCTAGCATCTAGCAGCGTTAAATTAAATATATATTCTTTGTATAATGCTTGTTTATGGTTTTCATAGCTGGAAAACTCATTTAATTAATTTTACTGGTAGGTCAATAAACTGTTTTAAGTTCTATACAAAGCTAAATCCAACTAAAATGCAGGATTTTTATATCTACTTTAACTTACCTACATTATTTTACAAATAAAACGTTTCAATGTAGTTCAAAAACTAGGAAAGGTCAACAGTGATACCGCAGGCTTTTTATGTGGTTTTCTCAACTCACAAAAAAATAATTACTTATACAATATTTATAACTCTACTGATCTAAATAAAAATTAATGAATGTTTAATCTACATATCCTTTATCTATAGAATAAATAAAGGCAAAAATAACTTTTTACATTGACAAATTTGTATAACAATAATATATAAGTGGTATTTACAGATTACTCAGGTTTGCTCAGACATGAATAATTTTGAGGTTTATACAGTATACTGAAAAAAAACTGGCATAATGCCATAAAATCATTCCTACCATATAAACAATTTTAAATACTAACAAAAGATAAGTTATCTGTTATTTTAAAGTTTGACAAACCTGTTACAGGAATGATTAAATATTCTGAGATTGTTGTTCGCTGTCAAATCGGCGTCGCGTCACTTCGGGTTTTCCGATGAATAATGAACGATTTAGAAAGTTTTTGACACTTCCATTTATTTTTATGAATATTGCTTGAAATCCGATCAAGTGATCAAATATATAAGTGTAATCGGGTCTAGATTAAATGGTTCGTCAATAAACGATAGGAAAAACTAAAATTACTCGCCCAACGTGGGGCTCGAACCCACGACCCTGAGATTAAGAGTCTCATGCTCTACCGACTGAGCTAGCCGGGCTTAAATTGTAACAGTATATAGGTGACAAAAAAATTAAACATTAACTTTTTTTATTTTACAAATGATACTATCTTGCCCTAGTCTAAGATAATAAGGAGTACAATCATATTTGTTTAGCATAAGGAGCTATTAAAGTAAACAAAAATTAGCAAGCCTAAAAACGATAAAGTTGTTAAGCAAAAGAGTTGACTGTTTCGTCGAATGTTTTCGCAATAAATAGGCTGTGAAGGAAATATAAAGGTACATAACTGTTTGGCTGTAAAAGGTTTAATAATTATTCTTCAAGTCATTATCAAAATAGTTTACCAAAAAAAAGCTTTTAGTTTTCCAGTATCTTTGACTAATTAATTTACATATCACTTTCTCAAGATGTTTTATATTTTGCTAGAACACCTTTAGAATGTCAATTATATTGTGATAGAGACAGGAAATTGAACTACTCAGTCTTGTAGATATAACACTTGTCAAGAACAAGTTTTGATATTACCTCTGTACAAACTAACTCTTCGGCCTACAAATATATAACCGCAACGTGTTTGTTTCTTGCACAGTAATTTAATGATCGTAAACCTTATAACTTACTTATAATGAATTTGGTAGCACTTCTTGTATTACAGAAGCAAAAATTCAAAGCAAAATCTATATTTTTTAGGTTATATGATGTTGAATAGCCATCCATGGTCAGTGCTTTCTTTCTGTTTAAGATTATTTAAGCTGGCATAGTGCCATTAAGTTAAAAACAATAAATATCTAAGAGGTCCTAGTTCTTGTAACAACGTTGTCTGTCAACTATTAATCAAAACATAAGGATAGTCTAAATAGGTCAAAGCGACAAAATCCTTAAAAAGTATTTGTGTCTACGATTGCTTCTTTTGTGTAATTAATATTACCCTCGAAAGTAAAACACACACACACACACACACACACACACACACACACACACACATATATATATATATATATATATATATATATATATATATATATATATATATATTACTTTTCATAATTACGATAACTCATATGTAATGACCCGGTTATGGATCTATGACATAATAACGAATGGATCACAGGAAACACCTTTCGTAGCCAGGTATTGGAAATGATCCAGGATTGACAGTTTGGACGAACGATCGATCAATCATATAAATTCAATTTCAACGCTGTAGGACGTAAGTCAATCAGTTGATTTAAGATGTTTATAGACAAAAAATAACAAACGGATGAAGAATACAAGTCTATTGACAACAATAAGTTTAGTACTGAATATCATTTCGAGAAAGCGTTATGAAAAAAGAAAACCTTAATTTCATATCAATATTTCTTGTGCCCTTTAGCATTGGGAGAAAATATTTAAATTTGAATACGAAAGGTTAATAGAAATTCAATCCAAACTGACAATAATGGTTCATTGAACTAAAACAACCTATAAGGACCATTTAACGAGTGGAATGTGATATTCTTCACTCAATCCAGACTTCGCTCCATTGAAGCTCAATTTAATTTGGTTTAAATTTACGTTCTTTTGAGCAGCTTGGAAGCATTTATTCTTTTATTAAGAAATTCTCTTCTATTATAATGTCTTTTTATTATTATGTTTCTGTACAACCAATTAATGCTTTTAATAAGTTGAATTTTTCACACATTATTAAGACAAATTGTTTGTTTTATATTCCTTGATTATATTGCAATTGATAGTTTTATCAATTAGTCGTAAATGATTGTGGCTTGGCAGTCATATGAATATATGTGGAAACCATGCCATTGTTTGCTAGCATGTAATGAGATTGATTGTTAATATTACATCGAACTTAAGCATCGTAGATGTAATTGATCTACGATGCTTAAGTTCGATGTAATATCGAAGCATAGTAGGATTTAGTTTTCACTTAATTTCTAATATTTTTGGCTCGTTGTTCTATTATTTTCTGAATAAGTTAAAAATAGTATTTAATATCGTATAATTTCCTTTCTTTTTCAAATGAAATATGGACTGAAAAAAATAAGTGAAAGTGCTGAACATTTGTAGATGAACTAGTCTAAGTTCATCTACAAATGTTTACACCTTGAACTAAGAAGACGAAAGAAGCATTTCTTATATGCTTGAAAGATAAAAGTGAATACTTTGTTCCCAATGTTTTGCCTTTATGTGTGGTATTATAAAAGCTGAAGTTAAGGCTAACATTCAATCTTATTTTCATCAAACGTTAATTCTTTTAAGAACAACCCGCAGGGACAATAATTTATAATTCAGAGGGTCACAAAAGAAGCAGGCTGGACTATGGCAGTAAAGAGATGTTTGGAGTTATGTTGTTTTACAGAGCTCATGAATACTAGCATAAAATGTTCTGTCCTTTCTTATTCTATATTTTAATGTTTTGTGAATGTTTGAATATTTTAATGTTTATTTTTTGCGTTAAGTGTACATTATTCATGGAGAATCGCTTTCGTAAGATTACTATTAAAATCTCAAAAATCATAAAAAATGTTTACGTAAACAGTCTACGGGGTGAAGTTCGAGGGGATTTCAAGAACGTGAACAGGCTAATGAGGTGACCGGTATTTTTTCTACTTTTGTGTAAAATATAAGCTTTATCGCTTTGCTAGTTTTTCCGTTTACCGGAAACAACCGACAGACAAATTATGTCTTCCTTGTAATATATAGGAAATAAATACCAAAGCACATTAATTTACCTACACATATTTTGTAACAGAATATTGATAATTAAAATGTTTTAATAAATGAAGTCATAGACTTGGAAAGAGAGAAACAATGCAGCAGTAATTGCCAATCCCTCTGCGATCCCTTTGTGGACAGTCAGGATGGGATTGGGCACGTTGAAAGGAATTAACTACATTTCAGGTAAACACTAGCGACATTTGTTTCTGTTCTAAAACTCTAAAGCTACCATATCAAATAACAAAACCTTTTGAAAATTGTAATATACTTACCCGAATATAGCTTTATTATGTCGTATAATAGTTGATTAAAACATAAGGACACCTTATAAATATATAATCTAACGATTATTGACAATTCATTCTGCCAAGCCACAATCAAACAAGCTTCTGTGAATGTGAGGTTCACCTTTGTGAATGGTATATCGGTTTTTCTAAATTAAGTAACATTCTTATCTGTACTTCGTTTGGGAACAGTTTACGCCATGGATTCTCTATTTTATCCAATTAAATAACAAAAAATACTGGAAATCGTTGTTACCCATCTAAAGACACAACATTATAAAAATATTTCCTCATACTTTGCAAGCTAGATCAATACTTATGGGATAATTTCTAAGGTTCTTAGATATACACAATATACAAAACATATACTAAATAGAATTTCATAAATGTGTTTATGTCTAACTTCAATTAGGTTACATAAATTAGTTACTTATGACACGAAAATAAAACTAAATCAAAAGCCAAATGCATCTAATCGTTGGTGCAGTTTCCAATCCTGTTTTCTCGTGTCGTTTTTTCCGTTTTCATATTCAAAATTTCGCTGGAAGCCTGTGAAAAGAGCCTTACAATACCGAAAATGATTGTTTACTAAAATAAAAAAAACTCTAAATACAAAAGTGGAAATACAATTAAGTTGGATTGGTTCCGACGATAAATAAAACTCGGCTAAAACACATAAGCTCCCATTTAGTACCTCTCACACCTACAACCCAATATTGCATCTCGTGGTTCAGAATTAATTTCCCCGCAACGTGGCGGGATTATGAGCCCCTGAAGGATTATACACATACACTGCCGGCTTAGGTGGCTGCTTAGATTAGTGGGTTTATTTATGGCCTTTACCACTTAAACATTACGCACCAAAAATATTGTATCGGGTAAAGATTATTATTAAGAGTTTCCATTATCACATTTTATTTAGTTCTTTCATGGATACAAAGTGATGACCATAAGACCATACGATAAAATAAGAACGAATTAAAACTATTTATTGATGGTTATTTCAATAATGGCTATGCGATTTTCTAATTAGGTAATACCTAATAGATGCTGAGGATTTGTGTTTTGCGTTTAACAAACACTTTTAATATGCAAAAGAAGATTAAATGTAATAGGAGAATTGACTTTAGCTCTGGCAATAATGTCAATGGTTTTCCAGAGCAAACACTAAGTTTTTTTGTTAGGTCTTCTTTTTTTAGAAAACAATCGTTATTTTCGGATAACATTAATTTAATTTGGTAGTTTGTTTAAAGATCCATTCCAAAAATAAATAAAAAATACTAATAATCAATTCTCTCAAACTGGTTGACCCTTTGAATCTACAGACAATAATTTTTACTTGTAGTGCCCTGGTTGCTCGATGTTTTTGTAACCCTCCCAACTCTATTATATTTTATTTTAAAGCGACGATTCCCAGGATGATTTTCTCACAACTTGTTTGTTGTGAGCAAATCATCTACTAACGTTAATATGACACATACAAAAGTATATGATAATACCTGAACATAATTGGGTCAACATGAATTGCAATTTCACATATTATTTTATAAGAGTATTTCTTATCAAAAACCATAATAAAATTTTTTACCACTCATAAAAGCTTAAACTGCAAAAAAAACCTTGGTAAGGGGGCCGAAGTCTAATCGTCACGTACATCCAAGTTCGCAATGAATGATGTTCCTACTTTTAAACTTTTTCACGTTCAACTGTAAATGGGCTTTTAAATTATATATTCATTGGTTTTTAAAATGAAGGGAAATTTATTTACTGGGGAAAAATAATTGATTTTTTTTACTCTACTCTCTTTTAATTCAAAACAATAATTTTTAAACAGTAAAATAACACATGTTGGTAGAATTATTTTGACTACCAGTATGTAATATTTAATTTTTGACACTAAACGTAAGAACATTGCAGGATTGTTACTAAAAAATAAACAATCAATAAAGGAATGTATTTATCATGCATTTATTCATAAGAGGACATGGGGAATATAATGATTTAAATTACAAACATGATAATAAAAAAAACATAATGATTATTTCTGTTTCCCGCTGCTTTTTAAGGGTCAACCTATCTAAAATAACTTTTCTTCTTCATTCCCTTCTTTCCTGTCCATTATTTTAATTTATCAACAACACACCGCAGCAATAATTAATTTCTCCTGTTTTAAGTCGAAGCCGATGAATACAAACTTGAACCTAACCTTCTAAAGTATTCGGAGAAAGTTGTTCCGTTGTTTGACACCAATCTCACTTTCCTTTCGCCGATATTTAATTTACTTCACGAGGGTCAGTGTTGGTCAGATAGGCCCTCAGAAACTATGGATTACTTTTCATAGAGTCAAAATTAGGGAAATTATTTAAACCACTATTTGCCAATGGTTACGCAGGCTTTTCTTCTTGTTGGTGGTAATTTTTAATAAATATTTAAAAGTAGATGGGAAACGGGGTTTCTGCGTCGTCCGAAGAGGTCCTCTTCGGACGAGAGGAGAGGGGAAGGATAGGAGAGGGGTAGGAGAGGGTTAGGAGAGGGGTAGGAGATGGGAGGGGGAGGGGAGGGGTAGGCAGGTCGAGATATTGAAAGTGGTAAACACAGTACGTTGTCCCAATGTTAACCTTATGGGAAATAAGTAAAATTCTATATCTCGGTTATTTCTCAACATATCTTGTTAAAACTTGGTAAATAGTTTCTTCTAGTTCAGATCTACTAAATATTGAATTTAAACCACCCAGTTTTAAAATACCTGTAGCAGCAAACCTGCATACCCATTTCCCATGCTATTCTTATGGAGCTTACAAAAACATGTCAAATCTTGCTATGTTTGATTGAAATAAGTTGTTTTGCATTTGAAATTCGCTGAGTATGCAGGTCTGCTGCAACGGGGGTATTTAACTATAGACTATTATTATAGACTATTAATATTTCTGAGCTGCCTGAGTAGGTAGGACGAGGAGGGTTAGGAAAGGGAGACGAATGAGAGGAGAGGACGAGTGTATGAGGGAAGTAGTAAGGAAGAGGAAGTGGGGAAATGGGAAAGGAGAGGAGGGGAGGGATGATATTGAAAGGTATTTAATAGAGCTATTAGGATATTTGTTAATACTGTAGTTATTATTTTTAATTTGAGTAATTTTAAATACATTTTTAAAAATAGAAAAACGTATGTTAATATGTTTGCAGCAGGCAAACAATAACAACAGTGATACATTCAAATATGATCGCTGTTTTTTTATATATATGTAAAACAACTTGTTCATTTCAAAAATAAATATACGGGTGTAATTTTGTAAAAATTTTCAATAGTGTTTGAATGAAATAGAAAGTTTCCTGATCCCCTTAAAGGAGTTTACTATTCTATCCTTTATAATATGCATAGATTTTCTTTTTTTTGCTCTTGGTTCCCTACCCTGTTTAGTTCAAATCCATCACTGCGGAATATTGATGGTCCAGTATAAACTGGTTCAAGTATGTTTCATACTCAATCGCAGTTCATTAAATATCCGTTTATATAATATAACTGTGGTTTCGAAATCTGCTATTTAAAAGGAAAAATATGAAAAATTATTTTAAACTTAAACGTTGTAACTCAAAAAATGAAAAATAATTTCCAAACATAGGAATGGAGAAAGGTTAATTTTAAAATTAGTAGACAATATATTAAGAGTATGTTGGTCCAAACGAAGGATCGAGAATATACAAATAGTAACTGTAATATAAAATAATAATAAGTTAATAGTATAAGTTAATAAGTTAATAGTATGTTACTTGGTCGGAAAATGTTATCGGACGAGCATTATATAGTTCCAGCGCAAGCAGGAGGCTAGTGGGGATTTTAAAGCGAGTATGGTAAAACTTACCGACCGTATGACGTACGATACTTTTAATCATACTATTTAGAAAATTATATTTTAAAATTATGTTCCTTGAATATCATATCCCTGTCTTAAAACATATACCTTGCATAAATAACAAAGTTTCTAAATTCTTCAAACCTAAACTATAATAAACGAACTCATGCTACTGCCACAAAAGTGCTGCCAATACAATCCTTTAAAATGTGGCCAATAAATACACATTAAGCGTTGGTTTGCTGCAATCAACTGTTTGTTTAATTCCGTTTCCTGGAGTCGTAGTCCTTCAAGCTTTCTTAAATGATGACTAAAATGAGTGAAGGGTATTTTATTTAGTAAGTAAACACAGCTATAGTTAAACAAACTTTATTGTTTGCTCAACATTCCACATCACCCATGAGGTAGGAGCATGATGCGTTTTTTTTTTATAGTGGTTTCCCCAGTAGGCCTAGCCTACGGTACGTCCTGAGTGCATGCCGGTTCCGATTCCGATTCAGTTTCAGATTATCGGCGCCTGTTTAGGCTGAATCAGATTTTTTGTCGGTGGCCATAGTGGAGGCATGAAGACTTTGCCGACTCGGCGAGCAGGCAATAGAGTTGCCAATGTTGAGTACATTATTTCACCATTGATTGTACAGCTAATGTAATAAATACCTCATTTAATAAATGCCATTAATTACTTTACAGGGCATATCGGTAATTTATGAGGCCTCTGCGGAAAAGATGTCGGGGAGTGGTAAAATACAACGAGCCAATTAATTATTTTATAATGGTAAACGGAATCAAAGCAAGCTTAACAACAAAGATAACTTATGCTCTCAACTTCGACATAGTCAGGATTTAATTCGTGTACTTTATCTCAAGTCTTTCTAGTTCGTGGAAATCAACAAAAAATATATTGAGATAGTGCGACGAGCAGATAAGGGAACAACAATGGACTTACAAAAAACTGGAGGTGCGTAAGGAATATTTTAACTCTACAAACCATTTTAGCTGACTGATATAGTAACCTATAATTTCAAATTTTACCTTTAGTTCCTGTTCTTGAATCAGACCATTATATACTTTCTTTTAAGTTTGAATAAGCTGCTTAATTTGTAAGAAAATCCTTATTTTGTCTTATCCACTAGGCCTACAGTCATTGAACATAAATTTAGAAGTATTGTATAAATGATCTTGTACAAATAGGTTGTTTCACTTACATTCAACGCCGAGCTCCGATGAAATTTCTATCCAACGTCTACCATATCTCTGTTTGAATATGCTATGAGTATTTAATCCCTGATTGGTGGGTTTCTTACAATATGAGAGATTAAAGCTGGTAAATCCATTAAACTGCTGCATTAGGTTTCAAAATTAAATGTTGCTATTAAAAATGGCGGCTGGATCAATCGGAAACTGGAATCTGCAACCGGAATGAATAATACATTCCGGTGAGCAGGCACCTGCTCGCAAGCTCTGCTTCCGGCTGCCACAATGGCCACTTCTGTTAAAATACAAGTGTCATTCCTGTCGCCGAAAATCTGAATCTGAGTCGGAATCGGAACCAGCGTGCACTCAGGACGTACCGCTAGACACAAAAACATGTGTCTAGTCCACTTTATAAAATACAAGGCCGCCATTTTAAAATTTCTAAAGATAAAAATTTAAAATTGGTAAAAGTTTTGGCCATACTAACTATAGTTTACGTACCAAGTTTTATCATAAGCCGTTTCAAAGGTATAGAGTTTTAATTGAAAAACACAAACTGACTCACAGACGGAAAACGGAGCGAGATATACCCTTTACTCACATGACATTTTTTGTCTGTTTTGACCTAAGGAACGTGCCCACGGAGTTTCGGGAGAGAGTTTCGAAACACCCTGTATATCGACGCTCATCTCTCTTTACCTAACAGTAAAAATATAAATAACTGAAAGAGTAAATCAAAACACATTTTTAAAGATAAGACTGTATTCACCTGATGTACAAAAACAATTGTATGTGCTGCATTATGTTGGCAACCACTGTTACCACGGTAACCATTTCAAATTAAACCTTATGTATTGATATAAAAAAATAAATCCTAAAGTACTTACAAAATCCTGACATAGGTCCCTTTCGGACGATCCTGTGCCTAAACCCTATAAGATATTGAAGCCCAACCACCATAGTACACATCATGAGATTCCAAGCTTTAATTTGATACCAAGATCAAGGGTCTACGACGTTTAGTTTTGGCTGTAGCACAAAATATACCAAGACACAACTCTCTTTATATATATATATATATATATATATATATATATATATATATATTATATATATATATATTGACTACTAGATTACTGTTGTAGCATTGCTTGCAGTCAATTTCTGTTAATGTAAACAAATTGTATCCTTCCATAAGAATTGTTCTAACTCAACCTTTGAAGGACTGAAGGGCGTGGCTCTTAGAAAAATGTAAATTGTGAGTGAATCCGACTAACCTACACTTTATCGCTTTTTATTAAAAAAATTTATTTATTGACAACTAAATCTTAAAAATCTGTTCAATATATAAATGTGTTAAAAAGTCCTGGAGCGGATTCAAATTTGTTAACCTGATAAATACTGTAATACAACTTTGTATCTAGGTAATGATTATTATAAAAACCTGACTTCCACTCCTACAGTGAAGGAATGAAAGAAAAACTTTATGCAAGCATAGGTTAAATTGTATACATCAAATAAATGATTTGAATCAGTAAATAAAATAACAACACCGCAAACATGACATCAAAAGATTCATCCTAACCGTAATGTCAAATATTTCAATTTATATTCCTGTACTAATTCGAAGTAACGGATAGGTTTAATAACAGTTCAGCCAATATAGTCATGGGAATAAGAATAAATCTTAAATGGAAGCATAAGTTAAAATGTATATTGAATTTAGGCCTTCGTAGAATTCAACGCCACAAACCGGATCTCAAAAGATTCATCCCCAACAAAACAAGATTTCCTTACTAATTTTTTAGGCAATATAAATATTTAAAAAATTACAGAACTCTACGATGTTATTACATTGCAACAAAGTAGACTATAACTTACCTTCAAGTCCTGTAACTGTTAACCCAGTGTTTAAAACTGAAGTAATAATTCTTATGCTTCTACAAATAATTACTAAATTTAAGACATAGCAATCATGATTCCAAATATGGGTTTCACGATTAAGAAGACACTTATTCAGCCTCAAAGCCGGCAAAATTAATAAGCATTTAACATTATATTGAACTGTTTTACTTGACTGTTTAATACTTAACTGTTTATTAAGGCAACCTTTTGTAATAGGAAAGTATTTATTCTTTGAGTTGAGTTTTTTATAAGATGAAATAAGCAAAGATTTTCTTTGAGTTAATCTAAACGGAAACTTGCATCGCTGTCATTTCTTTTTAGGATGAACCATTTGAGTTCCGGTTTGCAGCAATGCATTTTATTAAGGTTTTTAATTTAATGCACATTTATGCACGTACTACATTTAACATTCAACCTATGCTTACATTTAAGATTTTTTCTTACTCCTCTAGGGTCTTCCCCTGGAGGAGCGGTGTAGAGTAATATCAAGAAAACTAAAACTTAAGTAATGTGAAATAATCATTTCACTTGTATTGTTTTTAAATAGCATTGCTTTCTCATACACTGGGCGAAATACAATTTTCTTAATGATATTAGAACATTCTTTAATCATATTTTAGTCATTTAGTAAACATTATTAGGTTTATCAGAGCATTGACTTTCCCTTAGTATAATTTACTCAATATTAAAGTTAGGGACCAGTTATATACATTTAATGTTTAAACTATGTCTAAGAGTGTGTAATCTTGTTTATTTTAAATATTTTTTTTTTAATTTTTATTCGAGCAGGAAAATGATGGCTGCATTTCGTTAGACACTCCACACACCAGATTAGAGTGGCGTGGCACTGCGTGGCACCTATCGCGTAATTAACACGCGGGAGATGCACCAAGTGGCAGGAAGCTGCACATCTCAAAATCAGCTGATTTTACATATGCTATTTCTGTCACATACACGCCACTCTGGTATGTGCATCAATAAAATTTATAGATGCAAATTCACAATACATCAAATACGTCATAATACTGACATTAGATTAGCTAATAAATGTATACTTATATTTTTTGTGGTGATATTTTATTATAAATTTTTAATGACACCATTATTTGCTCTTACATAAAACGTCCTCGGTTCAATTTCCTTTAAATTGTTAAATTCCCGGAGTCCATAAAGATATGTTTTGAAATACATAATATGAAAGGCTTACCGCACTCTTTCAAGATTGTAAGCTGCGCCTTGCCATATTTGTTATTTCCTCAGGCATAGTGGAAAATAAATTATTGTTGTAGTCGCTTAAGAAATGTTACTAAAATATTCAATTATTATAAATTTTAGTTTTAGATTTTTGTTAGCATTTTGAAAAAATGTAAAACTCTTTTTATAACCGTAGTAAAACGGTTATCATGCCGGGTCTATGGTTTTCTCAAGTTACGGGTAGTTTGGCTTTTCATTCATAAATTTTAAAATTATAAAAGGTTTGATTTGCCTATATCAACTTGCGTTTAACTTTTTGCGCTAAGTTAGGGTTCATGTACTTACAATTATTATTTTAATTCTAATAATTTAAACTTGCAATTTAAAATAAATCAATAAAAACGTTGTATTTATCAGAAGTAAAAAGAAAGAATTATTCTTTATCATTATTCCTGGGGGAAGATAGTGCTGTAGAGTAAAAAATAACGATCAGAGTCAAAGACAGTTTATTTAAGATTCATGCGATAGTTATGTGAAACCCAGAATTGTGCCGACTAGCGACCTTAATCGTTACTGCGACCAGCTGCTTGACTGGGGCATACGTTTCCTGGACACATGGTTTTGCACCTGGCTTGCACTTCCCGCAGTCCCCCTCAGTCAATAGTTTTCATTCCATAACTGAACACTCGTGTGTGCGGTCGATTAAGTTTAGTGCGCTCCGTTCGACATGCAACGGCGAAACCGTTGGTAAGTTTGTAGTTTATTTTAAGGTCTGAGTAGTATCAAAGATTTTCAAATGCAATTATTTCTTCAATCCGGTTCCTACATTCATTGAATGCTTAAAATATTTGTGATAGAGCTAAAAATATAAATAGTCATAACTTAAAATAACTTACTGGTCCCATGTGTTTAATAACATTAATCCCCATCTTATAATGAAAGGAAATCTTATGCTGCAATCATACCACACTAGATGTTGTCTTTGATTAGACTAGAGCATACAGCCAATATAATGTTTATACTTAGAACTTCTGAATTAAATAATGAGTACAGCTGTTCTTTCTTCTGCATTGTTGCATCCATATCCAAATCCATATCTGTATAATTAACTTGCCATTATTTATAAACAGTGGACCAAGCCTCTTTGGTATTTTATTTGATTTTTCTCGTTTTGTTCTATGAATAATTCTTGTCCTTTTTCTTTTACTGGTGGACACATGATGATCCGAAGCTTTAAATTTTCGATTGTTGATTCGTAACAAATTGTATATATATTCGTTGTCTATTGATACAAAATTTTTATCATTATTGTAATTATTTAAAATTTTTATTCCCATGATTAAAAACAACTGATTATAAAAAAAGATTATAAAAATAGAACATGATTATAAAAAAATATCTGAAACTTCAAAGTTGTTAATGGTTCTTTACTTTAATCTGTCCTTCATAAATTTCATAACTTGCAAACTTCACACCAAGCTCTTTCTTACAATACCTCAATTATTAAAATCGGTTCTGAACTCAAAGAAGAGTCTTAATCACCAAGTAATTTCTAGCGTTTTTAAAAAGTGGGGACAAACCATTTTTCGCTTTATATTATTGTTATTGTTATTATTACTATACTAAGTTCCACGTTCACCTTTCAGTACAGGCTTTTTAGGAGATAATTATTCTATTACCTTTACTAAGTGCATTTGTCTACTAAATCCGTATCAAGTGATGGTAAAATCATTAGCTGATTATTTTTCATATGGTTTGTACAACCTAAGTTACAATTTGGAACACAAGCCTTCTTAAAATTCCGTACTGAAAGGTAAATGTAGAATTGAGTATTCTCACAGTTGTCTGCAAATTTGATTTTAAACTGGGTATGCTACATTTGTTTTGATTTTCTATATAATATTATTAAAATGTCCATTAAAGGCTAATATCTAAAACTGACATTTGAGAGCTTTTGAGGGATTTCTGGGTTCACGCATGAATGAACCCCTGCGATGTGCCCTCAAAAGGCACAAATCCACGTGAGTGCTTTAAAAATAACACATCAATCATTAAAATCGTTCTAGTAGTGTTATCATAATATTCTTCACGATATCGCTTTATTATTTTAATTTACAGATGGATTAAACATGATTGGACAGCTTTTAGTTTAATTTGTTTACGTTTTTCATTCTTATTTCTACTATAGTAAAATTAATTTAACCATGAAACGGGAGAGGGAAGGTAATTTATATACTTACATTTGCCAGTGACAGGCAAACCCTTGAAGGCAAACGAAAACACGGAGGAATTCTGTAATCTCCGAAAAATCCAATGCGTCTCTATATAGCAGACAACCAATAAACTTTTATGACATGATAGAAACGAAACAAACCAATATACCATAAGTAAACAATATCAGCACACTACTGACACATACTTTCTCCCTTAAAGCCGCTTAAATTAAAAAAAATCCTGCAATAAAATAAAATAAACTTTCAAATATACCACTAATACACACCAAATTTCATCAAAATCAGTTATAAATAAATGAGAGGTATTAGTTTTCAATATTTAATAATTTGCTGTAAGAATAACATCAGACAAACAAAATATCAATTATCTTCGCAAACAATTTACGTAAATTAATAATTAAAGATACTGGATTAATAATTGTTTCAAACCAAATTCAATGGTTATAAGAATATTATTATTAATTATTATAATTTTAGTTCTATTTAAAAATTTCCATTTTTCAATACTTAAATATTTGAAAATTTCCATTTTTCAATACTTAAATCCCCATAACCTTTGAACCCGAATTTTTACCGACATTGAAATGACATCGAGTGCGGGTGGAGTCTTTTTGTTTGTAATCTAAAGCATTAAAAATCATCCAGTTCAAATCGCTTTTGCTTGTCAAACACCCAGACCGGTTTAACGTTGTCCGGCTAACGATTTCATGAGTGTCTCATAGACCATTGGTGAGGTCCCTACTCTATTTACATAAATTAACACACATCCACACGGACAGAGAGACACCACTCCAAAACCATTTTGTTATTTTCGGTAAACTAAAACAAATATCCGATAACAACTCAAATTCGAAAATTTTTTAAGAAAACAAAACTTTATTGTTACACTATATATTATACTATGTATGGGGGGGGAGGAGAAACCAAAATGTCCTAGCCTATGATGTCCTTAGCGGGTGCTTGCGAACTATTATTACCTCCCAAGGACCATTTGGAAGCTTTGGTGTTCACTATAAAAATTGATTTTCAAAAGGGGTTTTGGGTTTGGGAAGCAATAAAAGATATTAGATCGTAAAAAATGAACTTTTTTATTTATATCTTTTGTTTAACTTCCAAACAAAAAAAACCAGTTCAATTCGCTTTTGCCTGTCAAACACCTAGGCAGGCTTCAACGGTATCCGGCTAACAGTACACACGACTAAAACAACCCCCCTAAAAATCCGGTCATAACTACATACATTCTATGACTGCTACCTTGGGAGGGTCAGTCAGTAATATAAACATAAATCTGGCGGCTAAAACTACACACGTTCCGTTACCTTCCGTTACTTAAGGCTTGCGTGCCTCCTTAGGATAAAATATCCAAATAACTATTATCATGACTTTCTTAGATGCTACGTTTTACTGAGTAGGTCTAGCCAACTTGTGTTGTTTAATAGAATTTTCTCAGAAGCCGACAAATATGATGTTGTTATTATATAATGTTGTTGATATATTAAGTACTCTTGTAATGAATATTTGGATTGGTACTATATTGTTGTGTTCTGTAAATTAATCTAAATACCCTCTCTGATGTTTGTCCATGCATTTTTTGTAAATGTCTATGACAATAATGTTTCTGATTTCTGATTACCGAGAGAAGTAGTATTTTGAGGACTTTAGGTAATTTATCCATATGATTATATTGGAAAAGCTAGCTGTATTGATGTTTTTATCCAAAAGTGGATTTTAGTGTTACTTTAATGCATTACCTGTGGATATATAAATTTAACATAAAATACAAGATAAAAAATATGTGTTTAGTAATGATGATTTTTTATCGTATTTGTAAGGATTGATTTAGAACCATTGATTAGTCACTCTCAAATTATAAAGTACGGATTAAATTAGTTGACTAAATAAAGTTTTATCTGGAAGATGGAATTATAAACTCTTGTATTTCAGTATTTAAATGCGGATATATATTCAACTCATATCAGCGCATGTATTTATTATCTAATATGTCTATAATTTGGGTATGTTGTAGTATTAAGCAAATTTATGTGTAAATGGCATATATTAATTTTATCTACTTACTATATTTTAAATAATAAAATTACAAAATGGGTTCAATTATCAACGTTGCTATTAAATGTCTGGTTTGTTTAATATTTAGGTACTTGTTTAATATTTAGGTATTTTGTCAACTTAAGCTAGTGTACTTGTAAATTACATTTAGTAGTGGTAGAATGAGGTTTTGTATAAGTTTTGACAGGTTTTTCATATTATTTTGATGGGGATGAGTTTTGGACAAAACCCTAAAATTGGGGATTCCCCACCTATCTGGGGAAGTACCCCTGTTAGGGGAAGTATTACCGTATTTATGTTAAAATAGTTGTTGGCGTATAGTGGCTGTCTTAGGGATTTAAAATGGTTGAAATTGTCAACTTTGTTATTTATTGTCCGATTTGTCTAATATTTGGTTATGTTGTTAACTTAAGCTAGTGTATTTGTAAATGATATATTAATTTTATCTATTTTGTATATTTTGAAATATCAATTTATAAAATGGGCTAAAAATATTAACACTGATGTTTATTGTCCAATTTGTCTAATATTTAGTTATGTTGTTAACTTAAGCTAGTATATTTGTAGATGATATACAGGGTGTCTGTAAAGTCCGTCACCAAACGCCATAACTTTGTTTATTGGGTCAAAATAAGCAAAAAAGTTCCTGTGAAGGTATGTCCTAAAATGCATATTTACCCAGATATCCGCCATTTTGTATTTTTCACAAAATATTTTTATCTCCGAAGCTTGTGAATAGATCCTTTTGAAACTTGGTATGTACCTATAACTAGTCAAGGTCAGGTTATGAAAAAATAATCAGCATGATCGAATAGTAAATTTCAAAATGGCGGCCGTTTGAAACTTTTAATTTGAAATATCGGAAAAACGTTACGTAGTACAAAAAAAAAATATGAGGAATTAAAATTTTTAGAAAATTTAATTTCCTGTCTAAAGACACCAGAATTATGAAAATCGGTTAATAAATAACTGAGTTATGGTCAAATTTATCTACTGAGGCAGCGTAATTGACCTATGTCAGCGCATGACTCAATGCAACAATGGGCCATTCTCCCTCCAATTTATGCTGCCTCGTTGGATAAATTCGACCATAACTCAGTTATTTATTGACCAATTTTCATAATTCTGGTGTCATTAGACTGGACATTAAATCTTCTAAAAGTTTTAATTCTTCATATTTTTTTGTACTACGTAACGTTTTTACGATATTTCAAATTAAAGGTTTCAAACGGCCGCCATTTTGAAATTTACTATTCGATCATGCTGATTATTTTTTCATAAACTGACCTTGACCAGTTATAGGTACATACTAAGTTTCAAAAAAATCGATTCACAAACTTTGGAGATAAAAAATATTTTGTGAAAAATACAAAATGGCGGATATCTGGGTAAATATGCATTTTAGGACATACCTTCACTGGTACTTTTTTGCTTATTTTGACCCAATAAACCAATTTATGGAGTTTGGTGGCGGACTTTACAGACACCCTGTATATTAATTTTATCTATTCTGTATATTTTGAAATATAAAATTACAAAATGGCCTAAAATACTAACTTTGATGTTTATTGTCCGATTTGTCTAATATTTGTCTATGTTGTTAACTTAAGCTGGTATATATACTGTGTAATTTTTTTACAAAATTATAAAGTGGTCAAAAATATTTACTTTATTGTTTATTGTTTAATCTGTCTAATGTTTGGATGTCCTGTTGTCCTAGAGTAGTATATGTGTAACTGCTAACGTTTATTTCCATCTACCCTGTACAATTTAAATTATAAAATTACAGGGTAAAACAACAGGTAAACATAATTATTTTAGATTTTATTGGTCAAATAATCAGAACTTTTGTTTTATGACAGAACTTAGCCAGTACATGTGTAAATTGTATACAGGGTGGAAAAAAGTTAGTGTTAAACAATTTTATATGATAAACTACATGGTATTTCTGACAAAATGGCACAAATATAAGTTTCCATAACCTTGCAATAAGTAAATAATGGATAAAATAAGATTTTTTTCAAAATTGTTGTCCTTACTCAGATTAAATGGCTATAAGTGCATCAAAAATTGTGTTTTTATGGATTTCATTCCAATATTTAGAATCCTCATAAACTCTTCAATAAGAATAATACATAAACATTCAGTTTCAATACCCTTACAAACTCTTGTTTTATAATTAAAGTCTAGATTTGTGTTTTTTGAGAAAATTTAAATTAAGTTTGAAGCGGGTTTTCTATGTAATACTGGACTGGAGAATGTGTCAAATATCATAGAAAACTTGCCCTTTCAATAAGCTTTAAAATGATGTGTAAGAACCTACTATTGCTCTTATTCATTATTCATAGATTTAACAGTATGTGGAGAAAAACAGGGTAAGGCTGAAGTTTCTTTTCTGAAAAAAACCGTATGTCCCTTGATAAAATGGCTATAAGTGCACTAAAAACGATGTTATTGTGGACTTTATTATCATTTCCTCGTAAAATCATTAAGAAGAATATTAAAGTATAATAAGGACGAGTCATCATTTTTAACTTCTGTTTTGTGGTTTAAGATTAAAATTTTGTTTTTTACGAAAACAAATTGAAGCTTATGACATTATTTTTATGTCATATTTGACTTAAGAGTGTGTGGAATATTATCAAAAGATTCTCCATTTAATAAGCTTTCAAATGATATACTACACTTAAGATATTATCCGGGTATTTACAATGTATTACCAATAAATTGTGATGAGGCAAAATCATGCAGAGTTTCTCTTTCATTAGCATGTGTTTTAGCCCTACAATAAACTTACCTACTTTTTAAAATGACATAATATTTCACTTACATCTTCAATAAAACCTGAAGTGTAGTATATCAATTGAAAGCTTATTAAATGAGGAATTTTTCGATAATATTTAACACACTCTTAAGTCAAATAAGACATAAAACTAAAGTCGCAAGCTTCAGTTCGTGTTCGTAAAAAAACAAAATTTCAAACTTAAACCATAAAACAGAAGTTCAAAATGATGAATCGTCCTTATTATACTTTAATATTCTTCTTAATGATTTTACGAGGAAATGGTAATAAAATCCACAATAACATCGTTTTTAGTGCACTTATAGCCATTTTATCAAGGGACATACGGGTTTTTTTTCAGAAAAGAAACTTCAGCCTTACCCTGTTTTTCTCCACATACTGTTAAATCTATGAATAATGAAAAAGAGCAATAGTAGGTTTTTATACATCATTTTAAAGCATATTAAAAGCGCAAGTTTTCTATGATATTTGACACATTCTCAAGTCCAGTATAAAATAGAAAACCCGCTTCAAACTTAATTTAAATTTTCTCAAAAAACACAAATCTAGACTTTAATTATAAAACAAGAGTTTGTAAGGGTATTGAAACTGAATATTTATGTATCATTCTTATTGAAATTTTATGAGGATTCTAAATATTGGAATGAAATCCATAAAAACACAATTTTTGATGCACTTATAGCCATTTAATCTGAGAAAGGACAACAATTTTGAAAAAATCTTATTTTATCCATTATTCACTTATTGCAAGGTAATGGAAACTTATATTTGTGCCATTTTGTCAGAAATACCATGTAGTTTATCACATAAAATTTTTTAACTCTAACTTCCTTCCACCCTGTATAATAATCCTATCTGCTCTGTATAATTTAAGATGTAAAATTATATAACATAAAAATATTAACTTTTGCCTTTGTTGCCTTTGTTGATTGATTAATCAAATAATTGGATATGTGTTAGTCGTAAGCTAGTGCCCAGTATAATGTAGAGGATGAAATTACAAATATAGGTGACAAATTTAACTTTTATAATTTTTTTTAACTGATCTACCTCTAATGTTGGCATGTATTTAACCTAAGCAAGTACAGAATTTGTAAATGGTATGTGTTATTCTTATCTAACGAGTATATTTTAAAATATAAAATTATAAAATTAGCCAAAAATATGAATTTTGGTTTTTATTGTCTGATTTGCCTAATATTTGGATATGTTGTTAAGCTAAACAAGTGAACTTGTAAATAGTATAAACTAGTTCTATTTACCCTATATCTTTTAAAATATAAAATTATAAAATTATGCAAAAATGCTAACTTTAACAGATTTGTCAAATATTTGTGTATGTTGTTGATCTAGGCAAGTGCTTGTGTAAATATTTTTTTTTATTTAGCCGTATACTTTTAGATGTAAAATTATAAAATAGGTCAAAAATACCAACTTTGGTCTTAATTGTATATATTAATTCTATTTACTCTGTCTATTTTAAGATATAAAATTATAAGATGGGCTAAAAATATCAACTTTGATATTTTTTGTCCGATCTGTCTAATATTTGGCTATGTTGTTAACTTAAGCTAGTATATTTGTAAATGATATATATTAATCCTATCTACTCTGTATATTTTAAAATATAAAATTATAAAATGGGCTAAAAATATTAACTTTGATGTTTATAGTTCTATTGGTTTAATATTTGTCTATGTTTTTAAAATTACCAAGTGCATGTTAAATAGTGCAAATTAACTATATTTACTTTGTATAATTCAAATTATAAAATTATAAAATAGGTTAAAAATACTAACTTAAGGCTTTATTGTCTGATTTGTTTAATATTTGGATATGTTGTTAAATTAAGCAAATGAACCTGCAAATAGTATTAATTAATTAAATCTACCTTGTATATTTTAAAGTAATAAGTTTTAAATTCAGGTAAAAAATTTAACTTTGTTCTTTACTGTCCGATATGTCTATAATTTGTATAAGTTGTAGTTTTAAACAAGTTCATGTGTGAATGGCATATATTAATTTTATCTACTTTCTATATTTTAAATAATAAAATTACAAAAATGGGTTGAATTATCAATTGTGCTATTAAATGTCTGATTTGTCTATATTTGAGTATTTTGTTAACTTAAGCTAGTATATTTGTAAAAGGACATATTGATCTTATCTGTTCTGAATATAAAATTATAAATGTTATCCAGCTAATCAAAGTTGGTAAGTTTATAAAGGAATGATATACAATATTTACTATCAATACACACAGACCAGACTGACTATACAAAGACAAATACTTATATTCTTGTTGCCATAATTTACAACTAAACATGTCGAGATTACAGTATAAACCAACATTAATTTTTCAAGGCAGGTATGCTTATAATTACCACAGATAAATCAAACATTAAAGGGTATAATTTTCTAAGCCATGCTTAGGTTATAAAGACCATATCCAGACAGTATAGACAAAAGTACCAATAATAATAATTATTTTATACATTCTTTAAATTCTTTTATATTTTTGTCAGACTAAATATGCAGGTCTGACAGACAGTTTACACAATATATGCCATTTACACATGAACTTGCTTAATACTACAACTTATACAAATTATAGACATATCGAACAGTAAAGAACAAAGTTAAATTTTTTACCTAAATTTAAAACTTATTACTTTAAAATATACAAGGTAGATTTAATTAATGAACACTATTTGCAAGTTCATTTGCTTAATTTAACAACATATCCAAATATTAAACAAATCAGACAATAAATCCTTAAGTTATTATTTTTAACCTATTTTATAATTTTATAATTTGAATTATACAAAGTAAATATAGTTAATTTGCACTATTTAACATGCACTTGGTAATTTTAACAACATAGACAAATATTAAACCATTAGAACTATAAACATCAAAGTTTATATTTTTAGCCCATTTTATAATTTTATATTTTAAAATATACAGAGTAGATAGGATTAATATATATCATTTACAAATATACTAGCTTAAGTTAACACCGTAGCCAAATATTAGACAAATCGGGCAATAAACATCAAAGTTGATATTTTTAGCCTATCTTATAATTTTATATCTTAAAATATACAGAGTAAATAGAATTAATATATACAATTAAGACCAAAGTTAGTATTTTTGACCTATTTTATAATTCTACATCTACAAATATACGGGCTAAATAAAAAAATATATTATTTATACAAGCACTTGCCTAGATTAACAACATACACAAATATTTGACAAATCTGTTAATAAAGATAAAAGTTAGCATTTTTGCATAATTTTTTAATTTTATATTTTAAAAGATATAGGGTAGATAGAATTAGCTTATACTAATTACAAGTTCACTTGTTTAGCTTAACAACATATCCAAATATTAGACAAATCAGACAATAAAAACCAAAATTCATATTTTGCTAATTTTATAATTTTATATTTTAAAATATACTCGTTAGATAAGAATAACACATACCATTTACAAATTCTGTACTTGCTTAGGTTAACAACATGCCAACATTAGAGGTAGATCAGTAAAAAAATTATAAAAGTTAAATTTGCTACCTATATTTGTAATTTAATCCTTTACATTATACTGGGCACTAGCTTACGACTAACACATATCCAATTATTTGATAAATCAATCAACAAAGGCGACAAAAACAGAAGTTAATATTTTGTATGTTATATAATTTTACATCTTAAATTATACAGGGCAGATAAAATTATTATATACAACTTACACATTTACTGGCTAAGGACTGCCATAAAACAAAAATTCTGATTAATTGGTCAATAAAATATAAAATAATTATTCTTACCTGTTGTTTTACCCTGTAATTTTATAATTTAAATTGTACAGGGTAGATGTAAATAAAAGTTAGCAGTGGCACATATACTACTCTAGGACAACAGCATATCCAAACATTAGACAGAATAAACAATAAACAATAAAGTAAATATTTTTGGCAATTTATAATTTTGTAAAAAATTACACAGTATATATACTAGCTTAAGTTAACAACATAGACAAATATTAGACAAATTGGACAATAAACATCAATGTTAATATTTTAGCCCATTTTATTATTTTATATTTCAAAATGTACAGATTAGATAAAATTAATATACATCATTTACAAATATACTAGCTTAAGTTAACAACATAACCAAATATTAGATAAATCGGACAATAAATAACAAAGATGATAATTTCACCCATTTTAAATTCCTAAGACAGCCACTATATGCCAACAACTATTTTAACATAAATACGATAATACTTCCCCTAACAGGGGTATTTTCCCAGATAGGTGAGGAATCCCCAAAATCAGGGGTTTGTTCAAAACTCATTCCCATCAAAATAATATGAAAAACCCTGCCAAAACTTATACAAAAACCTCATTCTACCATTACTATATGTAATTTACAAATATACTTGCTTAAGTTGACAAAATACCTAAATATTACGCAAACTAGACATTTAATAGCAAAGTTGATAATTTAACCCATTTTTGTAATTTTATTATTTAAAATATACAAAGTAGACAGAATTAACATATGCTATTTACACATGAACTTGCTTAATACTATAACATACCCAAATTGTAGACATATCAGACGATAAATAGGACATATAGAAATAATATATGTTACTTACAAATGCATTTGCTCAATACTACGACATATCTAAATTGTATCGAACAATAAAGACCAAAGGTAATTAAAAAATCTTTATCTACAATGTACAGGGTAAGTATAATTAATATATTATATCATTTACACACTTGTTATGTTAACAACATACCCAAATATTAGACAGATCTGTTAAAAAATACAAAAGTTAGCATTTTTATATATTTTATATTTTAAAAGTTGTAATTTAATTAGTTTAGGCTATTTACAAATTCACTTGCTTAAGTTAACAACATATCTAAATATTAAACAAATCAGACAATAAAGACCAAAATTTATATTTTTACATATTTTTGTAATTTTATATTTAAAAAGTTATTAGTTATATTTAATTAGTACATAATATTTACACATTTCCTTGCTTAGTTTAACAACATATCCAAATATTAGACAAATCGGACAATAAAGAACAAAGTTACCTTTTTTAGACTCAAAGAGCAAGGTCAAAAAGAGCAAATCAAAATAAATGACATCACAAAATTACTACCTAGATTGCCTTAAAAACTCACTAAAATCCATGAAATATTCAAAAAAAATCCCGGACCCCCCGTTCTTCTGGGGGGTCCCGTTTTTTTTTTGTTTTTGTTTTTTTTATCAGGGAAAGTTGGCAACCCTGCGGAGTAAGGGTATAAATACGGCAAGCCAGAGCGGATCAAACATTAGTATTGTCCGAGGCTCCGTGGAGAGAGCAGCGTTATCAGTAAAGAAGACGAAAGTTCCAAAAGCTGAAATAGTTTAAAAGAATAATTCTAAAACATTTTATTTTTTCAGGTGCTTCCAAACTTCTTTTAGCTGTGGATTGTGAACTTTAAGACTTTTTCAAGTTGATATTGTGAACTTTAAGACTTTTTCAAGTTGAGATTGCGGTATCTTCTTGAAGTGGAATAAAGTGAAATGGGAGCAACTACAAAAACTTGTGCTAAGTGTAGCAAGACTGTTAGTTCAAAAAACTTCTCACGGCACCTAAAAACGTGTCCTGGAGTAAAGGTACGTACTTCTGAGCCACAGGTACCTTGTAAATGCTGTGGAGTACCTGTAACGCTAAGTAATGTCACCCGACACCTTAAAAAATGCAAACGTTCAAGTGATTTTATCCCACCTTCCAAGAAACAGCGTTTAGACGATGAAGTACCCTCTACCAGCTCCAAAAAGCCTATTTCCGGCGTAGTTATGAGTTCCATCCAATCATCAATACCTTCTACTCCTTCTACCTCAAAAAACATCGTAAAACCTGAACATGAATTAGAAATTGTTGAGGTAGAGAGGGCTTTCAAGAGCAGGATGAAAACTTATGTTATTGAAAATAAACCAGGCATAAAAGATCCACTACAGTTTCTTGAACTCGCAAGGCACTTACTCAATGATAAGGTGAAAGAAAACCTACAAATCCAGAACTTAAAAATCAATATTGTTCTTTTAACCGAATTCAAGAAACCGAGTGAAAATGTAGATATTATACAGGAAATGAATTTTAAGACGAAAAACATTACCTTTTACCCAACTGATAACATCAGTGAAAAGCTGCAAAGTAAGGAGTCCAAGATTCTTAAAGAGATGGAGGAGTTTCAAACTAAAGGATCGGGCTGGACTTTAAGTAAAATCATAAACCTCGAATTAAGGATTAACCGATATGTCCCGCTGCGTGGATCTTCATACATTGATCTGCCAGGGCCCATTAAAAAAAAGAAAGCTGTAATAAATGTACAAAACAACGATCAGAAATGCTTCTTATGGTCGGTCCTTGCTAATATTCATCCTGTCGAAAGACTACAAAACCCAGAAAGAGTTCATCACTACTTGGAGTATGAACACGAGTTTGACAATGCTCTACTAGGTATAGAATTTCCTGTGGCACTAAATCATGTCAAACTATTTGAGAAGCGAACTGGAATATCCATAAATGTGTACAGCTACGATGAAAACTATGTCATCTACCCCTTGCTCATAACCGAAGAAGAGAAGGAGCGACACGTTGACTTACTATATGACATGGATGAAAATAACTCTCACTATAGCCTAATAAATAATCTGAGTAGACTTGTAAGATCGCAGAAAACAAAACACAAATGTGCCATTTACTTATGTAAACGGTGCCTATTAAGCTTCGGGTCAGAAATATTATTACAAAATCACAAAGAATACTGTAAACAGCATGACCCAGTAAAGATTGTAATGCCCAAGAAAGATGAAACCATTAAGATTCAGGACTATAACAGAAGTATGAGAGTCCCATTCACAATTTATGCCGATTTCGAATGTATGCTCACCCCAGTACAAAGCAGTGAATGTGGCTCTAATCGACCAAACACCAGGAAATATCAGAGACATAAGGCAATCAGCTTTTCATACTACATAATACAAGACAAAAACGATTTTGCTAATCCAGTAACATACTTCGGCGAAGATGCGGCACAAGAGTTTGTAAATAGTTTAATTCATGAGTCCAGAAAAATTAGCTACTTATATTCAAAAGAAGCAGCAAAACCAATGGAATTAACAGAAGAGGACCGTGCCATCATTTCATCAGCAACAAAGTGTCATATTTGTGGAAAAGATTTTACTTCTGAAGAACCTGCAGTCAGGGATCATGATCATCTCACAGGACAATTTAGAGGGCCTGCCCACAATAGTTGCAATCTTAACTACCGTAAACCACATTTCGTACCTATATTTATCCATAACCTTTCAGGCTATGATACACATCTATTTATAAAAATGTTTGGACTAAACAATGAAACTATCGAAGTTATTCCGAACAACGAAGAAAGATACATTTCGTATACTGTACATGTGGAAGGAGGTGTTGACCTAAGATTTATCGATTCCTTAAAATTTATGTCTAGCAGCTTAGATGTACTAGTAAAAAATCTATCACCCTCCCAGTTTAAATATACATCGAAGCACTTCTCTGGTGAGCAACTGCAGTTGCTGTTAAAAAAGGGCGTGTACCCTTACGATTTCATGGACTCACTGGACAAATTTGAACTTCCCTACCTTCCAGCAAAAGAAGAATTTTATAACAAATTAAATGACTCCGAGATACTCGAGGAAGATTATGAGCATGCATGCAAAGTTTGGAGTGCTTTTAATATACCTAATATGAAGGAATATACACTTTTATACAACAAATCGGATGTGCTACAACTAGCCGACATAATGGAAAATTTTAGGGACCTGTGTATGCAGACGTACCAACTTGATCCTGCATGGTATTATACAGCACCTGGACTGGCATGGAGTGCGATGCTTAAAACGACCAAGGTTGAGCTAGAGCTTCTAACCGACTACAACATGGTTTTGATGATTGGCAATGGGATACGAGGCGGATTGTCGCAATGTTCAAACCGTTAAGCGGCCGCAAATAACACGTACATGAAGAAAGACTATGACAAACACTTGCCCTCGTCATACTTAACATACCTCGACGCAAACAACTTGTACGGCTGGGCGATGGGAGAACCCATGCCTTACTCTGAGTTCCAATGGGTCGAAGACACCCAAAGCATAGATGTGTTATCGGTTTCCGATGATAGTGACCATGGTTACATTCTAGAAGTCGATTTAGAATACCCGCAAGAATTACATGACCTTCATTCCGATCTCCCTTTAGCACCTGAACATAGAGTACCTCCAGGACAAAAGCAAGGAAAAAAACTACTTGCAACATTGTTTGACAAGACAAAATATGTAATTCATTACAGAAATCTCAAACAATACATTTCTCTAGGCTTAAAATTAAAGAAAATCCACAGAATAATACGTTTCGCTCAAAAGAAATGGCTCAAACCTTATATTGATCTTAATACATATATGAGGACATGCGCCACAAACAATTTTGAAAAAGACTTCTTCAAACTGATGAATAATTCTGTTTTTGGCAAAACCATGGAGAATATCCGCAATCGTGTTGACATCCGACTGGCAACTCGAGAAAATCAAGTCGACAAATGGCTAGCCCAACCAAACTTTAAGAGGAGAACCATTTTCACTGAACAACTGGCAGCAGTGCATTTGAGTAAAACCAAATTATTCTTCAATAAGGCTATCTACGTAGGAATGAGTATTTTGGATGTATCGAAGACGCTTATGTACGACTTCCACTACAACGTTATAAAGGCCCGATACAAGGAGAAAGCCAGATTGCAATATACCGATACAGATAGCCTGACCTATCATATACAAACTGAAGACTTCTACAGCAACATGAAAGAGATGATAAGTTACTTTGACACCAGTGATTACCCAGTCAACCACCTTTGTTTTGACACCAAAAACAAGAAGAAGATTGGGAAGTTCAAGGATGAATTGAACGGAAGAATTATGTACGAGCATGTAGGATTACGGTCGAAAATGTATGCCAGCCGTTCCGAAGACGATCATCACATAAAAAAATCAAAGGGTGTAAAGAAGTCGGTTATAGAAAAAAATATCACATTTCAAGACTACAAAGACTGCCTGAAGACACAAATTGACCAATACCGTTCAATAAATATGATAAGAAGCTTTAAGCACGACTTGTACAGCGTAGAACTGAACAAAGTCGCCTTGTCAGCACACGATGACAAACGATACGTGTTAAGTGATGGTATACAATCACTACCGTGGGGACACTACAAAATACCCGAAAATGAAATTGTAAACTAGACATCGTCCTTCAGAAAGGGGTATATATTTATACATATTTCAAGTGTATATTAAAATGTATAAATGTATATTATGTATATTATTATTGTATAGATATATGTGTAGTTAAATAAGTTGATAGTTGTAGTTATAAGTTGATATAAATGTATTTTGTAAAGTGGACTAGACACATGTTTTTGTGTC
This sequence comes from Flexamia atlantica, assembly GCA_035578135.1. Lineage (NCBI taxonomy): Eukaryota > Metazoa > Arthropoda > Insecta > Hemiptera > Cicadellidae > Flexamia > Flexamia atlantica. The sequence continues at coordinate 11,551,944 of JAQJVK010000011.1, forward strand.
TAGGCTAGGCCTACTGGGGAAACCACTATAAAAAAAACGCATCATGCTCCTACCTCATGGGTGATGTGGAATGTTGAGCAAACAATAAAGTTTGTTTAACTATAGCTGTGTTTACTTACTAAATAAAATACCCTTCACTCATTTTAGTCATCATTTAAGAAAGCTTGAAGGACTACGACTCCAGGAAACGGAATTAAACAAACAGTTGATTGCAGCAAACCAACGCTTAATGTGTATTTATTGGCCACATTTTAAAGGATTGTATTGGCAGCACTTTTGTGGCAGTAGCATGAGTTCGTTTATTATAGTTTAGGTTTGAAGAATTTAGAAACTTTGTTATTTATGCAAGGTATATGTTTTAAGACAGGGATATGATATTCAAGGAACATAATTTTAAAATATGTTTTTCTAAATAGTATGATTAAAAGTATCGTACGTCATACGGTCGGTAAGTTTTACCATACTCGCTTTAAAATCCCCACTAGCCTCCTGCTTGCGCTGGAACTATATAATGCTCGTCCGATAACATTTTCCGACCAAGTAACATACTATTAACTTATTAACTTATACTATTAACTTATTATTATTTTATATTACAGTTACTATTTGTATATTCTCGATCCTTCGTTTGGACCAACATACTCTTAATATATTGTCTACTAATTTTAAAATTAACCTTTCTCCATTCCTATGTTTGGAAATTATTTTTCATTTTTTGAGTTACAACGTTTAAGTTTAAAATAATTTTTCATATTTTTCCTTTTAAATAGCAGATTTCGAAACCACAGTTATATTATATAAACGGATATTTAATGAACTGCGATTGAGTATGAAACATACTTGAACCAGTTTATACTGGACCATCAATATTCCGCAGTGATGGATTTGAACTAAACAGGGTAGGGAACCAAGAGCAAAAAAAAAGAAAATCTATGCATATTATAAAGGATAGAATAGTAAACTCCTTTAAGGGGATCAGGAAACTTTCTATTTCATTCAAACACTATTGAAAATTTTTACAAAATTACACCCGTATATTTATTTTTGAAATGAACAAGTTGTTTTACATATATATAAAAAAACAGCGATCATATTTGAATGGATCACTGTTGTTATTGTTTGCCTGCTGCAAACATATTAACATACGTTTTTCTATTTTTAAAAATGTATTTAAAATTACTCAAATTAAAAATAATAACTACAGTATTAACAAATATCCTAATAGCTCTATTAAATACCTTTCAATATCATCCCTCCCCTCCTCTCCTTTCCCATTTCCCCACTTCCTCTTCCTTACTACTTCCCTCATACACTCGTCCTCTCCTCTCATTCGTCTCCCTTTCCTAACCCTCCTCGTCCTACCTACTCAGGCAGCTCAGAAATATTAATAGTCTATAATAATAGTCTATAGTTAAATACCCCCGTTGCAGCAGACCTGCATACTCAGCGAATTTCAAATGCAAAACAACTTATTTCAATCAAACATAGCAAGATTTGACATGTTTTTGTAAGCTCCATAAGAATAGCATGGGAAATGGGTATGCAGGTTTGCTGCTACAGGTATTTTAAAACTGGGTGGTTTAAATTCAATATTTAGTAGATCTGAACTAGAAGAAACTATTTACCAAGTTTTAACAAGATATGTTGAGAAATAACCGAGATATAGAATTTTACTTATTTCCCATAAGGTTAACATTGGGACAACGTACTGTGTTTACCACTTTCAATATCTCGACCTGCCTACCCCTCCCCTCCCCCTCCCATCTCCTACCCCTCTCCTAACCCTCTCCTACCCCTCTCCTATCCTTCCCCTCTCCTCTCGTCCGAAGAGGACCTCTTCGGACGACGCAGAAACCCCGTTTCCCATCTACTTTTAAACGTTGTGAAAAAGCTCAATACTTGTTTTATCACATAAAATTAAATGTATTTTTTTATCAAATATATTAGAGGCAAACCTTCTTAATTATTAATGTCCATAATATAGCCTATAATTACCTATCTCCAAAATTAAAAAGTAATATAAAATAAATAATATTCGCTATTTTAAGGTATATTTTATAAAACATAACCATGAGTCTTTAAATCAATGACGTCAGAAATTAATTAATTAATTAACGCACAAAGAACCTTAAACTCATCGTTACGATCTTGTCCTTTAGTTAGGAAAATTCGTCAATGTCAAAAATGTTATAAGGTCTTTGATTACAATTTGTGTAGAATTCTGTTTTACCGTAAATGAGTAATAAATAACACATTGAAGAAAGTAAAATATTTTGATTGTATCACTATAAGTGAAACGTATGATATTTTTTATTTCCAAATGAAAATTGCTTTCTTTTTTGATTAATTTTATCTACATAAGTCAGTATCTAAACCCTATTTCATTTTCTATCACATGAAATCCATCTACTAAATAACTCAATATTCTACTAAACTATTTAGTACCGTATTTATTAATTTGAATTATAGAATAGCTTATATACATACATTTTAACCATAAGAGATCTCATGAATGTTTACGTAATGCCTTACTTAGAAAAACTTAACGTAATTCAGTCACTTTAAAAATTAAATTTATCTAACTAGTGGATATTAAATATACCTTATAATTCTAGTAAAGTATAAAGTACTTTATTATTCAGGCCTTACGTAAATATAAGTCTGCCTATAAACAATTTTATATTTTGTACACTTAGACAAAGTTTAAAATAAGATACAAGTGATGTATCTAATTCAGATGAGAACCTGGATCGTCAGACGACTGCTTAAATTAAACTCAACTTCAATCAAGTCTAGAAATGTCGAGCAGTTAAGCAGATTGAATAAAGCAAATTGATGTCTTCCGATAAATCTGGAGTGGAATTGCGTAGTTATTTTTCATGGCAGTTGTTTCCTTAGTTAATTAAAACTTGAATTCTTTTTGTTCATGATTTTGCCTCCAGAATCGAAGTTTAGTAAGGAAAACAGTTAGGGAACGGCTAGGGGGAGGGCTATTGCTGGTTACTTACCCCAGATACGGCCGTCGATTATAATTATAATTAGCGATGACAATATTTTTGGCCCCATTAAGCCGAATATCAATATGCCCGGTAAATTAGAAATTGATTTGATGATGGCCTAATGGGGCCGAAACTATAGTCACCGCTGATTATAATTAGATTCGACGATAGTATCTGAGATAAGCAACCCTAACAAAACTGTAAATTATAAATATCTAAAAACGTCTTAAGTACTAGGAACGATATATTTGATGAACTGTCTATATACCACGCCAAATGACGTGAACCTGTCCGCTTATAAGAGTAATGTCATTTTAGCACTGGGCTTACGGACGGTCTGAGCCTCGTTATTTGATTCTAACTGTAACGTATACTTAAATGCTTTCAATTGAAATGGCTACTTAAAAGGTGCATTAAGCCAGTTTAATATAATTTTGATTCCGAGCAATGATTATTACTCTTGTGACTACTTCTTGTCAACATTTATACGAATTGCCGGAAGGGTTAATTTATTGGTTTTGTTACTATTAGCTAAGATTGTGGGTAGTGAATTCCACTTAAGCAATGGAAACGCATTCCCTTTCTGCGTGTGCAATAAGGAAAATCAATATTTTATAATATTTTCCTTTATGAATCTGAAAACTTCTTTACAGTAGGTACTAATCATGATGGCTTTAATAAACTTTCTTAGCTATACGTCATAAAACATCAATAATTTTTTACAATATGTATATTTATTGCCAGTAAAGTTATATATATTAAAACGTTTATCATCAGCCTAAAATAATCAAAATCTGAAGATAAAACTAGAATCTAGTTTTAAATACAGCTTTTTTTCATTTTCATGTCAGGTGCCCAAGTAAGTTTAATCTATAACCTTTGGAAAGATCTGAGCAAGACTTGGAAACAATTAACTGAGGTTTACATGTAAATAATCCTCGTTTACTTTAACTATCAAATCGTATTATATCTTTATCACTTTTAAGTTCATTTACGAAGACTATAGGGTGTGAAAACAAGTAAAATACTTAATTGTGTGCTAGAAATTAATTTTTTCATCAAACTATTCCATCATGGCACGACTTAAAGCATGTCTTTAGACCAGAATTGCCGTTTGATTGAAAAAGATGAGATTAAAACACCCCTTTAAATGTAAATGTTTCATGGACCTTATGGATGATTTATATTCTTAAAAAGTATTTGAATCCAATAAATATTTATTAATGTTTTTTTAGCGTCAGGAAGAGTTGATCATAACCTTGCCAGAACTTTTTTCATTCTTGTTCTTGAATAACTTTATAAAAAAGACGAGAGTAAATAACTTTGTAAACTTGCAAGGGAATAACGTAAACAAATTGAGGGAGTTTTGTTAAGTTTGTAATAACTTGATGGGACAGCTTCAAAAGCAGTTACTAGTTAGTTGTTGGATGTCTGAAATTATAAAACTCACAAGTCTTGAAAAATAACTTGGCAACGTATTCTGCAAATTAAACTACTGGCTTTTTTATTTTGTGGGTCATTTGATCATGCTATAATTTGTTATTAAAGCAGTTTAGGGAAAATGTTGGAAGTAATTTTGACATAATCGTTTGATCATTTTATGAGGCTATGCACGGTTTACCAACAGCTGATATCATGGATTGCTGTTATCAATGGAACTTGAGGATAAGGGAGACAGTGCTGCTCTCTCGCGGATGCTCCGTGAACTACTGCCGCTTCGACACGGCCGTTCTATTTCTGAACACTGGTTTAATGTAACGTTTATTTGTTCTCTGTATACTTTTTCCCTGTGATTGTCGCTAAATTACAAAATATTGTCATATTTGAAGTTTGAATTTAGATTTGAGGGAACACAATTTTGAAAAGGTGTTCTTAGGCCTACATAAAAAAATCATAGTAATGGTACCCTGATTTTATTTTTAATATCATTGACTTTATTCAGCCATTTTTAATAGTCAATAAAACTTTTTATAAAGGAACAGTTATAATCAAACACTAAATTAATTTATGCCTTAATAAACTAAACTCAAAAATAAATTATTTTGAAATTATTCCTATATTTATACAAATAATGAATAAAGGCACGTTTTCCTTATTCCGAAACAGAGTGTTTTGCGCAAACACTCCGTGCTCCGGTTGAGGACATACAGGTACAAGTTCGCTCATTATATCTCCATGGCTATGGCTACTATGCTACTAACCGTATCGTATGATATTTTCAACATATGTAATAGGGGTAAGTGACCAGCCTTTTGAGTAGTTTTGATCAATTTCGTGATACTTTGTGCAGCAAAAGAAAGTTCATGTGTTATGTCTACTTTTATATACCTTTATTGTATTTAGTATTGCAAGTTATTGGCAAATCCTTGACTTGGTTTTTATATACGAGTGGGACAAAGGAGAATCTTTTTCAAAATGATGGAATCTGTTGATCTTTTAAGATGGATTTTTTTATTCATCGTTAGAATTTATTAAGAAATGGCCAGGAGGAAATATTTCCATCTCTACTCGAAGAGAGGTGTTGTTATTGATGCTACATTAGGCTACAAATGTAGGTGCTATAAAAAATAATCAAGTCACTAGGATCTTAAAAAGTTTATTTTAAACATCAGTTGTGATTTATTTGACCTAGTAAATGCTACCGATCAAAAATAAATGTTTACGAGCTTCTAATAAACTTTTACTAACTCAGAAATTTGGAATAATATAAGCTATAGTTGAATCCACTGAAGTAACAGAAATTCAGCTCGCAATTATTTTATTAGAAGATTAATTTCTATAGGCCTACTCCTGTTTTAAAATAAGTCAACCATTCGTTAGTTCGATAATAGAATTTTGTATGACTTAATAATTTTAACAAATTTTCTTTGGAATACAATATGTCATTTGATGCAAAATATGAAGCTATCCTATTGATTGGTAGAACAAAAAAACTACAGGAAAGTACTAAAAGGTTGTTACTGCATGCAAAATAATTGAAATAAGTTAACTGATACGACAGTTGTCTGGAAACTGCTTATTCCTTTAAAAAATAAATATTTTTAATAATACTTCATAACATTTGTTAGTTGATCTCTTAAAATTCGAAACAATCAAGTACCCCAGTCACTAAACTAAAACTGAGAAAATCATAAAATATAATATATAACGTACTATCATTACAACAGCTACTGTATTAAAAAATACGTACAGTTAAAGTATTATTGATAAAGATCTGACATTTTGGAATCATTACATAATTATGATATTGTGAACATGGATGAAGCAATAATGATTTTCCACATATGACACCTTCCTTACACTAGGACATTGTAAGGGTTACTCCTCGTCAGCTTTCGTTCCAATCCCCTCCAACCTCTCTCTGTCTTGCTACTCCGCAGTTGAATGGACTCTGTATTCCAACTTGATACAGGGGAAGTTATAAATGTTTCTGCCCATAAAGGAGATAAAGGGAAGGTCCAATGTCAAGTGGTCATACTCGTAGCTGCCACTACATCTGTCGTGAAGGATAAGCAATCCACACAACATGATCTGTACCCTGTACTCGGTGTCTGGCTGCAGAATGATGTTGTTTCCATTGGCAGTCAGGGGAATCTCAAACTCCGCTCCACACCTGACATTCTCACTGAAAGTCATCACCACCGGAGGTTCATCGTGTGGGTTCACCACCTTTGTTACGGTTGTTGTACAGTTGACTCGGAAGGTTGAAGGTACCCCACTGTAACCAATCTCAGCCCTGCACGATAACGGTAACAACTCGATGCTGTTCCTTTTTGTATGCAAAATGAATGTATAACTGTCGCAGGTTGGCAAACATTTATTGTTCAACTTTGCTAATAATAAAACGTGTTTTGTATTTCTTTGACGACCTAGTATTTTTCTCGGTTTGGTTTCACAACTGAAATCCCCGAGATCTCGAGGCTTCTCTTTCCTACACACAGACAGACAGACAGTGCCGATTTCCTCCCTGGTGAGGACTTGTGTGTCGGCAATCTCCCCGCAGATCTGGTTCACAGTCAAGGCGCAGGGCCTCAAGTGTCGGGTCAAGCCGGAGAGTTGTTGACGCAGCCACCGGCCGTCCTCTGAGTTGGCTAAAATGAAGATTTAAATTTATAATGAAAATTATATTACTATTCATGATAGCTCATATCTTAACTTGTTCTCTTTTAATTCAAAAATAAATCATTTGCATTTTGTTACAGTTGTGAATTAATAATTTTTTGGTAGGTTACTTGAAAAGCACGAACTAACAATAGTTGGCTCCTTTTATCAATCATGCAAATCACTCTTAAACATAAAACAATGTTCCTACAAAGAAAAAAAAACTAAGTCCTTTCACTATTACGTCTTGTAGAGCCAAATAATTCAGTGAAAAAGGAAGGAAGGTATTTTACTAGATAGCCTGTAAAGACTTGGTATTACACAAAAATATCCTTAAAAACTAGTGTTATTGACACTATGATATCAATCACTACTAACTTAGGCCTATGTAATAGATTATAATGAAAAAACAAACTAGCATGGTTCATCAAACAAATTATGGCATTATTTTTACTTTGTGTTACATTACATTCAACACCGGTGTCTGTTGATTTAATTGGGATGAAGCACGTTATAAGGCATAATGTAATGTTAAGTCTGAAAAGTCCTTCAGGCTTAACAAATGGAATAATGATAACATAAAAGTCATTTAATTGGGCTAAAATAAAACTTATACTTGAAGCATAAATATATAAAACTTAATTGTCATAGAATGATTATTTCCACACGCTTCTTGCTCCATGTATTTTGGCTGTTGTATTAAATAAATAAAAAGATGCAATGTCATATTATTAAATAAAATTTTAGTCAGTTTTAAAAATTCTCCAAATTATTTTCTTAAAAGCATCTTTTAACTATGGTTCATTATGGTCTTGAAAGGGGGAGGAAAATCAGTAATAAAAAATAATTAAAACTGCAATACAAAAGCTGACCTCTGTGTTTGGCCCATCTGATCGCAGCTCTCCACAGCTCGATCTCTTCGACCGCCACTCCGTCCTGCTCCAGTATCCTGAGAAACCCGTCGGCGTTCATCGACACGAACTGGGGGCTGGCTAAGACACGGTCAGTCTCGTTCCTCAATATCTGTAACAGTTATTTAATTTTCTACCTGTTATAACTAATTAAATCTTTTGACATCCCTAAACTCTCTTGGGATATATTATATCTGGGCAAAAATAGTGCTAAAATATTTGTCAAATTGCTTCCGAAAAAAAATTTTAATTGAAACAACATAAAATAATTAAATTTATCACTGTTTTACAAGATAACTAAAATACGGATACTTCTATCCTGAATCGAACAATTCCTCATTTTGAGCAATGCTTCAACGAACAAGCAGTAAATGCTGTTGAAGTGTGCTTGCTCGAGCTGATAGGACCTGCTCACACTCAGTCCGATGTAGCGATTACACAGTCATAATTTGTTGACACAATTATGGAAAAAACGTTGACATCAATTGTGACTGTACAATTTCAAATGTCAGTCACAGTTCATACACGGCTAGGTGTCTTCCCTTATCATTCAGAATTTTAACATTTCCGTTCATCTACATTTTGGAAACTTTGTGCTTCACAAAGAAGAATATTACATCATTTATCACACCTGCTAGTCATGATTATCCACTCAGAAAATTTTTAAAATTTCCAAAGTCATGCTCAGTCTGCAGTGGAGGAGGAAGATTATTGAACAACTTGACTGCGTAGTATTTGAAACGTTTTTGGAAGAAAAGTTGAGTGGTGGGGATTGCCAAGATTTTAAGCATTTCGGACTGGAAAATCATGACTAGCAGGTGTGATAAATGATGCAGTATTCTTCTTTGTGAAGGACAAAGTTTCCAAGATTCCAAGATATAAATGGTCGGAAATGTCAAAACTCTGAATGATCTGAATGTTTCTCTGCAAGACTTACGTCAGTGATGGCTGAGTCGAGCTCGAGATGTCGGCGGCAGGCCGGGTTGTTGAGCAGCGAGCAGATGTTGTCCGTGTTGAGCAGCTTCATCAGCCTCGTCGCCAGTTTGTCTTTCAAAGTCTTCACCATGTATTTCTCGGCAACGTAGAGCAGGTTGTCCGCATCATCGAAGTCCATGTCTGCTGTGGTATCGTTTCCATAGACATACCTACAAATCAAAGTGTAATTGTATACCGTTCTACAATCAGAGGTAATTTAAAATCAACAAAATAAATAATAAGGCACGTATACGGAATAAAAATTTCTATAGTTTACAAGTTACAAAATCAAATTGGAGTTTGAATGACCACATAAAAGACCAGTTTTGTTTAGTTGCTTAACTGTTCCTAGAAAGAACATAAAGTTTTAGCTATTTGGCACAATTACTCCTGGCTTTCTATTTTTTTCAAGTTGTTGGCTTAAGATTATTTTCACTAATACTTACTTCAATTTCACAAGTGTGGCAATAAAACGTATGCCTACCCGGCTAATCATTTAGCAAACTGCAAAGACTACTTTCATCGACATTGTCTGAAGTGAGAGTAGAATGCAGTCATTATATATTTTGTTTGCCAGACTAATTATTTGTTGGCTTGAATTGATGTAACGTGGTTGTCAAAACTTAAATTTGATTTCATTTATGCATATGATTCATAACCAAACTAAAAACAAATTTAACTTCTTTAAACCATCTTTAAACTCAATATTTTGTTTTAACTAGGCTAGTATTTTAATACTAGTTGAAAATTACATGCCATGTATCACATACCGTGACTCTGTTCTTTAAGACCAGAACTAAGGGGGGTTTCTCCTCAAAATAATAAAAGATAAATTTCACCACATTTATGTAGCCTCAGACCTGCTACATTTTCTCCAAACCTTCAGTTACATGTAAAACACTGAGTGAATTCGGGGTCTGATTAGTTATCGTAAAAATATATTAGTTTTCTGAAAGGGTTCCTTGGTCAGTTGTGGCTAAGTTTTTAATTGTGGATAAGTTAAATGAAGTAATTTTACTATCCACAAAAAAACTAACTTGAGTATAACTAGAGTTTAACCTTTTAATATTGGGAACAGGGGGGCAGCAATTGGCTTTGCCCCTTCTGACAAATCTATTACCGGGCCAAAAACATAATTTTTTTGTTGCATAACAAAACACGGATCACCTCAACAGTCCCCTGAAGATGTCGGGGTGGACGTCCTCGACCGAAACGTCGCTTTTCTCGTACTCCAGCTCCGCTCGGAACACCTCACTGTGGGCCATCAGCATCAGTTTGACGGCCCCGATCCTCTCCTGTAATATATCCAGTGTATTAACATACCTGGGCTGAACAAAAACTGACACCTTACCTAATCTCCTATGAATGTATTGCTAATACGAGAGAACTCGCAATTATCAGTTGAAGATGTCAGTTAGGCTGCAGCACAGTTAAGACGGTAACTGTACACTTCCCAGTATCTACTCCATAAAAAACACCTTTCAATTTAACATTAGGCTATTTGATTTTTTTATAAATATCAAATTTTATACTGGCACTATTTAAAATTTAGACTCCATATACACATAATATTCGACATAATCATCGGACCATTATTTATAGGTGGGCAATAATGTTTTCAAAGTTAATTATTGATTAGGCCTACAATGTAAAACAATGACAAAATTTTTTGTTTCTTCACATGCCTGTATAACAGATAGAGAAAAACATCTATCAGGTTAATTCATTTTCTGCAAAAAAAACATCTATTAGGATTGGCCAGTAAGGAAAATGAAATTTAACACTAAAATCTCGCTTTTAAATACTATAAGTTAACTTTAGGTGTTTTTAAATTATTCACAGCTCGAAACCGGTAATATCATGGATTTAAAATTATCAGAGCTGAGGCTGCACCTTGCTATAGGCTAGATCTGCCCTTGAAGATTACCAAATGTCCTTTTCCCGTGTTTCAATAACACTACAATGAAATGTTATTGACTTCAAAAACTTCTAAAATAATACCAACGTTGGTAAGAATCTAACTTATGGTGATGGTTACGGTTGTAACACTCCACAAAAAGGCAAACTAAGTATGTTGTAAGAAAGGCTAGTGCAGTGGATTTCTTTAAAATACGTGTAAATGGAGGGCTGCCGATAGGGCGGGGGACAAATGCCCAAGGGCCGGGCGCTCTTGCAGGAAATTGTGATCGAGGTGGAAATTGAGTTAAGTTGAAAGGTGTCGTGCAAATAATGAAAGTATGAGTGTAAGAAAATTATGTTTTCTTAGGGTAAAATAAAAACGACTGAAAACTACAGTAGGCCTGTTATACAGGGTTGCTGGGCAAAAGTCTGGAATGTATGAAACATCTTTCACATTGTTTTGCAGAAAGTGATGAAACATTACAGTTCTTTCGTTACATTACAGTTAGAGTTTATTGCAGTTATTTGTATCTAGTACAAATAGGAATATTTTGGCGTATTTTTATGATCCAATCAGAAGTTACAGCTCCTTAAAGATTTTAATATTGGCCCTTAAACTCAAGGCTCAAGTCAGGGAAAAAAGTCTAATTACTAATAAAGCACTCGGAACGATGTAGTTTAGTTTTAGATACATGTATTTCTCATTTATAAGGATAATTTGACGTATTAAAAAAGAAAATTACCTATGACCAGGGGGCGACCTGTGATGGAAGTCCAAAAATTCTTAAGGGTAAGCATACCTCGAGCTACCTTATTTTAAAGGTCTTAATTAGTAGATCATAACAGCGCAAACCGCGCTCCAAAAGGTTGATCCAATCAGAAGTTACAGCTCCTCAAATATTTAAATTTTAGATTTGATTTTAGCCTTGAGTTTAAGAGGAGGTTGGAGAGACAGGTGCTGCTAATAGAATGCTGAGGCGAAGCTTGAAACCTTTGCTCCGCCGTAGACAATGCACGAAATAGTGCGTCATAATATTGTTGAAACTTTTCAAAAACATAAAATTAATGAAAATGTTGTAAACACACATTTCAACTAATAACTTTAGTCAATCATGCTGAAACAGCAAGCAACGGACACTCATACGTGTAGTCAGTCACTAAGCAGAATGTATTCCTCCGCGCCGGCTAATTTTTATCGCAAGTCAGCAAACAAGATCGCAAACAATTCCTTCAAATTTACCTTAAATTTCCGCTTGACATGACTTTAGGTATGAAAAATTTGTCGTTGTTAGTAATTAGATAATTTCAAAAGTCGAATATTAGAAATCTTAGTTAAATTAACTGCCGGGCGTAGGAAGCCGATTTGCGATAAGTTTGATAAATGACGTAAAAACACAATCAAAAGTTATTTTTTCAATTTTACAAAAAATGGCTAGTTTATGTGAAAATTTAGCTCCTACGTCCGTTAGAGTTTAAAAAGAGCTTTAATTTCACATATAAACTTTAGTTTTCCGACCAAAAATAAACGAGAAATCCTGCATATCAATTAACATTGGTTCTTATGGAGTATAAATCCAATATGGTGGCCAACTCCAACCTCCTCTTGATGGCCAACATTAAAATCTTTGAGGAGCCGTAATTTCTGATTTGATCAACCTTTTGAGGCGCGTTTTTGCGCTGTTGTGATCTACTAATTAAGACCTTTAAGATGAGTATAACTCGAGGTATGCTTACATTTAAGAATTTCAAGACTTCCAGCGTGGGCCGTCCCCTCATCGTTCGAAAAACTGATTAATTACGCCAAAATACTCCTATTTGTACTAGATACACAACTGTAAGGTTTATAGCTATCTGTAAAATAATATAAAAGTTATTTTATATATTCCAGACTTTTACCCAACCCTGAATATGAAACGTTTATTGTTATGTTTAAAATTCAATCGCAAAAGCAGAATACAGAAGCTTTTGCTTTGCGAATAAGCTCAATGAGTCGGTGGTTACCGCAAACATTGGGTAATATATTAATTTGTGTTTGACCTGTTCGACTCTGTGGCTCAAGTACACTCTTGCCGGGGTCAGGGCGAGCAGACTTGCTCAAGCGCTAGGCAAAAATTTTGAAGCTTGATTCCAGGCCATAGGAACTTTTTAGAAATCGATAACTATTTCAAAAGTATTTTTCCCTCCAAGTCAGAACGACCCCGGGCGAAAATTTATAAATACAACTCAATATGAATTCAAAAGAAGTAGACGAATTATGGACGATAAAGCCAACAAAAACTATATTTCAGAATGCTAACTGATCAAAATAAAAATATGCCTTAAACATTACATAATATTAACCGTACTTACTCACCTGGTTTCCTTGAGTTTTATTCCCGACCTTAAAATAACAGTCAAACTTTGGTTTACTGGAGAATAAATAACTAATAAAATCTGGAGTGAGGGAGTTACACAATGCCATCTTGATTGGGATTTATAAAATATTCTTGCTGATGGAAGCACTACAATAACAGCAGAATATTTATAAAGACATCAAAGGTAAAATCATTAAGCACGTTAAAATGATGTAAATAAGAATGACATTCTCATGCTTATAATTTCAGCGGACGACGCCGAATCATAAACAAACATGTCAATGCAACATCACAACTTGAACTAAACTGAAAACAATTCGCTTTAATTATCAGTCATATCCACTTCAGTATTTGATAAGAGATAATAAAGTAACATCTAGAGTGCCTTAGCTCGGGGCACGGCTGGATTAATTGCGACATGAAGTCAAGTTGTGCATCCTTTGTCTTTAATCAATCACATAAACTGATTATATGAAGAGAGCTGTGGCTCAGGGTTCCGGTATCAATGGTCTTTTGCACAATAAATTACTCACTAAAAATAGTAGCAGATCACCCAATCAAGAGTTGTTAGATAACTGTTATATTGACTTGTAATATATTTTGTTACATCCATGATTGATACTTCGTATTCCCATTTGTATTCGGATTGGGCTTTCGTATTCCCGATTGCGTCTATGACGTAATCGTCATAGATTCATGGAATCAGGCCATAGTTTATTTTTTCCTTACTGTATAGTAGGCCTTTAATCAAATACGAAGGTGGTGTTGTGAAATATCATACTGACCATGCTTAATCTAATTCTGCAATCTGTCTTCAATTATGATTTTCAGTTTCTGAAATACTATTAGCACTTTTTTATAAAAATGCTATTTATTTTGTTTTTTAGTTCCACTAATTTTTGTATGTGATGTACAAGAAGCAGGTAATGTACAAGACATAGGCTACTGGGAACAGATTCCTTCCTCAATTTGCGTTAATTGGCAATTTCCGACATTGGATCTTGCAATGGATATGACAATAATGAGCTGGTTAGATAAATATTGAATTAGCTTTTACTCAAGAATATCTCTGTCGCACGAAATGTCTCCCAGCATCTTTCTATTTAGTATTTTACAACCGTTAGTGTCCGAGATATCTACATTATGTGATATTTACAGTTATAATCGTGTTTTCCCTCTTTAAGTAAGTTTAAATGTTGCTAGGAAAGTTTCTAGAAATTCCACTTTATTTTTAAAATGTAGCTTTCCCTACGATGATGTATGGATTATAAACAATGCAAAGTTTACATAAAAGTATGAGATGCTAAGTTTTATATAAAGTAATGTTTTTCGTCTTAAAACTACTTGTAAGATCAAAGGAAACCATAATTTTATGTATGTAAAAGCTACTAAAAAATAAATGTTTAAACGTTGAATAAAAATTCATTAAAGTAGTACAGCAAGTACCTTTTAACACATTATCTTATGATTATACGTTGAACAGCTTTACTTTCTAGAAATCGTAGAGTTACTTCTTGGTCACAATAAAAACACAAGTAAATATAAAGTCAGTTTAAATGTTCTTCGTAATCTGTGTATTTCAAGGTTACAAAGAAAGGAACTGCATTGATACATAGACTGAAGGTTCTTTATTACAAATCAGAAAAGCAACGATTCTCGCAAAATCAAATTTACTGGGAACGTTTAATATTAGAGAACACGATTTAATACTATGATGTCTAGACGTTTGAATCGATGCGTACTGTAGGAAAAGAAGCTTTTATTGAATAACTGACTAATTTTAGTCGGAAGAACGGAGTTATGTAATATAAAATTTATTTCCTCCATACTATATCATTGGGATTATACGTTTTTCTTTTCACATTACAAACCGAAATATAAGAAATTTTCATGACACTATCTCTGTTATTAAAATACATAAAAATCTAAATAAGATTAACACTCATTAATGACGTAAGGACAATTATAGAAGTCTTCATTGATATTAATAAATGTTTAATTATAGAGTTTGGTGCTCATTCATTATATAAAACATTAGTTTACGGTCATTTTGTAGTTTTAAACTGCTTGATACATTTGACTAAAGTAAATGTGCAGAGTTTTTGCCATGGTACTCATTTAAAGCAGTTCCATTATTAAATAATAAAGATTATTTAGGTTAATGGTCTAAGGTAAAATTCTACAATAAATTTATTTATTTTTAATTTGTAAATGTAAATAATTGAAATGAAAATGATAAAGTAAAATTTAGGTTTAAAAGCATTTTATTCTTTTTGTTTTTTTCTCAGAATATTTACATTTATATTATGAAGACCATAAGAAAAATAACACACACGACCATGAATTTAATTTTCTCGATTGAGATACTCGATTATTACTCATCGACTAGAGTTGTTATACATATACAGGTCATAAATATATATTATAATATTTCTCAACACCTGGGAAAATTATGGTTATAGTTATCGAAAAATCTTTCTTTAGATACAAAATAGTTCATCTAATAAAAGGTTGAAATTCAATCATAGTGTTAATTACTCCCAAGTACCGCCTTTGGAAATTGGTGCTTGGTGCAAACTGAGGAAGGAAGTTGTCAAATTTTGTATGAAACTGCACTAATGGAATACATTTCACCTACTCCCGACGATATATTACGATTGCGGGAATAAATGAGACTAAAATAAAATAAATCTGTGAAGTTAAATATAAAAATGTTTCTATTTTTTATATATTGCAGAATCTAGTCACACAAAGATTCATTGTTGTAAACCTGTATAGTAAGATATATATATTTTAATAATTTTGCATGTATTCTAGTTTTAATTATTCTCCGAAAATAAATATAAAAAAATATATAGCCATTTAGATTCACTACTTCTTTTGAGCGTCCAGCGTAAAAAATAAAGTACAATAATGAAAATTAAAACTCTACTTGCCACGTTTACAACACTTCTAAACTATAATGACCTTCAGTTTGGCCCAGTAATGTTGTTGGTCAGCAACGACTGTTCAAACCGCCATCGCCGCTCGTTTCAGTGCTCGTTGTCGTTTCAGAGCTCATTACCGCAAGTAATCGTTTGGCTCGATGTAACAATGGATATCGTTTTTAACACAGGTTTTTTTAGGTTTTTAGGTCAAGTTTCATGATGATATATCGTTGTGATAAGTATGTCGACAAGCTCATGAATAACCCATATTTTGCTTCCACGGCCCATACAACTTAAAAAAAAAAACTTTTGAAACTGAAATATTTTTCCATTTTGATTCTTCCAAACTAAGCAATTGTTTTCAATAATGTTTTTAAGGTAAAATATAGGAGTGTTTAAACCACGAGCAATTAAAGATTATGCATTTTCTCCTTTGTGGATAACACAAATATTGCCCGTATTGAGCTATATAATTTATCGAAATTGGTGGTGTTAAAAATTGAAAGGTTATTTTACATTATGTTCGTAGAATGGCAGGTTAGTTTAGACCAGACGGAGGTAATATCGGAACCTGCCCTTGACACATAACGTGTCTACGAGACTGATTAATCCAATTTCCTGTTGCTGCCACAATGCTGTTTTGATTTCGAAGGTAATTGTATTTATTTAGAATATCTATCTATATAATGACTGATATGTTTAGAATTAAAAAAAAACTTTTTGTCTTGAATTTTTGGAATATTGTTAAAAAATTAGGTATTTTAAAGTGAAATTATCCTGTATCGAATATATTAAATACTAGACCCACTAGACGATGGATGGAATGAATATTATCTTATTAGATTCCTTTTACTGTTACGAATCATGTAATTAATTGATTGTACCAACATAACTCTGGTTATTTCCGTAGAATTTTATAGTATCAAAAATGGGAAAATATTTTCTTAAATATATTTTTGCCACTGACCCACCTACAAACTATGAATCCAGTTAGCTCATTAGGGAGGGCATAACACTAATAGTCACAGAGACTTGGGTTTGAATCCTTCGCTGGGAGAATTATTGAGGTGAGGTGTGACTGTGTGGACAGTCGAGTATGTTCGGTTAACACACTAGTGGGTTCGGTATCATTTCTCAAGTGTTTAAAAGTCCCGAACGAATTATCTTTAACATCATAGCCACGGTAATACATCTTTCTATCCAAACATTCATTCTAGAAACCTACCTTTTTAAACAATCATCGATTTCGCTTAGCTCTAGGAGGTAAGCACAGAGTTAGATCAAAGTAAAGGCCTTAATTAATTAGTGGACTAGAACGTTCCAATCCGCACCCAAAAATGATGACCTAGATACAAAGTTGTTTTCTGTTTTTATATTAGTTCAAACAATATTAAAACGTTCCGAGAATTTTTATAACAAACTGTACTTTTTTATTCATATCCAAATATGTGTTTGAAAATAAGTAAAAATATTTCCATGGTAAAAAATTGCTAATTTAGTGGATTGAATTCGATAGCTTCATAATACCGTGCGTTATATAAAAAGCAGGGTGAATAATGAAGGAGGAATTAGTTACAATATTGATGAATATAAATTTATTCCACGCCTTAAATTATGTTTTCAATTCCAAATAATAGCCTGGTTATTTTAGCCTTTGTGGCAATCGTCTTGGAGCTGCATCTCGCTTTAAGATCAGTCCAGTCGCGTATTGAACACAAGAAACTTGGACGAATATGTGATTAGCGAAGCAGATTAATCTGTTTTACATATAATAATCTATGACGCTTAACTATATATTTTTTACCAATTACTGAGCTATTCAACCTAATATACAGAGGGGTTTGATGTTATACAGGATGTTACCTAGGACGCCTTTATACTTTTTTAACCGCATGATTAACTAGACTGATCGAGTAGAAGGACCATAATTTATACGGACACTTTTAAGATAAAAATATACTTTCTGACTCACTTAAAAACTTTTAATCTCTGATGTGGGCAGCCCAGGTGTTATCAATAAATAACCTTGATCGTACACACCAACTCCTGTTCACATTTGAAAGAGATTATTCAGCGACTTCTTTGAGGGCTAAGGAGGGCTTCTAGGAGAGAAGGTGTTGGTAAAGTGCATCTATTAATTCATTATCTAATCCTATTCAATTAATGAGCCAAACGAATCATCTAAATTTATTCTGTTGTATTTGTGAGAGAATTTTTTAGGCTAAAGTTAAAAAATAAAACTATATAATTACTGCATTTGTAAACTTAAACATTGTAAAGTAAAATCAGGGTTACTTCGTACAGTAAAATTGTGTTTTGCTCATAAACTTAATGTTACAAAGGCAATCAATTCCTTTGTTGCCACCCAATTTCAGCCTGATTGTCCACAAAGGAATCGCCAAGCAGATTGGCAATTACAGCTGCAAAGATTGTTTTTTTTTAAGAATTTGTCTCTGTCTAATTAAATTTATTAAAAAGTGTATTACAGTTTTTAATTTTATGCCTTTTTTCTTTTTTCTATACATGTGAATAAAAATAAATATTTTGTAGATATGAAGTACAACGATATGACTAATAATTAAATGCTGTTGCTGGATTTGGAAATTCTGTTGGTCACTGAAACATTTACCGACCTCATCATTGCTTAAAATGTTGCCATCAATGCCCATGGGATACAGAGAGAGATTGGATTTTAATGAGGCTTATTTAGACTAAAAGTAATTGAGGCAGCTATGTTTGTTTATAGTAATGGTCAGATCTGAATCAGCAAAAACATAAATAGTGGTTACTACCCCAATACGTTGTGTTTATATTTAATTGCTGGATTAAATTCGTCACATGTTAAAAAAAAAAAACAATTCTTATTTCATCTAAATAAAATAATGTTTGGGAACATGCATGATTAAAAAAGTAACATAATATTAACAACGTACACCTTTTCATAACTATTTTAATTTATTAGGCAGCATGTTTAACCTAATTTAGTAATTTTAGTATTTGCATTGTGACCGTAATGATGGGATTACTACCCGAAACATGATGTCTAATTTAGTAAAATACAGTTATTATAAAAAGAGTCCAGTTATTATATGTTAATTAAGTTCCTTTCAATTGTCATTATTATTTTTACGAAAGTAATTCATTCATTTAAAAGAGGTCCTAGACACTTTAATATGGGCTGCGCCTAATTATTTAAAACATATCTATTACCTACATATTTACACTGTCCAAGTAAAACTCTAGAGCTGATAAGACATTTAATTTTACAGGAAGCTGATAAAAACGTAAGTTAAATATGCAAGTTATAAGTCTATTTGGTAATTCATACAAATTGAATATTTCAAACAACGTAAAATTAAACTAAACATGTTTTCATCCTTTCCATAGGCGAAGCCGCAGGTTTCTACTTATGATAAGTATATGTAAGTACCTTAAGTAAGTATAAGTGCCTTCAAATGTCGTATACATGTCGTGATATGAAGAGTTTGAAAATGTTTTTAAAATAACTACTACTATTCTTCTAAACTAAGAAAATTATCATTCCGTTTGAATATTTTGTGTTTCCTGTAGTATCACGATACATAAAATATCTTGATGAAACGAGGTAAGGTAATTTTGATCATTTCTCTACTAATGAAAATCGAAGTGCATTTCGTTTCGTTAGCTGGCCCATATTATCATTGTTTTATTTCATCCAGTTATTATACATTATTTTAATCACTTATAATGTTAATTTTAACATTAACTTTATAAAAAGAGGTACATGGGTATGTTTTGGGAGCAAAAAGTCTGTACACTATTATTTTATCATATTAAAAATATTGTTTGTAATTTGATTGTAAACAAAAAATATCACAAACCAAAACAGGGATATTTATTGGAATTAAAATTGACTTATGGAGGATAATTGTTTCAAACTGGAAAAATATATTTTTCATTTGGTTATATACGACAGCTTTTTTGCATCATTGGACCTTTTCATTTGGGGAATAAAAGTTTTAATTTGAATTTATATTTTCATTTATATATTTAAAATCTATATAGCAATTAATTTTTCCTCCGCCTACTATCTAAAGTCGTCTTTTAGTCCCTCCAATAGAATACTAAAGTACTAGTTTATACTACATGGGATTTACTTACTTACTTTTTCTCCCAAGGGACTAAAAGCATCTACTTTTCTCCCACGGGACTAAAAGTATCTACTTTTTCTCCCACGGGACTAAAAGTAATCTCATAAGAAATACATGGGAAGAAATCCGGCAACGCCGCGATGGACAGTGAGATAATGTGGCAACAATGTCGAATTTTATTTGCTTACTCTAAATTTAATTCAAGAACTTTCCAGTGTTTCAACTTAAGAAAACAAAACCGTATGCATTTTTATAGCTAGGTAATAATTTTTTGTATGAATTAAGTTGGCAACACTGATTATGAAAACTCCTGATTCGGCCGAACGTTTTATAAACATAATCGTTTCTTACCTACAGATTTTGGGAGGTATTTTTAAAAATTAATAATTTAGAAAAATAGTGTGAAAGTTTGAATAAATGGTTGTTTAAATTGCTTGGTTATAATTACTTTTAATTGCGCTTATGTTTTATATTTATATGCGATTCTAATCTAGCCTAGTTTAAAGGAGAAAAAGATCATATGAAGGTAACGTTATATTGTCACAATTATTGTTAATGGTGCAGGTGAGGAAAAATTTGCTGTGCATCATGGGTCTAAAGTGCTTTTTCTTCCTCAGGACAACAGTTTCCTTTTCGGGGAAAAAAAGTTGCATTTTAGTCCCTTGATGCACAAAAAACTTTTGTTCCAAGCCATAATTTACCTGGCACTGCTCTAAAACATGTGTTTTATCCTTAACTAGGATATTGTCAACAAATAAAAAGAAAATAAGCACTGTATTTAAAACCGCATCACTAACAAAATTCAGTGATGAAACTTGTGTTAGATGCCGTAAAAACTAACCATATTTAAGAGTGAATGTTACGAAAAAAGACAGTCATTTCTGCATACTATACCAACAAACATTATTTACACGTGAAAGTGGGATAAGGACATTGTTGACGAAGATAAGCGTGTAACGTATGTATCAGTCACATCGGTGCAGAGGGCTCTACGGGTGATTTGCCACTGATGTAGCTGAATCTGAATTGCACACAAGGCATAATTTTGTTTTGAAGAGCACTTTTAGGAGCCCATTAATTGTTACATATCCACTTTGGTCGTAATTAACGAGGCATTTTCGTTTATCTCTTTCTCTCTTTTGTAAAGTATCAGTAAATATTTTTAATTAATAAAACCATAGATTTTTATCCTCGTAATTTTACTTATTCATAAAAATAGCTACAAAAAATTAAAAATTTGACCTTTATGTATCTTATTACAATGCACATTGTAATGAGTAGTTCTCAATCAATTATTTATGTTCAATTATTTTATTTATTACCTGTATTCCCATGATCATGTGAAACACAGAAATCTAAATATTAAAATACAAAACTCGACATTTTAAGAAATGTGTGGATAAAAGCAAGAGAAATAAATAAAAATTTATATGATAAAGGAATAAGCTTGACTTTTATTAGGGAGTTTTTCCATCCATGGTATAACAATACGATAAACGTTAAACTTTATTTTTCAACATTGTGGTAAATGTAGCTAATTATACCGTTTAACGTTTATAGTCTATCCGTCCGGCCATGATACCCAGGCAATTAAGCGTCTTCTCGGAACTCGACTCACCCTCCCGACCCGCTCGCCGGGCCGACCGGTGGCAAACAATGACTCACCTACTGGCGCTGTCCCACAGTACTACAAATTTTTTTCATTTCAAATTAAAATTTGAAATGATCAACTTTTTTGAATTCTACGTAAAATTCTAAAGAAATTGAGCTAAAATGCGACTAAATTACCTCATATTCACGGTAAGTACGTCACCAGTTTTTACCGACCTTCAAACCGTGAATATGAGGCATTTTAGTCGCATTTTAGCTCATTTTCTCTAGAATTTTACGTAGAATTCAAAAAAGTTGATCATTTCAAATTTTAATTTGAAATGAAAAAAAATGTAGTACTGTGGGGCAGCGCCAGTAGGTGAGTCATTGTTTGCCACCGGTCGGCCCGGCGAGCGGGTAGGGAGGGTGAGTCGAGTTCCGAGAAGACGCTTAATCGCCTGGGTATCATGGCCGGGCGGATAGACTATACCGTGTTGTTTCAAAGTAGACTGCAAAACAGCCTAATATTATAAATATAACGCAAACTATTACGGTGGGTTTGTGTATAATGTTATACAGACCTCTCTTTTAATATTTGTAATATACCCTATTGATAACCTATAAACTAATAACTGCGCTCCACCCAGCAAGGCTTGGACATAATCTCTAATAGCTCCACCATCTCGCGAAGGGAAATTTATTTCCAACCGTTACTAACACACTTTCAATATAGCGATAATGCTATAGGTGTGATAGACCATACATATATATATAAAATTATTAAAAACTCCTAAGTTCTAATACTAATCGCACACATTATTTATTTCAACAATGTTTCTCAGCTTCAATAGAGTTACTAGTAATTGGTCAAACTGTAAATAGGATATTAAGTACTCCATCGAACATATTAGGTTATTTTGTATTATTAATTGACTATATTATTATATTTGTTATTAATTGATTATATTATTACTTGACTTTATTTGTATTATTAACATCTTAATGCATGTCGTAACACTTTATTTTAAAGATCGGTTATTTGGCGATCGGTTTTTCTGTAGTTTGAGTTTTGAACTATGGGAGCCTGACACTACTAAGAGGCTACGGTGTGCGTAAATGCATTGCACCTCCTCTTCCACAAATAATCTTCAGAGAGTTTAGAAAAATTCTGTATGTGTTTATTACCACTTGTATATTTGATTAATAATAAAAATAGCTGCTGACAATAAACGTAAGTCTCCTTGAAATCTTAAGTTATCAAACCGTTTTTTCAACCTTAGAACATTATGTTTTAATTAAAAAAAACCTTAGAATTTAGATTTAGTGCACAAATAGGAAATAGTATAACTTAATATTAATATAACAAAATCATAGTTCATAAAACTAATACAATAATTGCAATATACATTAAATTGTTAAATCTGATGTCATAACAACGATGCATCTAATGTACTATAATGTTCAACATACATTCACCACAAATGTCACAGACAACGTTGTAACATTATGCTCTGACAAGCCTTGTATAATATTATGATCAAAACAAGCTATGTTCAAGGGTCACATATTGTTCGCTTGAGTAGATTATGTATGACTCGGCTTATCATTTACATTAGGAAATACAATGTTTTAACTACGTATCATTTTAATAATGACACAGTACTCTATAGTAACAGCAGTTGAACATTACGGTAAAATTAAATATAAAGTACAGTTATGTGTTTTTTGAGATTCATTATTAATTTAAACAAACAAGAGGGACCAATAAAATGTAATTATTTTGTCCTTTTGTAATTATATAGCAATATCAGTAGCTTTGCCATCTCGACCTTGATAACTGGCTGATTTTTAGGGAATTTGAAAGAATAAGTAAAGGAATATTAGCGAATTTCCCCTAGAGGGAAGAAGCTATTACCGTAGCTATATTTCCGATCGGAATGAAATTTGGCACAGGGGTGTAAAGTAGTAATTATTCGGATCAGTTCGAAAACCAGCCCGATCGGACCACTGGAAGGGGGGGGGGTAAAGGGGGTTAAACCCCCCCAAAAATGGGTTTTTTGGGGTTTTCACATAGAAAAATAAAAATAATCCAATTTTGGTTAGCACCATTGAATTCAGCTCAAAAAAACAAACGATTTGACATTCCAACCATTGCTCTATGCCCATTGGCTACCGAGATACTTAAAGTGGTAAACACAGTACGTTGTCCCAGTGTTAACCTTATGACGAATAAGTAAAATTCTATATCTTGCTTATTTCTTAACATATCTTAATAAAACTTGGTTTGAGGCTTCATCTAGATGAAATTTAATGTATTTTAGTCTAAAATCACCGCAATTTCCATTTTTGTGGCGGCAAACCTGCATACTCATTCCCCATGTTATCCTTATGGGCATTAAAAAAATCCATATCTTCATTATTTCTGAACATATCTAGATAAAACTTGGTATATGGCTTCTTCTAGATAAGATCTACTAAATATTAAAATTAAACCATCTAGTTTTAACATGCCTGTAGCAGCAAACCTGCATACTCATTTTCCATGTTATTCTTATGGAGATTACGAAAACATGTCATTATCTCACTAAATTGGATGGAAGTATTTTTTTGACATTTGAAATTCGCTGAGTATGCAGGTCTGCTGCAACGGGAGTATTTTATTGTTCTTATAGTGAGTTTTAGTTTCACTTGAGCTATCATTATATACTGGTAATTAACTATATTTCATCCTTAAATTCAATTGGAAGAGTAGCAAAATATACTTTTCTCACATTTGCTATGTTGCGTCGCACTTATGTACTCCTTGTAATTAGTGAGTAAAATAATATTTTTTCTACCAAAGGAAGTGGATAGTAAAGTTAAACCAAAAAAAATAACATTGATACCCATGATTGTAAAAGCATCTACAGATTTCCACGAAGACATGCCAATATATTGTGGCTCAATAAATGCAGATGCCAACACTGCATAGAGGCATTGGCTTGCAGCGGAAACGGAAAAGAACGCTCAGCTTGTATTAAGTTTTTTTTTATTTTTATTTAAACATATTAAGGTTATAAGAACTCCAGTTATACTTACATAAAAGTTTAATCAATGCAATGCAATTGCGTCAACTTGTGTTTGTTACACTTGTGTTTTATTTTTGTTTTGAGTATTGATTCATCCGCACTGGGATGGAGGAAGGGAAAGTGTTTGCGTATTACGGAAATTAATTACAATAGCCTTAGTCACGGACTCCGCCTGTGCCTTAGTGCCTGTTTGTCTGTCAGTAACTGTGTGTGCTCAAGTATCGGCGTCGTCACAGGTGTGCTGTGATCCTCGTGTTGTCACTGTGATTTTAGCCTAACCTAACCCAATCTAACCACTACTATTTGTAAAAAATGTTTTCCGAAATTATAAACCCATTTCAAGTTATATTGTGTGATATAGAACATTTTAGATACAATAAAAAGGGAAATCAACCTAATTGCAGTTTCAGACTTCCTCCTGATTGCATTCATTATAAGGTATGTCACCTTAAAATATCGACTTTAATTTCTACTAGTTAAACGTTTTCACACAACTATGTACACATTAAAAAGATAATCTGTACAACATGGTAAATATTTGAACGTGGTGGAGATATCAAACAATTAAACTTCTAAGGGTTACACTCATTCAAACATATAGTAGGATTTCCTTTAAATACTCTCATGAACTGTTGTACAAACTTTCAATATAGTATCAATAACTATCAAGCATAGGTATGATCGACTGAGCATTGCATAATGTTCGGTAAACTATTTGTGTATTTTGAATTTGGTGGAATATAGTAGATAATTTCCTTTGTTGTTGCCCGAAACTGGACATAAAGGAATCAAAGCACAGATTGCGGCAGTAACTCCTCGTCGCACGGACTGAGGCCAGTTTTATAGCGAAACTAGATGAAAGACTAATATTATTTGTTTGGTTGTTCGTACACTGAGAAAAATTTTGTCCTGAAATACGTGGAAAATACACGTAAATAAGGGTGTGCGGGTTACCCACTGCAATCTGGACCCGGCTCAATGCTCCGGCAGTGAGGCCGCCACACGGAAAATCAGGACTTAGTTTGTCTACATAGTTATGACGTCACTGGCTATGACGTCATTACTGTCGGTTGTAAGTCCTGCCGATCAGAGTTGGCTCTCGTAATTGCAGAGACTTTTCTCAGAATATCCTGCGATTCATTTTGCCTTTACCACAGTTTATCACAGAATGTACAGTCCTATTCTCGTAAAATACAACCGATTTCTATGCACTGACTTGCCTAGTCTCTGCATTTACCGGTATTTTTTTATTTAAAATCAGTAAAAAATGTCTGGGTCCTTCTAGCGGTCACCCATCCAAGTTCTAACCACGCCCGACGTTTCTTGACTCGTATGTTCAGCTGGAGACTGCTATATCCATTGCGTTACGGCTGCCTGCTGACGACTGTAGTTGTTGAATAGCATCTGAAGAAGTGATAAGTGAAGTTTTACGCTTAATGGTACTTCTCTACAGTGACAATTTATTGCGTGATAGAGTCTAGAGTAGCCCTCCGTACGTGTCGTGCGTGTTTCCCGGTACCGGAATTTTTATAAAAAGTAATGTTTGTTCGTTGTGTGCGTCTGTCCGTTTGTGTTAAGTGGGTATGTGTCATGATGGTTTTTAATGCTTCTTGACGACTTCCATTGGAATGAAATTTGATTTCCATCGCCTGAGGAAGATCTCTCTGAGATTGAAACTGTCGTGGCCCATAATATGAGACTACAAAGGATCACTTTGACAGTACAAGGTATTTACACCATTAATAGTTACAATTTATTGCCCTGACATATTTATTTCATAGATTTAAAAGTGGCAGCAAATCAATGCAAGGTTACACTCGACCTGCATTCTATTTCTTACAGTTCATCTTATTTAAGACTTTGCTAAAAAATACCTGAGTTATTAAAATCGAAACAGGATTTAAACAGTGCAATTCCTTTTTTTCGTAATTTGTTCGTGTAAACTTTGGGCAGACAAAATTAATCTTAGGCCTAAAACTGATCAATGTGTCCTTGCAACTATTTAAAAATAAAACAATATTTAACATAAGTAACTGCTGACAAATAAAACGATTTGATTTTCTTCAATAATCTAAGCTTTTTCTCTGAAAAATTGGAAATTTGATATTCTTTTTGACGTTTCACTACCATTTACTTTATATGTATTTACTATCAATGGTACTACAGTAAGTAAATCTATAAAAACATTAATAAAATATGTATTATAGAAACCAAATGTTATTATTCAAACTTGTATCACATTTGTAAATTTTCAATCCCAAATATAAAACTAACGCAACGGACTTAAAATCAATCCAGATTGGGTTAAAAAATATTTATTCAATTTAAATAAAATATTTGATGATAGTGCGAACTAAAACAAGGTAAATACTAACTGCTTTTACCAAATCACATGGAAATAATTTGAAGTTCTCATCCATACGCCTACCGTAAATGCAGTGGGCTGCATGCAGAAAGTAATCATGGATAAACTTATGACGTGTTTTGTGACGTGTACAAACCATCCATGACGTCACTTTAATGTTTTTTCCTTAAAATCACGGTAAATTCCCTGATTATTTGCAAATACGGCAGTTCGAGCGTAATTGCAGAGAAATAGTTCTTAAAGAAGGACTGCGAGTCCTGCGTCTGTACTAATGCCCAAAACCCTTCCGAGTCATTGAGCTGGGTCCAGACACAACACTCCTGTACGTGAGCCAAGTCCTTATTTACGTATTGCGAGTACAGATTCTAGACTTGGGGCAAAAACTCTGCTTTTCCGCTAAGATATTTTTCTCAGTGTATGAAACTGGCCCCTGACCGATAACGATCCTCTACACCCTTTAAAATAAATAAAACCCACTATTATTCAAAAGTAACGAAAATAGAATTTACCAAAAAATGAACCTCTAATTGAATGCTAACGTTTTCCGTAGCCGTTGAAACCTTTTTACCATTGACATCAACACACAAGATTGTTTAAAATTTGAAATAATTCTTGCTATCCTAAAAAAATCTTCATGACGACTGTTTCACCTACCGGTTACAGTAGCCTATATGGAATTTTTCATAAACACCTTTCAGGACAAAAGTTTAAAACATGCACATTATCGAGGACAAATTATATTTCTGGGTTATTTTCAAAACATAAGGCACAAATCAATCTAAAAACAATCTTATGTTCGCTGTTTTTGCTTAGCGTCAGCTACTATATCAGATATTCTTCACTTCAATATGCGTTACATTAACGACTAAATCGATCCTCAAACAGCCCGAACCAGGCCGGGTCCCAGACCGTCCGAAAACTCATTTTTAAAATTAAAATTAGTCTTGTTGGCGGACTGGCCAAGTCTGATGGCTCGACATGTAACAGTTGATGTATTAAACGCTCGTGGTCAGGTAATCCTAAAAGCGGCTGAAATTAATTCCGAATCTCGGTATAAACCGCGTGGCCTCGTTGATACCCGGATTATTGCGGCTCCAATTTAGGTAAACGGGTTGGTGAGCGAGGTAGGGCCAAAACCGATGATTAAAGGCGGAATTGTGTTTGAAAATTAATTAATATGTGTACAAAGGTAAGGGTTACACTTTATTAACGGCTTAAACATTTAATAGTATGAAATGTATACAATATACTCCTTGCGCAGATAAGTTTTTAATGCATGTTATGCCTTGGTGACAACCAAACCCTAAGTCATTTGCTATTTTAAATTTTATACAAAAATAATGTTTTTTGTTTAAATATTCCAATACAGAACAAAATTTTATAGGACGCTTGTTAGTTGTATTTTGGATAGCCGACAAAATATGGTTTGTGTAATGTATCATTGTCACAACATAAAAGGGAAATCGTCAAGTGATATAAGGGAAATAAAAGTTATTTCAAATACAACTTATTATTCAAATTACATTACTTTGCAATCTGGAAAATTTGTCGAAAATCTGCTAAACGTGTTAACACCTAAAATATTTCCAAAAACATATTCTTATAGTAGATATTTTGAATCAAAATATTAGTTATGTAATTAGGATAGTGCACATTTCTTGTAAGAATATAACCCTTAGAAATCGAAAATATTCCCAACTTTACTTAAATTCCTTACTCTTGCTTTGGAGCTTTCAGAAGCCTATGGGCGGTGTACTAACGCATTTTGAGGGCAGGAATATGTCATTAATCTTCCTAGGGTGATAAGGAACTGATTCTAAAAATTTCACAATAATCGGATAGACCGTTTGACAATGTACAAAGGACTACTAGAGGACAGATGGACTTTGGATTTATATTTATATAGATGAAGACCTATTTAATTTCTTGCATGCTATAAATCAATATCAAGAAACAATAAGCCTATTAAAATAAAAAAATCTAAATATGAAATATAATAAAATAAAGAAAGCCTATTTTTCAGAGCAGTGTAATAGATTATTACAAATCTTATGTACGTATCTAATGGTTTCTTGTGTAACGATTAAGATGTCATGAACTATTTTTAACAAACATAGTTTAACTTCATAAAATGAGTAACACCTATAGAGCAGACGACCTACGACTGATTATCACCCCTTTGCAGGATCCAGAGTCAGTCGTATACTCGGCTTACATTAATGGGGGCTTGGCTTAACTCGTCGATAAGGGCCGCCATTATCGGACTATCGGTAAATGGTTTCAGCCAAAGTGGAACAGGTATTATTGGCACTGAGATCACACCCCCTACATAGTGCTTAGATTTAATTTAATCTTTCATTTAGATGAATAAAACTAAAGCATGCTTCATTTTTATAGCTGATACTTGTGTAATACTTTCGAAAGAGATTTTATTATTTGTCAAATGACTTCTTGATTAGCATGGTCCGTGTTGTTGCATATTTGGGATTCTACTGAATAAGTCTTAAAAAAGGTAAATATACATAAGAGATGGAAAATGGCAGCCGATTTTGAATGATCACACTAACCATCTTTAGGCCCAGTAAGATAGTGTAAAATGAGAAGTGTTGTAAGACGGGTTTTGTTTGTATCCTGAATTATTTATTCGACACCCTTATACGAGCAATGTTACCTTGCGTGCATGCGTGCTTGCTTGCTTATTTGCAACATTATCTCAAAGACGGCTCCGAGGATTTTCTTAAAAATGAAGAAAAAAATAATTTATTACTAAAAAAAACATGTTTAATGCAGATTGCATGGCCAGAGAAAATAACGTAAGAAAATGAGTTTTAAAGTTGTAAAATTAACATTGGCCTTATGAGTTGTCATGATGGCAACGAAATAAACAAGGAAAGTGTAAACAAATAAAGTAATTATAACAGCCGTTTGCAATCTACAGCCATCAAGGAAAAACGCAGCGTGTGGGATGAGGATTGCATGGAGTAATAAAAAAGTTACCATTAATAAATTTTATAACATTAAACTATTTTATAATAGTAGTTTATGCAACGATTGTATAATGAATGCCTTTAAGCCACGAGTGAGATGTAAGTTAGAACACGAGCGAAGCGAGTGTTCTAAATATCTCACGAGTGGCTTAAAGGCATAATACAATCGTTGCATACACTATTTTATCTACGACCAACAATATAAGACAAAATTTTCCCCGAAGTTAAACAAAACTCATGACTTTTACTAATGATGGAATAGGTCAACTAAAATTTGAGGTCAGGCAAATAAACAGACTGAACCATGAATCGTTGTGGATCAATCAGCTGATGGGATAAGTAAACTCAAACATGAATCGTAATACAACAATCAGCTGATGTGCGAATTGCGTAATTGTTATTATGTCACTACTTCCGTCAAATGCCGAGCTCTCATTGGTCTAGAACCAGTACTCTAAAGTGACTCCAGTACTCTAAAGTCGTCATTAGAGTACTGCTTGGTTTTTGGTGTTTTAATGTATATCATTATAATGTTTATTGTAATACCATAATTGGTGCTTATTGCAATGGTCGTAGATAAAGTGGTTTATTGGGCTTTGAAATAATACCGAGCAAGTGGTAGAGTGAGCGGTTAGTGAGTCGGTGGCGCTGTTGGTAGCGCACTCGGCCTTGGAACTGTGGCCTCTAAGCGCAGGTTCTAGACTCGGGCATATAGCGCCCGAGGGGCGCTTGGCCCGGCTCCAAGGCCCTGATCAGCACTGTACCGGCTCACCCCTTGCCTTTGCTTGATAACGTCCACGCACAGATAAATAGTCTATGTGGGTGGGGCAAAAGCAAGGTGAAAAAGAGGCCGCCACCCTCTTTTTCTTTAAAAAAGAAAGAAAGAAAGGCTCGGTCCACCCGGTACTCGATCCATAAATTAAAAATGAATTCGGTCTGGTCGAGGCAAGTTTTAACATTTTATTCAAAAGTTATACAGGATGTCCAACTTAATTGTGCTACCATTGGTATCTCGGAAACTATTGGATTAGAATTAGAGGAAACTTTAAATTGGGGACTTCACCCACTTTTTGAAGTAATTTTAAAATATTAATAATTTTTTCTTCTAAATGGCCGCCGTTTTCCAATATAGTCGACAACTTTAATTTGGCTAAGGGAAAACCCTGTATTTTATGGCGTATTAGGATTTTACGCTTAATTTTTAAGAATTTTGTGGCCTTAGACATTGTTTCCTAGACCCAATAGTTAATTAGATATAAGCCGTTAAAATTTGACTTTTCCCCACAAGAAATGCATTGCGTTATGGTCGGTACTCCTTATCTATATCGGTTGGGTTAAATGAAAAATGCCAAAGAACAAAAGTGCCTTAAATGTGATTTAAGTTTCGATTCAATCACAGAAATAGTTTTTAGTCGAGGTTCACTCTTGGAAATTAATAATTTTTAATAGTTAAGTACTTCATAAGGATTGCATGGGATGGCACGGTTGAAATAGACACAAGGCAATTCAAATGGAGAAAAATCAAATTTTAGCTGCTTATCTTCTAAGCCATTGGGTTTAGAAAAGAGTGTCTGAGGCTGAAAAATTCTTAAAATTAAGCGTTGAATCCAAATATGCCATAAAATTCTGGGTGTTCTAAAAGAAAAATCATAGTTGTACGTCATATTGGGAAATGGTGGCCATTTAGATGACAATGGAATTAATATTTTTTAATCTCTTAAAAGGTTAGGTGAAGTCCCTCTTTAAAGTGTTTTCTAAGTCCAAAAGTTTATGAGATACCAGTGGTGGCACCAAGTTGAACACCCTGTATAACCTATAGGTTTTCGAGGTACAGTAAACAAACATTTTAATTTTACGATTGTCTAGCATAAAGTTAGTTATTGAATGAACCAAGACCTTAAATAATAACCGAAGAGAGAGAATCCATAACGAATAAATTACATTCAGTTTAAATGGAGCGGTGTAGTGTAAAAAGGTTGAATTCTACTGGTTAAATGATCCTTACCAATGGATTGTGTTTATTCAGAAATTTATTGAAACTTTGTAAAAGTTTTGTATTAGATCAGAAAACCACTGAAGCGCAATTTGCTTCAAAAGTATCAACTTGTATTGTTAGCGTTTTATTTTTATTTTTGAAATATTTGTGAGAATTATTTGTTTTAAAACTATTGCAATAAACTATTGAGTCAATTTTTTTCTGACCTTTCTATATAATTGGTTACAATCTCTTATTCGCGTGGATTTAGATGTGCAGCCCTTGTAGATTTGATTAACAGAAAATATCATAAATATGAATATAAAGAGGGCTTTGTGCCATTATATAAGGCGATACAGCAAAAACTAAAATTATAGGATCTTCAGCTTGGTGTCAAATTAAAGCTAGAAAACTCATGATCCGCATTATGGAGGTTGTGCGAAAGAATATCTTATTGGGCTTTGTCATAGGATTGTTTTAATGGGACCCATGTAATGGTTTTTCAAGAGCTTCAAATTTAATTTATTTATATTAAAACATATGGTCATATTTTGAAATAGTAACTACAACCAATAGAATGCATGAATTAATTACTAATCCAACAAGAAAATAAACCGAGAAGAGTCGAGGTTACCAACTTAATCCTCCATTCAAAACATTAATTCCACCCAGTGTTAGTATAAACGGAGTTGATTGTATAAATAAGGTTGTTACAATGTATGTAGTTGAGAAATAATAAACTACCAAGTACTCTAAGACGCTTTAACTGTTTCCGACTAACTTCGCAGACTTCCGGTTACTTCCGGTGTAGCAAGTTCCAATGGGGAAGCGGTTGACCTGATATTAGACAGGAATATCCACCATATCTTAGCCATTATATCTTAAGTGATCAAATCAATTATGGCTTTTAAACTTATTTTATGTTAATTTCTCTTCTAAATTTTTGGGTTGAAAATCACATCTGTAATCGTACGCAACATAATCAGTTTTAACCTGAATTTTCGGAAGAAGAATAAAGCCGATTTTATCTGAGCATTCACATGTCAGCTTTAACTCATAATGTTCCTGTTCATGATTTTGTATTTTGGAGTCGCATAAATTATTGCTTAAAGAAACATTTCAATTAATAATAGCTGCCTGGTTTGGTTTGTTTACATTTTGGTTTGTTTTGGTTTTTGGCTATAAAGAAAAGCAGTTTGAATGTAAAAATGTATAATTTTTTGAATTTTATTACATTTCAAGATAGGAAAGAATAAATATTTTGGATAATAGTCATTTTTGTCGTTGATACAATTGAAATTTTAGCTTAATAACAATTTTCGCAACATGTGTCCGATGTTGAAACTTCCCGTTGAAAATAGGTTATAAAAATTCACTCTCTTATAATTGAAAAAAGTCTGTACATGTAATTAAAATCACGGAAGAATTTTTAACACTTACCTTAATCTGTAAGGCAAGCCAAAGGAAAATCGAGAATCAGTCTGAAAATAAAGAAAAGAAAACGTAAGTAGCTGTTAATTTAATTTGACAGGAAAATGTTTAATGATTACTACCTGCCAATGATTACTTGCACCTAAATGCTTAGTACATTTCCAAATTGTTCAATGACTAAAGACTATTACGTTTGATAAAGTTTGCACAATTCTAATTCAATCTTCTTAAATTTCCTATACATGATTTTTTAATCAATGTAATTTTGGATCGAGTAGTAGTAGAACAGATATGATAATGAGTTGAAATATATACGTTATTTATTATTATTTAAAGTTTTTTCATTAATAAGACTGTCTATTTAAATCGTCACTCTGAGTAACTAAAAAAAAACATAAAGGTTTTTACCATTGAAGTCTTGTTTTAATAATAAAGAACATCTGTCAACGTCAAGACTTAGAAGTCCCATTTTCTTTCTTTCCAGTGAAGGCTATTGGCTGTAAAAACAAAAAGTAGTAATTTCACTTTAAACAGTTAGGATATTGTCACAAAAATTTTTGGGTTTCCTAAATACAATATCATAATATGAGTTCCTTCTTAGATTACTTGCTGTTAACTGGCCTTTTATGTTTTGAAAGTACATCCAGCAAAATACTTATTGAATTGCTAAAAAAATCATGGTCGTCGATCACCGCCAGGCTTCACAAAGTCTTTAGAATATACAACTTGGTGGGGTGATTGTCTATAATGTATCTCAACAACTCATAAAAAATTATCCGAACTAAAATTTTTATAATTTTAGATTTGCAGTACATTGGACAACTTACTAGGGCTTAACCAAGCTTGAGAGTTCTTATAAGATTATTTCGCACGTTGAATTTTGGTTGTCATGATGGGAGAACATTGTTTAACACTTTGGCTAGGATCGCGACCAACTTCACTCAACTGAAGCCCTACGAAGATCTTGACTTTAATCAAGTGCAAGAATTTAAGAACTAGGAAATAAAGTGGATTAAAGCAGAAGATGGATTGCCTCCAATAAATCTGTCGAGATTCGTTCGTTCACGGAATAAATTACAGAAGTAATTCTGAGCTCTGCATTCCTTTCCCGATGAAGTAACCATTTCCAAACTTGGCGGAATCAAGGTGGAGACGGCTTTAGTAAATTCAAAATATTTTTAGGGTTATTCAGTTATGCAGAAAGAATAACTTAAAATAAATATACTTTAAAAACAATAGCTAAATAGATACTAAAGGTTTTATCAAGTATTGAGATGGTTTGTGACTTGAATCTATAAAACTATCAATAACTGTATAACCAACCAACATTTGAATTATTATTATCGTTATGATTAAAATAAAACAGAGGAAATATTTAAGTATGTTGATTAGGGTTTTAAAATCAATATTGTTTTTGGAGCCACGTCGAAAATTATATCCACGATTATAACAATCTATGATATATATTTTAAGAACCTTACGGATATATTCCGAATAAAGGTAAATAAATTATTCCGTTGTTTTAAATCTAGTCACGGCTTTATATTTTAAGCAGATATCTGTTTACAGTTGCATTCACATGAAAAAAAAACTATAAAATCCTTTCATAAACTCACAGAATTATAATATGTTGCTTTTGAGTTATCATATTCTCTTCCTTTTGCTTACTTAAACCATACAACGTTAAATTGTGATTACATCGAAATACGCTTAGAGCTTCTACCTCAGCTTTGAAATGACAACATTTGTGTTAAGCTTAAACTTGTATACATGGAGTTTGGTAATCTGGAAGCTACAGGTGCAGTGGGGACTAAGTAGACTAGCTGTCGCTATCCTCATTTAATGTTATGTATACTATTAAACAACCTATACTTAATTAGGTGATATGTTATCAAAATCAGCACTATAACAGTCCTGTAATCTCACTAAATTTTTCGATGACCAAAAGCTGTAAAGTAACATTTACATCATTCACACGCCTCCTTTTCATTGTAATAATTAAGATTTAAACAGACTCTTGGAGATGAACAGATACAAAATATTACAAAATGTTACAATGTATTACAATATATTTAAGGTGAGAATGAGAAATGTAATTAAAGCTAATTTTAGTTTTTGGAATATTGCAAAACGCAAACACCACTCATCACAGCAAGTCTTACACTGGATGAACATTTACACCTATATCTCAATTTCTGTTACATTTTTAGAACTTCGATGAAGATTAATTGATATAATTTATACAAACAAAAACTCCTAGGCCGGTTTTAAATCGTTTAATGAGAAAAATCTCAGTTTTCATATTGATCGTTTGCATGGCATGTTCACTTATTTCAGTTACGCCTATGAAATTAGTTTTAATATGAACTTGTTGTGCTAGAAAAATGTAGATGTAGTGATTACAAATATGTAGTGGTGATTACGGATTTGACTATTCTAAGGGTAGTTGATTTAGCTTATTACATAGTTAGTTCAGAGTCCTCCCTACCCATGGCAGTTTTAGTTTTTTCTGCGACACTAGCGGTGACTTTCGGAACTTCGGCTCCATAAGAGCCCATGCTAAATCAGTGCACATTTTGCGATGTAAGGTTTCGCGCGGTCCCATTTAGCGCCCACATTTTTTAACATATCCATACTATGCGATAATATTTAAATAAATAATACTCTAAACTACTGGAATTCCTTTTTTTAACAAAATGGTCATAAAACACGTGATATTAATGTCCAAAGTTGACTATTTAAAATTTATTAGAGGAAAAAACTATTTAAGTTATCGGAATTCAAAAAAGCAATTATAGTAGTTTTGACATTTCCCATCACAACTAAATTGAATTTAAAATTTTCCCTTACCTCATGGTGTGTCTATATGGGTTCGCGTTTTTTTTTTTGTTTTTTTTTTTTTTGGCTGGGTGGGAGGACTCTTAAGTATGATTCATAGCTAACCAACATTGAAACTGATATTATATTTACAGTGAAAACATAAAGAACGTGAGTTTACAATTTTTACAAGAAGTGATAGGGAATGAAAAATCAATAAAAATATAGTTAGATATGGGACATAGTACCACTCCATATAAGTCATTTTTAATAGTATATCTGGGTCAATATAAATTTATTTTACTAGGTTAAATGCATCTGACTTATATTCAAGCTGTTCGTTGCGTTACAGATTTTGCTCCTTACTATTATTCAATCTGAGATGATTTAACTAAAAAATAAATCAAACGCCTATAAATTTAATTTAATTTCTTTATTTTGCGCATTTATTTTTAAATTAAATGATATCACGATTATTATTTTATGTCTCTAAGTAAATTAGAAAATTTATCGAGATGAACATGGTTGGTTGTAGATATATAGATTCAATCTAAAATATAAAAAAATATGTATTTGTTTTAAAATGGTTAATGAATATAAAACCATAGTATGGCAGCGATACATTTATCTTTTGTGTGTAGATAAAAAGTACTTAAGGAATTTAATTTGCAGTATAAGTTTTCCTTATTGCTTAGATAACGCTTGCATCCGTCAATGTCAGGGTTTTAATAAAACTTCACCTTCCCCTAGGACTTGAGTGAGAGGTTTATAACGGTGCACCGGAAATAACGGAACACCGGTATTTCTTAATACTTAATCTGTATTACAGAATGTAAGGCTTTAATGTCTTTATCACATGTACACATTCGTAAACATAATAAACAAACAACTTTTATTTTCGAAATATGTTTTTAGTTTTATATGAATGCGATTTTTAACATTTTTTACAGTTGTGAATCTACTTAAAAATTTGTTTATGATGCGAACTGGTGAAATTTCAATATGAGACTAGTTGCAGACGGGAGGATTTTGTTGGCCTAACTTGTATGATTGCATATGAACAAGTTTTATTTTATTTTATGGTTAAGTATCTCTAATGTTTATCCCCAGCTCAACAAAATAAATTAGGAAGTTTGTTTGGGTCAATTAGAATGGAAATAATTGCATGGACATTTAATAATAAAGCTGTAGAAATATACTACTCTTTCACAAAAATATTTGATTTCATTTATTTTAAAGTTATATTTTAATAGTGCGTCGAGTGGTTAAGGGTGTTTTATTTTAATATTTTGTCTTTGGAAATTATAACCAAACAGTTCTGTGATATGAGTATTTTATAAGTAATCATTGATTAGTTATAGGTAAATTTTGTAGAATGTTATAACCTCAAAATATATCTTAGCTTAAAAAGTCGTAAATAATATTGTTTACTTTAAAACCAGTTAAGAATTTTCCGAAAAAATGTTCTTACATGCGGTAAGTAATTGAAAAATATGTAGTGAATAAACGGTCGTTTTCTGGAGGATTCATTTTCAATAAAATTGTGAACTTCATCAAGTTAGTTTAGTCAACAATTTAATTAAATTAAGTCAAGTGTATACCTGGTGCAAAAGTGATTAAGCTTATAGGTGTAACGTTTTCAATAAATCAGAAAAGTTTAAAGGGTTTATTTCTATTATTCATTGCATTGTTTGCTCGAAATATTTAATTCGATCCAATTAACGATTTAATGGAAATTCCAGTTTACAAATTAATGATGTTCGCAAACTCAATTTAGATCTTCATTATTAAAATCAAGCGACGTTTATAAGTCCATTCTTTATTGTTGTATTTTAATGGCATTTTATTTCGTTAATTTTCGGATTGGCTTGTGAATTGAAGTAAAAAATGTCTTTGGTTAGTATTGATGTTGTAGGTATTTTAGTATTAAAATTTTTTAGCGTTTGGAAAAAACTTAAAAATATTTGTGAGAAAATGCTCACAATTGAATACTTACAGGTATTTATGGTTATCAGAGATCGCCGACCGGTTGAAATTCAACCATAAAATATTTGTGTTTAATAATACTAATTTCTCCAATGAAACATGTGACTGCATTAGTTTATATTTATTTGCCATTCCGGAGCAAAACATGTCAACTCTGAAAGCCCATATTATTTGTTTTATAAATTCAAATTCATGTTTATACAATTCTCAAAAATTTAGGGCATTGTGCACATTTTAAGTAAAGCTTAAATCTTTCGTACATTACACAAACGCTACTGAGAAAAAGGCTGGGAAAAAGGATTAAAAAAATGTGCTTGCGTATTTGTATGTATGTGTAAGGGGGCTGAGGGAATTGCCCAACCTGTATAGACTAGATGAATTTAAAAACTTACGCCCAACGTGGGGCTCGAACCCACGACCCTGAGATTAAGAGTCTCATGCTCTACCGACTGAGCTAGCCGGGCTGAAATTAGAGTTAATGTTATATATTCCAAAAATAGCAGGTATGGTTAAATTGACTCAACAATTAAATTATGTACTATTACTGTATTTTAAATGTACATAGTAATTTACCTTAATTTCTCAGTTTATTGCTCAACATATATCTGAACAAAACTTGGTATACATCAAGTTGATATCTACTTGATTGTTGCAGAAAATCTCTGTAATTCAAGTTTCCATGGCAGCAAACCTGCATACTAATTTCCTATGTTATTCTCATGGAGAACATCATTATATGCTCAGTTTAGGATTTTAAGTTGAATTTATTTGATTTAAGGCTCCGCCTAAATGATTTATTCGAGCATTTGAAATTCACTGAGTAAGCAGGTTTGCCGCAACGCGGGTATTTCGGACATAACATGATTCAAGTGCTCTGGCTGATATCACCACAGTCCACTCTATTATACGTAAACTTAAAACATAACTTATAACTGGTAAGTTTAACTCTTAATTTATACGAAATTAATCTCACATGTGATTATCCCATGCGTGCAGTGAGTCGTCAAGTTATTGAATTTATTTTGATAGTTTTATTTTAATGAATTTAGAAAGTTAATTTAATTTTAGTTTTTATGCAAGGAAAATAGAACAAAACAAAAATGGCAATTAAGGTTTTATATCTTCATCAGAACTAGTGTTACAGTCATGCAAGGAAAGCCGTTTCGGTGACCGAGGAACCGTGTTTCGAATTCCTTAACCAGATGAACAAAATATGTAATTCATAATAAGTACTATCATAGAAAGTCTGCTTTCAAGGCCTAGACTATATGCGAATGTTTAAATAAGCTTTGTTTGTTTGTCACTATATGATGTCTGATTTTTTTTAACTAACTTTATATTTTTAAAGTTTAGTAAAACCTTTGTTGAAATTGCTTCCGTCGTTACATCGAGCCAAACATTTACATGCGGTAATGATCTCTGAAACGACAACGAGCGCTGATGCGAGCCGCGATGGCGGTTTGAAAAGCCGCTGCTGACCAACAAACATTACTGGGACAAACCGACGCTCATTATGGTTTAAAAGTGTTGCAAATGAACCATGTAGAACAGTGTGTGTCCCTGTTTTCTTATTTGATTGTTTGTTTGTTTTATTCAGTTACGAAAGAATTTTGATATGATTGTGACGTGTAGAGTCACAA
Source organism: Flexamia atlantica (assembly GCA_035578135.1). NCBI lineage: Eukaryota > Metazoa > Arthropoda > Insecta > Hemiptera > Cicadellidae > Flexamia > Flexamia atlantica. The sequence goes on from JAQJVK010000011.1 coordinate 11,592,099, forward strand.
ACACACGCGCGTAAACAAATGTACATAAAAAAACGATATATTTCCGATATATTTCAGAATATTATTTTGACAAGTTTCCGGCATTATATATTTTAACGCTTTTATGACAAATAGAAAGCGTATACTGCAATTAGCTTTAAAAAGGGACAAACCGGAACGTTAAAACGTGCTAGCCAGCATTTTTTTTATTTTACCTTTAAATTGATTGAAAACTACACTAATCTGAGCGTTTAGTTTGGGAGGAAAGGGGAAAATTTTTGGTGCCTGTATGTGATTGCGCCGTTTGAAAAGAGAACGAATAACTTTTCGTTATTGTTGATTTTTGTACATGGCAGTTATTTTTACTTCGAAACGATTAAAAATAGTCATATAAGTTAATATATTTAGATTGTTGTTTTCTAATTTGAGCCACACTGTATATTTATTTGTAATTTAATTTGGAACCAAATAATGAATCTATATTTCTTTCCCAAAGTAGCATATCGCTATTGTATTATATTACTTTGATGTACGATTGTTGTATTTATGACTCAAGGCCTAATACCAAAATTTCCATTTTTTTACACAAGCAGGAAACTCTTTAGTAAAGTTCAAAATCTCATAAAATAGACAATCTACAGAACTGCAATTTAAAGAAACTAGAATGAATACTCTCTTGATGTGAATGAATTTTCGTATCAAATATTAAAAAAAGGTGAATCGAATTGAACAAGTTTTGCAAAGTAGGGAACTCTTGCGTAAGGTGGCAGTGGCGTCAAGTTCTCTTACTTCTTTAAAAAGCGAAGGTTTAAACAGCAGTTTTAATTTCCGAAAATAATGGTTTCTACCCAAGTTTTAAGGGAGGAAAATTTGTCTTATTATTTCTTTTCAATTTTTATGGCTCCCATTTTGATGAATTTTATATTTAGTTTTAATGGCTACCCTGATGCTTAGTCGATTGCGTGTGTGATCAACTTTAACTACTTATAAGTTAATCTTATTTGGGTATGGAGCATATATGTTTGACATGTATAATGCATCATCATTGTGAAACGTAACGCACCGAGCAATTTTAAAAGCACTTATATTTTTCAAAGGGAGCATCCTTCAAGAATAATCAACCAACGAACTGATTTCAGAGTTATGAGTTTTTACCCACTTATTATTTTCAGTTGCTAATATTTTTGACGATATAAAGGTTAGCTTACTCTCATCTTTTGATTATTCTTTCAACATCTGATTGAATCGTTTTTACATTATATGCCAGGGGCTTATTACCACTAAGCCACCACCAGTACTGGACTGGACGGACTTAATAATGAAAGTTTATTACACATAGAATTTTTTATTTCTAGGTTCTAAAATTATAAATATGTATGAGTGTTTAGTCCCCTTTAATCAATATGAATATTGGTAAGGTATTAGTAGACTCCATTAGTGCAATTTCATACAAACTTGGACAACTTCCTTCCTCAGTTTGCACCAAGCTCCAATTTCCGCAGGCGGAACTTGTGGGAGTAATTAACATTGTGATTGTCTTTCACCTCTCATTGGCTGAGTGTCTCCCGGAGCGAACTAAACTTGCTCGATAAACGATTTTTAACCCTATATGCCAGGAGTATTATCAGCTGTACCAAACGAATTAATGCAAATATTAATTAATATAGATTAAACAATCTTCCAACCTCTTTTGAAGAACAGACGAAAGAGTAATCAAATTTTTGTAGCGAAGTATTTTCTGATAATAAAGTTACGAGCCTACGGGTTCTAAAATAATAACACTGGCGATTTCATTAACTAACTACTATTTATTAACTAATCTAGTAGTTACAATGAGTTAATTTCCTATCTAAACCTTGCTAAGCCTATCTAACCTATCTCGAATACAATGAACTTAAATTGCTACTTACAGCTAGTTATTCTAATTATCTTATTCGATACTGTCACTAAACACGGTCACTATGCACTGTTACTGTCACTGAGCACTGTCACTGTCACTGTCACTGGTCACTGGTCACTCGCACGCAGTATCATCGGACCCAAGACTGACTGACTCATCGGCGGCGCGGCTCCTTTTTATATGGTCCCGCGTAGAAGAGGCTAGGCTGGTTCGAGTACTGGAAGGTTCCGGAAGCCCCTTTGTCGGCAGGTCAAAAGGGCCGCCGGCGGCACGTGCCGCCGCCCCTACCTCCCGCACTCTCGCATCCCTGGTAGGTTCCAGAGAGTTCCGCAGCCGCGGCTTCCAGTCGTTCCGTAACAATAAATGTAAACATTTCTTACTTGGCGAAATAGCATTCGAACATGTGCAAGTAGTGTATTGTTGGCAGATTCCTTTATAGATTTTAAATCCCTTTATACGAAAATGTTTGTAACTTTTCACCTTATATACTGAAGTTTATGAGCCAATCTTAGCCATTTTATAACAGATTACGTTTGATCACTAACTGTGTTATGTCAACAGTTTGTGAATGGCTCAAATAATGATACACAAATAACATTAGAGATGATGATTTGATTTGAATCACTAATTTTACAATATAAATGCTTGGCATTCACTGGGATAATGTTTGCGATTAATATATATTTTTAGAGATAAAAATACTTATTTGGAACTCCATAAAAATGATTAATAAAACAAGGCGGTTTAGTAAAAACCTTAAGTGTTTAGTAGAGCTAGTGACAACAGTTAGAATATATTGAAATTCCTAAACATTCTACAATATTCAAGTTTTCTAGCTTATATCTGAAGTAAAATACGCCCCAAGTTAATTTAATCCTCTGAGAGTCATTGTTTTCTTGTTTTAATAATGGTGAACATCAGTCAACGTTTCAAGATTTATTTTCTTTCCTCTTTGGACCTCAGATAAAACAAATTAAAAATTCTAAAATGTTTTAATATTTCTTGCAATTCATTGCAATGAATAAGCTGTTGCTTTCCGTTTAATAAGCTGTTATTAATAAGTCAATCACTAAAACAACGTGCAATTTAACTATAACTACCTTGAGATTTTAATGAATGCACGGAAGTGAATAAATTTAAAATATTATTTTGACAAGTTTCCAGCATGACATATTTTAATACTTTTGTTTCAAATCAAAAGAAGGGTATAACTAATTTTACAACCGGCTGGCCATAGGAGAATTCTGGTGTTTTTTTTATAATAAAAACAAGCACAATTACCAAACGCATATCTTAGGATTGTTTTAGGATCGCCTTAACCCTAGAAAGGTATCGTTATTCAAAAATACGCTAAAGGTATCGATACGTAAATTTTACTCTGTGGTTAAAAATTAAAATATGTTTGATGAAATATGTTTTTTAAAGAAGGCACCCAAATACAAGAAAACGTTGATAATATTATTTACTATATAATAAACTTACATTATGCCTTTAGCTCTATTTTAAGTTTAGGGAATAAGCTCCATAAGAGCCCATTGAAAAGCACATTTTGCTGTTGAAGGTATCGTACGTAAATTTGACGTATTTTTTCAATTAAATTTGGAAATACATTAAGAACAGCCATATTATGGTCATATTAAATGAAACCTGTAGCGAGAAAAGCACTGCTGACGGTACAGGGCTCAAGGTAATTTGATTGCAAAATCGGACAAAAAACACTTCCGCACACGTCAAAATTACGTACGATGCCTTTCTAGGGTTAAAGTTGATCATAAATTAATATGTGTTCAGTATTTAGTTTAGCTACCCACACTATCGGTTATGATTAAATAGCTTTATGATCTAGGGCTTTGTGTCTCTTCGTCACATTTTACAATATTATTTCTAAAAGGATACTGTAATCATTCTGAATGTCAAGACTGAATATCTGTCAAGGTAAGTTAAGAGGTGAACCAAAATTAAATAACAAAATTAATAGTAAAATAAATTGTGCAAGATAAACTAAAAGGACAAAGAAAACCCTTTAAATCATTTTACATATACCAATTTTATTAGAATATATAACATTAAATCGTAAAAAATTATATTTTGTAACTCAAATACGTTTTAATTGAAACGTGAAATTACCAACGTTAATTATCATGTTTAAGTTCCGATAACGGAAATTGCCACTTAGTGGAAGTTGAGGAAGGAATCTGTTCAAGTATGTCTCCTACAACACCTGTTATCAATTCACCCAACTCTGCTCGTAGTTGAATATTTTCATCAACGTCGAAGTTCCATTTACCAAAACTGGATGGCGCTTCTTTTACGAAGGTAAGTGGTTTCCAACACATCCATGACCTATGTACATTAAATACAACCTTTAAATACGGTAGCGGTTTTTTGCAAAATAGTTTGTTTATGCATTAATTTAATGCAGATATTGGAGAAATATTTATTTAAATATTTATTTACATTTAAATAATTTTAAAATTCGTATACTATTCACTTCATAGCGGATTTCCATATGCGGCAGCTAGTTAATATTTAACACTTATCTAGAAGTAAGTGTAATTAACAAGCTGAGGCTGGTTCAAAAATATTTACTTAGATCGTAAGGTTTTAATTATTTGTCATGGCGGATATTAGAGGATAAAAAATGTGTTATTGAGGCTCTTTTACACCTGTGTTTATACTTTAATATTAAAAACAAAACAGTAAATTTAAAGAGCAGCTGCTTTCAAAATGCAACGTTTAAGTCGTTTGTCAATACACGTGAACGGGAATATCTCATTGGATTCTGTAAACTAAGACATCCAAAAGTCAGGAACTGTTCTGGAAGCCGTCACGTCAAGTTATCTCAAACTTTACAAAACTTGCTCAATTTGCTTACGTTATTCTCTTGCAAGAAAAATTATTTTCTTTATTTAACGCTGAGCTGTCTTAGCAATGCTATAAATTATAATAGGAAGTTTTCTTCATGGACATGAAATAAATAAGTAATTAAGTGTAAACAATATACTTTAAATCAACAACCAAATTTACCAATACCAAGCATGATCAACAATTTAAGAGAGGTAAAAGAAATATTAAATTAGCTTGCGCCAGTGACTATGATCACTATGAATAGTCGTATTAAAGTAATTATTCCTCGTAGAACCTATTGCTTATGCTTTGTGAGACCTAATGAGAATACAAACGAATGATGAGTGTTAAATGAGTTGGAGGATTGTGTACATTTTTTATTAGTAAAGACCAAATGATTTGTTTATCAGGATGATTAATTAATAGCGCCCTTCGAGCAAATTCAGCATGGCTTAAAACAGCGATAATTTAAGAATACTAGAAGTGAATTAATAAATTGTGTTAAAATGCAAACCAATTTAAAAGTTTTTCTGTTTATATATAAAAATAGTTGAACAATAGAGGCGGGCACTACCATGAAAACACTGTTTTTCCAAGCTGGAAAGGAGGTTAAAGTAGCTCTTACCCGCATCGAAATGCGGGCCCTCTACGCCGCTCGCTACAGTGAGCAAAGCGACGAGCAGGGGTCTCCAGCCTCTGTGACATCGACAGCACTGATGTCGAGGCCCCGCCTTGAGGCGGCTGTGGGAGACGTACAGAGGCGTCCGTACGTCTCCCTGGGCATACCTGCTAAAAAAACCCTCGCGTTCTGTCACCACATTCATTGCGATCGACCCGAGCGTCTTCTCGTTGCAACATCGCAATGTATGGTCTCTGTCCCTTTCAGGACTCCTTAGTTGATGATCAATCGTTTGCTGTCCTCGGTTCTGGGGTCACTTGAGACATCCGTATGTCCTCTTCTGGCGCAGGACGGACATGACGAAGTCAGCAACTGCGTTACAGCTGTCGCTGCCCACGATATTGTCCGGGGTCAGATGACCGCCAACCGAGTCGGCGAGGGCAGTCCGTTCTTCGTCAAAGCGACGGCATACGAAAAGAAAGTGTGATGCACGTCGTCTCCGTCGAGTCCGCAGTACCTATACTTGGGCGAGTCGATCTTGCCCATTCGGTGGAGGAACAGACGGAAGTAGCCTTGACCTGTCAGGAACTGGGTGAGGTAAAAGTTCACCTCCCTGTGGTCGCGGCAAACCCACGGCTCCAGGTACCTGATGAGGTGCCATGCCCACCTTCCGGTCGTGTCTTTGTCCCTCCGACTCGACGCTGCCAGACGGCCATTGTTTGGCCACGGGCCAGCTCGGCAGCCTCTTCCCGATCCATCTCGGGCGCACGCCCCCAGATGGTCTTCTTATCCTGTGCCAGCAAGTCGATTGGGATGACTCCCGCAATGACCAGCACAGCCGCTTGCGAGACTGTGCGGTACGAGGACGCGACCCTGAGCGCACCGCGTCTCTGCACCGCCAGCATGCGAGTCCGGTATTTCTTCACCTTCATTGCATCTGCCCAGATCCCCGCTCCGTAGAGCATGATGGCCTGTGCCGTCGACAGCAACAGCCTGGATTTGAAATGCAGTTAAAGATTTTATACTTAAATTACCAACATATAACTTCACTAGTGTAGTTTTATTATAGTTTAAATTATAAATATATTTATGCTCTTAAACATTATGTTTCTAGAAAATGTTACAAAGAACCACTTCTAGTAAATAAAGAGGAGATTCAAGTATAAATCAATTGAAAAAGCATTTTGCGATGGCAAATAACACTAATCTCGGTAAAATGAAATGAAATGAATAGAAATGAAAAATTCTTTATTTTAACAGGCAAAGTTAGGGCCACATAGCCCTTTCTTACACTTAACATGCTAAGCAAAAAATATAATATACAAAATAAGACCTTAAAAATATATTAACTAGCCTATAAGATAAAAAACTGTAATACTTTCATTTAAATACTTTCGGTAAATCTATTGGAAGACATAAATCGCTTTATTCAATCTACCGTATGGCTCAACAGATCTTAAACTTGATTGAAGAATAGTTTAATTAAGACGCTTCCATTGAGTTTGGTTATTTCTTTGATATTCATGGATACTGTTTGGAATCATTTTTTTCTTAATATTTTTTTTGAGACAGGTACCTAATAGAGGACGTTACCATGAATATGAGTGAAGGATGAGTGCGATGATCGTTATGATAGTGGCGCGATCTTGTAGCCTTGTTACTGACTAAGGTTGGCACGTTCCTTAGACAGGTCTGTTAATTAATAGCCCAACAACCAATGGCAGCTGGCTCCAGAAACAACCCTTCAAAAGGCTACAAACTTTTCTCGGGATCGATACGGCTACCTACAAGTTTGTTGGTGGGCGCTATAACCACTACACCAACCAGCCAAACAAGAACACCGAAAGAATAGATAAATAAATATAAAGAAATATTAATATCAGCGGTTCACAGATATTGCCATAATCTTTGTGATTGGCCGTAAGAAATCAGACAATGTTTTTTGCGATAAATTCTTTAAGAAAGTTCTTAAAGAAAAATAATGTAATTTAAAAGTAGAAAAATTCTTTGTTGAATTGAGACATTATGGAACTTGGCAACTTATCCAATGATTTTTCCCCTTACGTTGTTTAATTTGTAAAAGGTAAATTAGTTGTACATTTATGTACAGTTCATCCCCACAAAGGTGATATACTTAAATAAATACATACTTAAAGTGTATAATATTAGGATAAAAATCACATTGCATAAAAAATGTAATTTAGTAAAAAAATATATTGTATTAATAAAGCAAAAGATTGTGAAAGTATATGATATTAGCTATTAAAAATACTGTAACTTCTTACTCGGAAGTTATTATACATTAATCTATAATTTATAAGGAGAGAAAAGGTAGGCTATCACTGATTTAACAAGTTGGCTACCGAGAATGAAATATCGAAGTGTAATTCGAACAAAAATTATCCCTTCTTTTATAGGTATTCAATTTCATTGCTGCAAAATTCTCTACCCAATTAAAAGGAAGGCTTAAAAAGTTCCGACATTGACGAATGCCCCTCATTATTAAACAATATTACAACGACGTTTCATTTAAATAACTAAGTGTGTAATTAATTACTTCTTTATTTTAAGATCGTAACAAACTATAATTTACTGATATTTTTTTTTTCAAATCCGAGATATTTGCTACCTCACAATCCGATAGGAAGAAAAAGTACGGAATAACATATTATATAACAAAAAAATAGTACATTTAAGTATTCAGTAACATTTAGAATAAATGGCCTCAAATAAAGGAATCGAGTGACCCCCACTCGATAGACTATATTTTTATGTTTGTTGGTCTATTCCGCTCATAAAAATATTATTATCAAACAAACAATTAGTGCTTATGTAGAAAATTTAATTGTACATAAAATTCAATTTAATTTTTTTGGAATTTTTACTTTTATTACTTTAAAATTCCTATATTATAGTTTATGCCTGTCGATATGCCTGTCATTAACCAGTTAATGAAATCTACGGTGAAAATAATTAATTTAAATGGTTTGGTTAATTTGTGTGAGTAACCACTTCAGGAATTGTACTGCTTCTGTAACAGATTCGAGATAAAAATACTGGCATTCATAAAAATTATTTGAAATTTTAAAACCCTGAAAAATGAAGTATATTTTAAGGGAAACTTAATGCAATCCAGAAACTTAAAGGATGTTGGAAATATTAAAGTTAGTCAAAGTAAGGGTTAGCAAATGAAAATTACCTTTATTCGAGCATCGTAAATGAAATAAAGTAGATTAATCCACTCAACTGGAAGAATTACGATGGATGTGTATTGAATATAATTCAGTTCGTTCCCAATATTAATTCCTATTCAGAATTCAGAATGTTTCACTCAATAACTCACTGGATTATTTTCAAACGTTTCGTTGTTGAAGCATTGTGCCACAGCCTTCTTTATTTTGCCGCACATATAAAGAACTCATCGCTTTAGTTGAAAGAATTTTTCAAAACACTAATTTTAATCTAACTAACTTTTTGATAGGATATCAGTAAAAAAATTCTCTTTAATCTTGGATTTCTATTACAAGTACTAGTAGATCGAAAGGGTTAGAGGGAATTTGTCTACAGTAAATTTAATATGCATATTTCTTCTTATTTTTACTTTGTAATCTGTCTAATAGTACAAACCACAGCTGTTTACATTTAAATATTTAACCGCTTAGATCCACCTGGAAGGTATTTTTTTTTTAATAAACCGGGCGAAGCCCAATGGGATTTTAGGAAGAAAAACAGGGCAACGTTTTGGTAAGGCATATTATATCTAAGGCGTAAGTAAGGGTAATTTATTAGGGATTGACCGTAAGATTGCATAAGCAAACAAGAAATATCATTCTGGTTGAATGTGAACAAAAACCACCTAAGGGTAACCAAGGCGTTACGTATGTGAAAGCAACAAAAAAAGTGGGGGGAGTTTCACTGTTTGAAGTCTTGACTTCAAACAGTGAAACAGTTCATCTTTCACTGTCCTTGAATAAGTTCCAGGTGTCTCAGGATAACCGTTTCCGCTTTGTATCTTGCCGAACCGGAAGGAAGTTACGGAGTCTGACAACTCCTAGTAGGAACATTCAGAGAACCCTAATTGATTGACTAAACGTTACCAGCTATGACATTTTAATCGTTGGCAAAGAACGACAATTCATGTCAAATTGTTGTTTCAAGTAATGACTGAAAAAATTAAATTTCTACATGATTGGTATTATAAAGTCATTAAATAAATATGTAAAAATATTATAAATAGAGATGGGACTTCGTCGCAGTGAGATTTATGTTGTAAAATACGGTTATAGCTTTTTTTATCTGGCCCGAGCAAATGAAAATTACTGAACGGACCAAGCACTTTTTCCCACTTTTTTTGTTGCTTTCACATACGTAACGCCTTGGTTACCCTTAGGTGGTTTTTGTTCACATTCAACCAGAATGATATTTCTTGTTTGCTTATGCAATCTTACGGTCAATCCCTAATAAATTACCCTTACTTACGCCTTAGATATAATGTGCCTTACCAAAACGTTGCCCTGTTTTTCTTCCTAAAATCCCATAGGGCTACGCCCGGTTTATTAAAAAAATACCTTCCAGGTGGATCTAAACGGTTAAATATTTAAATTTGAACAGCTGTGGTTTGTACTATTAGACAGATTACAAAGTAAAAATAAGAAGAAATATGCATATTAAATTTACTGTAGACAAATTCCCTCTAACCCTTTCGATCTACTAGTACTTGTAATAGATATCCAAGATTAAAGATATTTTTTTTACTGATATCCTATCAAAAAGTTAGTTAGATTAAAATTAGTGTTTTGAAAAATTCTTTCAACTAAAGCGATGAGTTCTTTATATGTGCGGTAAAATAAAGAAGGCTGTGGCACAATGCTTCAACAACGAAACGTTTGAAAATAATCCAGTGAGTTATTAACACTTAAGTGAAACATTCTGAATTCTGAATAGGAATTAATATTGGGAACGAACTGAATTATATTCAATACACATCCATCGTAATTCTTCCAGTTGAGTGGATTAATCTGCTTTATTTTATTTCCGATGCTCGAGTAAAGGTAATTTTCATTTATTTGCTAACCTTTACTTCGACTAACTTTAATACTTCCAACATCCCTTAAGTTTCTGGATTGCATTAAGTTTCCCTTAAAATATACTTCATTTTTCAGGGTTTCAAAAATTCAAATAATTTGTTTGAATGACAGTATTTTTATCTCGAATCTGTTACAGAAGCAGTATAATTTCTGAAGTGGTTACTCACACAAATTAACCAAACCATTTAAATTAATTGTTTTCACCGTAGGTGTCATTAACTGGTATCACCATTGAAGGAGATTGAGCTTGAATAGAAAAATTTTTCATAACGTGAGTGATATAATACCTTATGATTTCAAGAGGGTGTATTTTGACAAGAAGATGAATGTGCGTGTGCAGTTGGATTGCGAGACTCGTCGTAGCTCAACCCATCTATGCAAACACCAAGGCGCAAAAAAGGTTTGTTGAATTAAAATTATGCTAACAAGGGCGTTTGCTTCTTTTGTTAGTTATTTCTATTAATTTCTGGTTGTAAATTCTTTTCTACAACTATACGGTAAACTAGTAAATTATAAAATAATTATCAAAGTGTGATATACCTGATGGTAATACTTAGTTTAAAATGTAGAAAACGATGGAGAACATGTGTGTCAATCCACCAATAACGGCTTTGACTAGTGAAGAATAGGTCTTAACTGTTAAACCATAGTTCACTTTAAAAATCAATTTCGCCCTGAGTAGGTTACGCTTCATATAAACTAAATTGAATTCTTCAAGTAGTCTTTGTTGAGTAGTAAGTAAGGGCTTAGCATTATTTAATAGTAATTTTAAAAAATTTAAGTGGGACTGTATTTTTTGAGTGGGCTATTTACTTACAGTCAGAATATTGGATATGTTAATAATTTCATAGGAATTTTGGTTAAATTATGGTGCTAGAAAGAAATGTCGTAAAGAATGTCAGATTTCAACTGACAAATTCCAGGTTAAAAGATGAAACCAAATTTATATTTTTATAACAATAGTTAAGTGATTTAACATTACACGTTTGAGTTAGGGATGGAAAGTTTTATTTTCAAGCTCCTTAATTTAATAAGTTATTTTGAATATGTATCTCTTAGTAATTCACAGCAACATTTTATAAATGATCATGATGAGCACAATAAATCATTCAAATACCCCCGTTGCAGCAGACCTGCATACTCAACGAATTTCAATTGCAAATCGATATATTTCAATCCAACATAGCGACATTTTGACACGTTTTTGTAAGCTCCATAAGAATAACATGGGGAATTAGTATGCAGGTTTTCTGCTGTATATTAAAACTATATATTAAAACTGGGTGGTTTTCATTCAATATTTAGTATATCTGAGCTAGAAGAAGCCATTTACCAACTGTCATCAAGATATGTTGAGAAATAAGCGAGATGTAGAATTTTACTTATTTCCCATAAGGTTAAAACATTGCACTGAGAAAAATGTTTAGTCTAGTCGGCATGGTAAATCAACATTAGCATGCTACCTGTACGTTACACACGTAAATACGTCTGTTTCACCGTTAGTACGTAGGAAATACCATGATAGAAGATAAGCGGCATGGTGTTTCACCATGTCATGGCAGTCTGTCCTCGTTTTAGCACCCTTTAAGTATGATTCATACGGCTTTTTCTCTCAGTGTGGGACAACGTACTGTGTTTACCACTTTGAATATCTCGGTAACCAATGGACATAGAGCAGAGATTCAAGATTCTAAATTGTTTGTTTGTTTGAGCTGAATTCAATGGTGGCAACAACAATTGGATTATTTTAATTTTCCTATGTAAAAACTAAAAAACCCATTTTTGGTGGGTTTACCCCCCCCCTTCCGGTGGTCCGATCATGCTGGTGTACGAACTCGTCAATTACCACTTTACACGTCTGTACCAAATTTAATTAAGATCGGACCATATTTACGGCCGCTATCGTTTTAACAGACATATTTATACATATAAATTCGAACGAATGACTTAGTGTTTTTTGCTTCTGCGGGCCCCAAAACGAAAAGTTATCATGGTCTTTGGCTTCTTACCATGAGACTTACGGTAATAGCTTCTCCCTATAGGAGAAATTCGCTAAAATGAATCGAAACCATCGAATTATAGGGTTTATTTTTACAATTTTCAAAGTTATCCTGAAAACGCTATTTAATTCAATTAATGTGCTCTAAAAATAGAAAACATCATTATCTATCCATCAAAATGTGACCATCATGATTTGCCGCTTCAATCAAACTTAGGACCTTTATCCCACTTAGTACCCTTTTAAGCAAATTGGTGCTGAAATAATCCAGGTATTATCGAGGTCATGTGGTTAATGTCGAGATTCAAAATTAATTTCGGCCGCTTTCAGGATTATATGACCAAGAAAGATTATTATATCAACTACCTCTATATATTCTGCATGTTCGGGTATGATTGTAGGCTTTTTTACTGCCTTGTCCTATCTCTCAAGTTTACGAAGAATTACTTTCCGTATGCAATTTTTTTGTTTGTTTATCATAAGTTTTTGGAGAACAGTTATAAAAGTAGTTTGAAAGGTAAAATCACTGTACCGAGATTTTTCGGCTTATAATTGAAGTCTACTGAATATTCTTAGTCTACGGCACGTAAATTCAAAGCTTCAAGCTAATAATGATGTAAAACTTTCGAGGAGGTTATATCCAAAACCTTGATTCAACCATATACGTGCTGATAAGAGGACATATTGATTGTAGAATGTGTCCGGCCTAAGAATGAGTTTAATATTCCAAGTGCTTTTGCAGAAATCGAAATATGAGGAAAGACAGGTGGAGCAGTTGTTTCATTAAATTTAAAGATTTACCTTTCCTACGTGAAAAAACTACTTCCCCCCTACTGTTTCGACGCTTTTCATTGCTTTAATGAGTAAAATAATACTTTGTCTTTATAGATTGGGTATTTATTATTGCAGCTGTGGGTGTTGAGCGTACATCGAAATTAAAGCACATTACCTCCCTCGTGAAAATTGTCGCCCTTGCCAAGCTCAGGTATCAACATTTTCACTCGTTTTGTTGTATCCGTATGTTGTACTTGATCACTCAACACACATAACTATTGCCTCTCAGCGGGAGAAGAGTGATTACTTAGTCTCCCGCCGGGAGAGAAATACATCCACAAAAATAACATGTAAAATATGGAGAATAACATTCAAAAATTGAGTCCATGAATGATCGCAGTTACTTAAATCGTATGTCATAATAACCACTTTGGTTTGTTGAAATTCATGTTTAAGAAACGGATGTTTTTTGATTGGGTAATTATTTATAATTGCAAGAGAAGGAAAAATGTCGTGTGTAAAAATTGTCAACTATTTCACTCGTAAGACAGTTTTGTACTTACTCAACATACAAATAACTATTCTGTACTTCATGATTCTCGATGTCGACCTAAAATGCCGCATTCAAATGTATACCGAAAAATGCTTAAGAATTGCATATGATTTGGAATAGAAATTTCTCAAAATTCTCTTTTGGTTCATTTTTAGCACAACTGTAATTATGGATATGTAAGTGGTCAAAATGTATGTAAAAACACTTTAGTAAATGTTTAAACTAATAGTAAAACAACTTTAAGCCAACAAGTATAGCAGCGACAGGCCGAGCGATGAGCAGTGATTGCCAATCGTGACGCCCGGCGGTTCCTTTGTGGACGTTTTGGACGACAACAAAGGAATTAATTACCTTTATCCCACCGTATGGAAAATATAAATGGTTTACCGAACATGCTGCAATACATAAACGATCAAAACCGTTTGTCTGTTTTTGGTTGCGAGACATGTTCGTTCTCTTGCTTCGTTTTAGTTAAGTTTTCCCCTCCTCCAACCCACAACAAAAATCGCTTAAACACACTTTTCCATACTACTCTTATTTTAAAATAATTATGTTTTTTTATTATTGTAACATCAAACTTATCATGTCTATATATTAATAGGAAAGCATGATTTTTGTAATCCCTTTTCTCAGCCTGTGTGCAATGTTGGAAAAATCTAAGCACACAATAAAAAAAGTATTTTCCTGTAGATGTGCGCAATCCTGTTATAATTTACAATCAAATTGGGGAATGTTAGAAAAATAAATTTTAAATTATAAAAAAATTAACATGGGCTTTATTAGTTTCCATGTTTGTTGTGGATTAACAACAAAATGGAAAAATGCAGTCACGTGTTTTATTGAAGCAATAAGTCAATTTATAAACCCAAATATTTTCTGTTTGAATTTCGGCCAGTAGGCGATCTCTAGTCAAACTTTTAAAGAATAGTATTGTAATAGAAAGTATTTTGGATTTACTCTTTTCTTGGACAAAGATACATCGGATACTCGTGGTACAGAATTAATTTAGCCTGCTGCCCTATTCAAGATAAAGGGCCTCTGAGATGTTATATACACACGTAGTGTGTAGCAGAGTGCTTAAATTAGTGGGTTATTTATGGCCTTTATAAAACATGTTTTAAGGATACAATTTGCAAGAATTCAAGATATATAAATTTGAATAACACTTCACTGAAGTGTTTTATGGCTTAAGGAACCAGATTAAAATGTATACGAAAATAAATATTTTTATGTAAAAAGGTTTTTACTTCAACTTTTTGTTAAACTTTAAGACCAGTTTATATACGGTATACCATTATTAAAAATGTTTTGAGAAGTTACAAGAGATTTTGGTTCCAGATGTATATTTGAGTCAAAGACATGGGACCAGAAAAATAAAATTGGTGTAAAATAGCAATTCATTGTTTTTTATTTATATAAAATTTAACCGTTGGTTAAAACTGTTATTTTTAAAGCTTTTGTTTTTATAACGTCACATACTACATTATTGTAAATAAAGTGTTTGCCAAAATTGGTCTGGAGTATAGAAATGTGTCCAAAAAAGCTTAATCTATTTGTAAAAGTAAAATCTTAATCCCTTAAATTCCGTTATTTTGGAATGTATTCTTATATTTGTGATTTAATGGTATTCAATATCTTATCCACCTTTTCCACTTAAGTATTTATAATTAAATATGAGCAATTCATGTATTCGAAGAAATCTAAGCCATATTCAAACATCATTTATCTATCAAGAAATAAATCCAAGATCAAAAATATTATAACAGTTACCTTTCAAATTAACATCAAAAATAGAAGTTAAAAGTTGCACCATACATTATTCAACGTTAAAACCTCAGAATCAGTTATCACCGAGAAATATACATCAGCAAAGAGAGGTTGTGCCTAATGTGCAATTCAAATTTAGCTTTATCAGCGGCAAATCACCCGTAGAGCCCTCTGCAACGATGTGACTGTTACATACGTTACACGCTTATCTTCATCAACAATGCCGTTAGCTTACACATGTAAATTACAGGTGGTAGTGCTTTCAATAACAGATTGCAGATTGTTCAAAACGATGAGGCTAGGTAAGAAGAAGAAAATATGATATTGAACAGCTGATCACTGAAACAGGTGAATAAATACTTAAAAATTACATCATAAGCTATATGGTTTCGTAGTCCAGTGGCCACGTCTATAAATTATTACGCTGCAGGTTTGTGTGTTGCCATGATGGCAACGAAATAAACAATAAAACTGTAATCAAATCAAGTAATCATAACAGCTGTTAGCACACTACGACCGTGCAGGAATAATACAGATTTTGGGATAAAGAGTGCATGGAGTAATAAAAATAGTTTTATTTAGGCTTATCAATTTTATGGCACTGGAATATTTCAAAGTTATTAGATGAATTGGCAAATATGAAACAATACCGAGTAATGCTCGGTCCATCAGCTACCCTCTTACAATTACAGTTGAGTCCCACAAACCCGGACTAATGTGGACCGAACGGTGTCCGGGTTTGTGAAATTTCCGAGTAAAAATAAGAATAGTTTCTGTTATTTCCATAAGAAATCATTTATTTATTGCAAAGTAAAAAATACTAAAACTACATTATCAGTTACAAAAAAACTGAAAGAAAAACCAAAACTGTTTTATATGTGTCACACTATGCTCTGGCCTTGAATCTCACTGCACTTTATTGCTCTGGCAGGCTTTCTGAGTTATCCAGAATTCCGGGTTATCGAATTCCAGGTTTGCGGGACTCTACTGTAATAATACGGGTTAAATTCGTATTTTTACAGAATCGCAGGTTATAAAGTAAACACGGTTCTTAAACTGTCAGGTACTGGTGTGTTTATCTTACATTAGCTGAACCTTTCTAGGAATCACATTAATAATACATACTTTTACCTTTTCGAACTGCATTAAGTTTTCCCTGAAATTTACTTTCCTCTCGTTGGCCTTAAAATTATTTTTAGTTATTTTTAATAAAAATAACAGTATTTCATTTCAGAGCCTCAAATATCTAAAGTAGTAACCCACACAAACTGACAAACCCATGAACAATAATATTTTTTATCGTAGATAATTAAATGTGTCACCATTGAAGCACGTATAACTAAACCAGGGTCGAAGAGATTGACCTTAGATAGGAAACTGTTTCGTAACTTGAATAACAAAATACCTTTTGATAACAAGAGAGTTGGATTTTAACAAGAAGATGAATGTGCGTTTGCAGTTGGAATGCAAGATTCGCCGTTGCTCCACCCACCTGCACAAGCATCTAGGGCCATGACAAGTTTATTAAACTAAAATGATGCCCGCAAGGGTGTTTGTTAAACGTTATTTTCTTAATCATTATTACTCTTAGCTTCTTGTTGTAAACTAGTTTCTGTAATTACGGTGGATTAGTAAAATATAAAATAATGATCAAAGTGTGATATAATTGACATTTACTTTATGTGTTTCTAAGTCAATATAATTTTTTTATGTTTTGATCGGGAACCGTCCAAACCCCGGCCATGCTACAATCTAACGGCGACGTTTTGATAGATAGCATCATTAATTCGTAGCTCAGTGACTGGACCCAGTTTCAATCCTGGCGCCAATAATTCTTTGAATAGTGAATCGATAACCCTGACTTACCTTAATTATAACCATGACCTGCCTTAAACATAAATTTGCAAGGGTCGCTGAAGAAGGGTATGAGTCACTTCGCCTGAGAAGGTTACGCTTTATTGAAACTGAATTTAATTCCTTACATTCTTGACGGTATGTGTTTTTTGTGATGGGAGGGACATAGAGTAAAATGGTCAGAAGCAAAAATAGTATTCCAAGAAAACAATTATAAGAGCAGAATACTTAAAGAAGCTGCATGCATGGTGACAGATAGAAATTGTATATCCCAACCAAGTGCCACCATTCCACCTATGTTTATTCCTCTTATTACTAAAGAAGTTGCAGATAATTTCAAAAAGTCAAAAATAATCAATATCTAGGTTAAATTTACAACTTAACAAAATTTCAGTAATTTAAGCACATTTACATATATAACTATTATTTAATATTAAATTAGTGGTAAGAATTTTAAATTTATTTTTTGAAACATGTGATTTTTGACTAAATGATTGTCAAACGTTTGTTTATTTACTATGGCTGAAGATGGCTTCAGATAAAAAGAAGCCGAAATATATTCCAATTTAAAACAATTTCTTGTTTTTTATTTGTAATTAAAGTGATGAGTAGCCAAAACTTGAATAACATTGAAACAACCATCACAAAAAACACATACCGTCAAGAATTAATCAGACACTATGGCAGTGAAACATTAGGTATGTTTAGAACTCTAGAATCAACCTATAAAAAATTAGCTAAAGCAGAAAATCATCTAACATTTGTCCACAGATGTAAATCACTCAATGTTACACCAAAGTTCATTTTCCTTAAAAAGAACCATTTAAGTAAATTCAAACAAAGTATACTACTTAAAACAGAGAATAAACTTCTATTAGCTACTATAAAAGAAAATCATCAAAATGTAATTTATTTCCAGTCAGAAATACAGTTATTAGAAGTAAACATTAAAAGTATAGTATCACAAACAGATTTCGACAAAATAATAACTTCAGTAAAACGTTCATATAAACAAATATTTGATCAAACAAAACTTAGACAACAAAAGAAACTAACTAACCTTATAGAACGAAATAAAAAATGTCAAAGTAATTTCTCTAATGTCAATCAAGAAAAAGATTCGGTTATCAATCTCTCTGATAAACAATTATCAGTACATGAATTAAATCTTCTGGGCAAAGGATTGAACTATAATCTTACAAATAAATTTGTATCAAACTTAGAAATCATTGCTGGCATAGAGCATGGTGTAGAGTTACTCCCAGAAGATCAAAAAGATTACTATAGAAGTAACATCGTGAATGTGTTGAAGAAAAAACATAAGGTCAAAGAAAATCTTAACAACGATGAAAAAATAGCTCTTAGCAATTTAAGAAACGACAATAGTATAGTAATCTTACCTGCTGACAAAGGGAGAGCAACAGTTATCATGAATAGAGGAAACTATGATGAAAAAATGAAAGATCTACTTGGAAGTGGTCAATATGAACCCATTCCCAAAGACCCAACGAATAATATAATGAACAAGGTCAAATCAGTTCTTAAAAAGAATAAAACTACACTATCAAGCAACACGATAAGAAGACTTTCACCACAGTTCTCCAAACCACCCCATATGTACGGAGTTCCAAAGATACATAAAGAAGGAATCCCACTAAGGCCGATAGTGAGCTCAATCAATTCACCTTACTATGAACTATCCAAATTTTTGTTACCAGTCTTAAAACCATTATTCGGTACTCAAAGTTCTTTTATTAATAACTCACTAGACTTCATAGAAAAGATAAAAACAAAAGTTATTGAAAAAGAAGATAAAATGATGAGTTACGATGTATCGAGCATGTTCACGAACATTCCCGTTGACGAAATGTTACAAGTAGTTAGAAATAAATTAGAGAACGATACAAACTTGAAAGATAGAACCACATTACCTGTACCTTCTATCATGGAAATGCTAACTCTTTGTGTCGAATTCAATTATTTTCAATACAATTCAAAATTTTATGTGCAGAAATTAGGTTTACCAATGGGAGGTAGCTTAAGTCCGATCCTCAGTAACATTTATATGGATCATTTTGAAAACATTGCGTTGAATTCCTGGAGAGAAAAACCAATTATCTGGCTAAGGTATCTAGATGACATATTTTGTGTCTGGAAATCCAATTTTACAGATCAAGACAACTTTCTCAGCCATCTAAACAATCTAAGACCTACCATAGAATTCACAGTAGAATATGAGGACAATAATAAACTACCTTTTCTAGACGTTTTAATAGAAAAAACAGAAAATGGTATCGAAACGTCAGTCTATAGAAAGAAAACAAACACAGGAAAATATTTAAATTTCAAATCTAACAGTCCAACTCACGTCAAGATCGGAATAGCACAGGGTCTATTTACTAGAGCTTTTAAATTATCATCTAATGAAGAGAATAAACAAACAGAAATAAAAAATATATATCAAGAGTTAAAAAATAATGATTACCCATTAGATATAATACATAAAGCATTCAATAAAACTAGTAAAAAGATGTCTAACAATTTTGATAACACCATAAAAGAAAGACCCATAGTTACTGTTGTGATTCCTTACATCAAAGGGAAATCCGAAAAAATAAGACGGGTAAACAGTAAATTTAACATTAGAACCAGTTTCTCAACCAACTCAACATTAAGGAGTAAAGTATCTAAGATGAAGCCAGAAAACATAGAACAACAAACAAAAAATGTAGTATACCAGATCCCTTGCGAATGTCACAAAAACTACTACGGGCAAACATCAAGACCAGTAAGAATCAGAATAAAAGAGCATAAGAACAGCATAAACAAACAGCTCCAAAACTACTCCAAACTCAGTGAACATATACATGAAGAGGGACATAGAGTAAAATGGTCAGAAGCAAAAATAGTATTCCAAGAAAACAATTATAAGAGCAGAATACTTAAAGAAGCTGCATGCATGGTGACAGATAGAAATTGTATATCCCAACCAAGTGCCACCATTCCACCTATGTTTATTCCTCTTATTACTAAAGAAGTTGCAGATAATTTCAAAAAGTCAAAAATAATCAATATCTAGGTTAAATTTACAACTTAACAAAATTTCAGTAATTTAAGCACATTTACATATATAACTATTATTTAATATTAAATTAGTGGTAAGAATTTTAAATTTATTTTTTGAAACATGTGATTTTTGACTAAATGATTGTCAAACGTTTGTTTATTTACTATGGCTGAAGATGGCTTCAGATAAAAAGAAGCCGAAATATATTCCAATTTAAAACAATTTCTTGTTTTTTATTTGTAATTAAAGTGATGAGTAGCCAAAACTTGAATAACATTAATTCCTTACAAGCTTACTCACAGTTGAATTAAAGCATTATTTTTATTTATTTTATTTATTATTTTCATGGGGATTTTTTGTGAATGTATTTTTTTATGCATTTTACGTGAGAGTATTAGAAGGTCAACTATATGACGAGAGCCAGCGAGCGACAGGCCGAGCGATGAGCAGCGATTGCCAATCGTGACGCCCGGCGGTTCCTTTGTGGTCGGTTTTGGACAGCAACAAAGGACTTAGTTACCTTTATCCGATTATATGCAAAATATAAATGTTTTACCGAACAATACAATACATAGCCTGTATACACAGACGACCAATTCTGTCTGTATTTTCCCCGTTACAATTATACATATACGATCACCTTATCAACGTTTCAATTAAGTTCCCGCCTCTAATCCCCAACAAAAATTACTTAAACACAGTTCTAAACTCCACTACTATTCAAATATAATTTGCTTTGTAAAATTCATGTAACAAACAAACTTAGCACAATCAAATTTAAAATAAACGTATAAAAAATATGGTCATTGAATGTGCTCTTACCCCTTTAGCCGCGGATATATCGGATATTCATGGGACAGAATTAATTTTACTTTCTGCGCTTTTCAAGATAAAGGGCGTC
Source organism: Flexamia atlantica (assembly GCA_035578135.1). Lineage (NCBI taxonomy): Eukaryota > Metazoa > Arthropoda > Insecta > Hemiptera > Cicadellidae > Flexamia > Flexamia atlantica. The sequence goes on from JAQJVK010000011.1 coordinate 11,613,446, forward strand.
TGATTTATTATACTCACGTGTGAAGCAGTGCTTAAATTAGTGGGTTCTTTATAGCCTTTATACAACTAGTTTCAAGGAGAATAGTACATATAATTGTTATTATTATATATGTTATTATTACGTAAGATGACTCATGATATAACTAAAAATTAATATTGAAATAGTTCTTTGTAGCACTACACTGCAATGTTTCTGTTCCTCTGGCTTAAAGACCCAGGTTTGTAGTTTATAACAAAATATATATTTTATGTAAAAAAACCTAAATGATTTTAAACTTCACTGCCAGTTTAGTTATACATTATAAAATCACTTTTGATAAACTAAAATAGGTGTTAATTTCAGAGGTTTATTTAGAATCAATTACAAATCAAACCAACATTTCTCTTTTCAACCAAGCGTTTTTTTTAATACTGCGCATTTTTATATTTTTTTAATGTAACGGAGTTGTCCCCAAAATCGGTCGGGAGTATAGAGATGTGTTTGAAAAGAGGTTAATAAATTTGCAAGAATACAATGTTACTCTCACATAAACCCCATCTCTCTTGTACCAGTTTCTTATATTTGTGTTTTAGTCGTATTTAATATCTTATCTAACTGTTATTCCTTTTCACTGCAAAATTTTAAAACTAATCGAGTGATACATTTATTCTATTCGGAGGAATCGAAACCTTATTCAAACAATTTGAATTACAAATTTTAATATAAAAATCAATCCTAGATAAAAACTACTATCGTAAATACCTTAAAATTGAATTGATAAAAATAGGAGTTAAAGGTTACCCTATATATTATTAAATTTTAACTACTTACAATCAGTAAACAAAGAGAGAATATACGTCAGTGAAGAGAGGCCGTGTCTAACGTGCAATTCAAACTCAGCAACATCAGTGGCAAATCACCCGTAGAGCCCTCGGCACTGGTGTGAATGTAACATATTGTTACACCGGCTGTACGTTACATGGTTATCTTCATCAACAATGCCGTTAGCTTACACATGAAAATTACAGATATATTGCTTTCATAAAATTGCCACGATTTTTTGTCTCTTATAAGTTATTTTATGTATTTAATAGAATGTACATTTTTCTTGATCAACACGAATATTAAAAATCAGATAAAATTCAGTCAAGAGTCACAGATGGTTTGCTTACTAAACCAAACTAAAATTCAAATACTTATTTTTTAGTTGTTATTGGTTAGTTTTTAGGTTGCTGTATGTGGTAAAGCTATTTTTAGGGAATGAATCCCTCAAGAAGAATATATTTAAAATATTAGAAACGTCGAATTAAAGAATTTGGAGCCATCAAAGAACTTTTATCCCAAATAAGTTAGAGTTGAAAAACAAAGCTATTGTGACAAAATTATGATCGCATATGGTTAAGTTATACCATATTTATTAAGTAACCTTAATAGTTGTCTTATGTACAAGTTTTGTCTACACGAACACTGTGTATAAAAATGATAGGTCTAGTATACAGTTAGGATCAAATTGATGCGTGTATAAATTAAGTAATGTATGAAATTTAAATAATCATAATTGCCACAGTTTGGTTCGATGTCTTGACTAAGACCTACAGGGGTTTTTTTTTACTTTTAAAGCACAATTCTTGCGAGATTAAAAATTTTCAACATGAGTGAGCGGCCCCATATCTATTTTTATTAAGGATAACGAATTATCTTGACCTCTTCATCATCGAACTCATACTTTACCTTTCACTGCAGGTTAACTTTCATTCACGAACTTGCATGTTTTGAGCTAATACATAAAGCCTATTATTACACCTCGTGTTCAAAATTAATTTCCCGAGCCAGAGCAGGATTATGGGTGTTGGAGGATTATTTACAAACAATGTGTAATTAGTAACGCTTAGGTAGCCACATGACCACGATATCCCAAAACATATTACCTTCCTTATTCTACAATATTTCTCTTGGAATTTATGGTGAGAATCCTTGTTTTAATAATTTTTCTGTATATGATATTTGAGTCCAAAATTTATCGAAATTGAAATATGCTATTGAAAATTATTATTTTATGTGGTAGTGGTGGTTCGTTTACCATCCAAGGATCTGAATAAAGAAAAAGCAATTTTTTATTTATGCAATACATGTCTCCTTTTTAAAGTAGAAAATAAACTTGTTTTAATTAATTACATAATGGATAGTGATGGATTTTAATTATTTGAAACTATAAGATACCCTACGTAAAAAGTATGAATAATTCTTTGAGGAATACGATATTTTCATTAAAAATACCATAAACATGCACTGCATTTTAAAAGTAGTAGCCTATTATAAGCGTTATAATATACAGCTAATTGAAAAGTGCATGTGAAACTGCACAATTGTTTACTCATCAATTATGAAAAAAATATCTTGAAAACATTAATCTTTTCCCATGAGAATTTTATTCAGTGATGAGGAATTTTTATCAATTATAAAAAAAATCTATAAAATCGTCTAAAATCTGCATTACGAATAACTTACCTTGACAGTTCCTAGTTAGTAATCGACTAACCTTAAAGTTGAAATTATAAGAGAATTAAATGTGCTACTCACAAATCCGATAATTATTTGACGCAATATCTTGATAATAAGATTTATTTTTATTCCAAATCGAGAACAGTGATGATGTGGATTGAAGATGCGAGTTACTGAATACGATTGTGATATCATTAAGTCTGAAGATGAGTCTTGATCCAATATTTCTTAGTTGTAAAGATCGCTTTAATTCTAATGATAACACCATCTCAAAAATGTCACTCGACAATTTAAATTTAAATATATCTTATTTTGGAATATACTGTATATGCTTATGACAACAAAGATAATTTCAATACAAACATTTACCAATGCACTTAACAATCGTGACACAACATTAAACAAAATAATTCTTCAGAGTTAATAGCGCACAGAGTCAAACTAATTTGCTCTTCCAAGCACGAATAGTTCAAATAACAAAAGAAATAGTATACAATTCTTATATAACATCGTAAATAGTCTTATAACGACAAAACCAACCAAACCAACCACCGAAGCTTGTAAATTGGCCCAGAGACATAATTTTACTACTTTAAAAATCAATCTTAGCAGAAGTAATTGCCAATCTGTTTGTTGATTCCTTTGTGGACAATCAGGCTGAAAGTGAATGACAACAAAGGAATTGATTGCCTTTGTAGCAAAAGTGCATTAGTTCAAAACTAATCATCATAATGAATGATATTTAATCTTCACTACTCCTTAATTAAGAATATAGTTTAATAGATAAAGAATAAATCGGAAAATCCTAAAAAAGAGTTCTTTGCAAAAGATGCTTTTATAAACTTATGTAAACTTTTCGATTTAATAATAATTTTTAAGGGTTGAAACTAATTATCATAACAATTGTAGATTGGCCAAATATTAAGGGCCAGGTTCCAAATGGGAGTCGAAAACACATTCTGTTGTTGGTAAATTGTGAAGTTTTATTAAATAAATAGTTTTTATTGGAGCATACACTGAATTAAAAAGTGTGAACCGACTAGAATATAATTAAAATTTCAAATAAGGTTGCGGTTTGATCAGTTGAGGGTGTTTGGTCAAATGTTATACTTCCACTTTGTCCTCTTTATTTATCACTTATGTTAAGGCACTAATAGAGATTATTTCCCTTTTTGTGTAAGTTATGAGAGATACAGAGGCCCCTATTACCAAAAGCAGGCCAAACATAGGCTACCAACGTTGATGTTAGAGTTGCCAACTAACTTCGCGGATGGACGAAATCAGTTCAGGATGGGCAATTTAACAACATACTGAATCAGAGTTGGGGTACTGTTCTAAAAATATGAATGCTAAAATTTTTAAGAACGAATACGATCACATGTTTTACTATTTCCAAACCAGGGGTTTTGAATGAGTAGTAATGCTTATTCATCCACCAAGTTGTCTGTCAAAGCTCATACAGCTCTATGAGATATATTTTAGGAATGTTTCTTGTTCATTGATATCTAGACCCAAACATAAAAATAAAATTAGTTTATTCACTTCCATACTCCATAATTAAATACAACATTAAAAAATGTAATCTTCGGCCAAACAAAGAAAACTGGGGTAAAAACCGTAAATTACGGGGTTTATACACTTTACTCTTTAAAGTAAAGTCAGGCAGTACATAAAATCTCCGAGTAAAATTTTCTTTGTTGAGATTTTTTCATAAGCCTCCACCGTAAGTAGGTTCAGGAGCAGTTAGTAGACTTTATGCTGTATATGCTATAAGGACTGTATGCAAGTCTACTAACTGCCTCTGAACACGGTGGTGGCTTATGAAAGAATCTCATCAAAGACAATTTTACTTAAAGATTTTATGTAGTGTCCGACTTCACTATATACATTATAGTGTGCTTTAAAAGTACAGTAGTGAGCTCACGAGTGTGGGACTTTAGAATTGAAGGCGCTATCCAACAGCCCAGACTATCGTTACGGGGATGCTCTGCGGGTTGCATCGTCCCAGTCCCACACTCGTGAGCTCATTACTGTAGTAGACCGTAGGCCCGCTGTTAGTCTATATATCAATGTTCGCGAGTTCGATCCCAGCTGGCTGGACTAAATTTTTATCGAGCGCTCATCATGCGCTTGCCGATTAGATACATATATTTTTCTTGGATCGCTGCGGACTGCTATTGTGCATATAGAACCAAGTAGCCAAAAATATGCATTTCTATGAATGACTTCAGTGATTTTTGTTACCTTGTTAGATTTCAAGGGAAATATTCAGGTCAATAATGTTAATCGTTATAACACAGTTATCCATGAGGAGTAAAATTTTATATTTAGTTTTTCCAGTTTTCTAAAGTTTTAATTTCCCTCACTTATTTCTCCAACCAACCTCTATGCGAACAGTAGCTATTGTGACCATCAGAACGTTGCACAGTGAAGTCCAAACCAGTCTATTATTTTGCCGTGCAGAGTAGTTTGGTCTCCTACTGTAAAGTAAGAGTCAGATTTGTTTATGGCTGTACCATAGCCATGCAGTCTATATGTCGTATAGCCACTTGCTGTAACTGAGCAAATAGTGTAACTCGATTATTTCAGACAAAATTGCAGCATGTGCCCGTCAAAACTGGACACCTGGAAACCTTTCTTAAAATTCAATATTCATGCTCAATCAATTCACTAAAATACAATTTTCAAAAACATAGATTAAAAAACCTTCATCAAATCGTTTCCACTCTATGCATTGCTCGTGGTAAATAAAAATACACAGGATGGCAAGTCTTATAATAAGAAAGTCTCCCTAATAAGGAAATTATAAGTTGTCCACCATTTTGCAGAATGGCCATAATTTACGAATAGATTTAATTGTTATCTTTGATTATGATCATCCTAAATAAATAACTGAAGACATAAGACACTTTGTTGATAATTTGGTTGTTGAGTTGAATTGCATGCATAGAAGACAAGTCGACATTATCCATGTCGGCCTCAATATATCGATATGTACAATTGGTCGGCCTCAATATATCTAACATACAGTGTAGCCTAAAATAAATAAATATGGCAGTAATTGTCAATACTTAATCAAGCAAACAAGCATCTAGGAAAAAAATCATAGACAAAATTCTACTATTTAACGTTTTTTTTTTAATTTAACAGTGTTTGAGATGCCAATGGTTGGACAATTAGGTTGTCCACCCTGAAATAGCAATTGTCTATTTACTTACAAGGGACATGTAATAGCCAACATTTCGTGATGAGCGCAACAACTCTCAACCACAGAATGAAAGCTCCATGGATAATAAAACTGCGCTAGGCAGCAACTTCAGTTAGTTGAGCCCGTGCGGCGACACGAAGTCGGTAAAGCAGTGCAGCGAGATCTTCCACTCAGTTTCACCCGTCCCCGCCAGGCTGCGCTAGCTGCAACCACACTACAACTATGTTTATGTATATAATATTGATATAAAAAATATAAATTGTTTTAGATCATTGAAATCTTTTAAGTAAGGCATAATAAATATTGAAAAATTTAAAATATTTCATTTAGGCTTTAGTATTAACTCAATATTTTCCTTTTTTCCAAAAAGACTCTCGCTTGTAAGTATAACCTAGCTTTGAAAGGCTACATCAAATAACCTTCATTTTTCTCGTCAATCAGTACGGTATGAACTTACCACTGATGCGATGATGACCATATCGCCTCATGATCTCAGTGATTACGGGGTTCAGCCACGCTCTTGCAACGGGCGACGGCTGAGAGTCTGAGTCGTCAGTGGTTCTCTATGATGCTGATTGGCCTTAAATTCCAATTTCAACAACCGAAGTAAGGACCTTCCGACTTCCGATACCTACTTCGATCCGACAATTAATAGGAATCGAATCAGTATTGAAACTCAAGTATCGATACTGAGAGTATAGGTATCGGCATCGGATCAGAAGAATCAGGAATAAACTAAAAAATAATATGTTCATCATAATAAGTTAGGTTGTTTTAACTGTTAATACGGAATGTTACATACACTAAATATGTTACTGATACACTAATCATTTACTTATTATATGTTATTAGAAAATTTGTACTTACATACCTTAATTTGCTCATTTATTTTATATAACAATCTTTATAAAAGTTCTTTCTTTTTGCATGACATGTCCGATGCGTGTGTCTCTTTTGCTCCATGGTTAAGGGTCATTTTGGAAACATCGCTTTTGCTCCACGGGTCAGCAGGTAGATTTCAGAGCCGCCCAAAACATCGCCTTTGATCCACGAAAGAGGGGCCTGCGCTTCCTATCCCCCAAACTCTCTTTCGCTCACCTCCAAGCTCCAAGTTATTTCTGGAAAACTGCCATCTAAACGTAATATACAACTCTTTTTTTGCCTAAACAAAAATATTTATAATGAAAAATCTGTTAAACTACTAATTATAACAGTAACGGTTGTAACAGAAACGGCATATCAGTTTTTAATGTAGCTTTAAAATAATTTGACCTTCAATTAATTAATTGATTTCAACTTTACTTTTTACAGGTACCAATATTGGTCCCAAAACAGATTTATTAATATAAAACAGAGTATTAGCAGATCGAGAAGGTAGACAACTATACCAAATTTGCGTAATTAGGTCATTTAAATAGTGTTTCATGCCCGTCGAAAATATACTCTTACGGCTCAAATGTGGCTTTCTGCTTCATGCTTATGCCTAAAATTTTTATCTTTATCAAAAGGTTTCTCTGTTTCTAATAGTGAATCATCGTAAAAATAAATTAAATATGGATAAGTATTAAATAGTAGCACATTTTATTACGCAAGTTATTTCTTTTACACAATAACGTTTACTTGCGCTTACTCTTACAATTAATTGACGTAGTTTAACGGTTTTTCAAAAATAAATATTTTTGATTAGGCAAAAGAAAGTTAAGTTGTAGTATTACGTTAAGACTGACATTTTTCAAATAAGAACTTGAAGGTGAGCGAAAGAGAGAATGTGGGGGAGAGGGAGCGCAGGCCCCTCTCTCGTGGAGCAAAAGCGATGTTTCGGGCGGTTCTGAAAACTACCTGCTGACCCGTGGAGCAAAAGCGATGTTTCCAAAATGACCCTTAACCGTGGAGCAAAAGCGATGCAGCCTGTCCGATTACGATCCTATAACGTTTTCCGGATTATTGAAGATTGTCTATTGTCTATTAGTTTGTAAAGAAATAGGTAGGATTAAAAAACTATATACAAATCAATTATAAAACATTATAATTTGTATTAAAAATATAATTGTAATAAAGTATAAATAATAAAGTAATAGATAAACAATGAATTATAGGGATAAAAAACACGACGTGAAAGATTACTTAAATTTCTAAACTTTTTGGTCGGATTATCATATAAATGTTTTCTTCCCTGACGCGTTTAATAATTTATATACGATTCGATACTTTTAATCCGTCATTCCAAACTTTCTTTCGATACCACAATAATATCGAATGATTCGATACGATACCGATACCGTGAATATCGAAATAAATAGTATCGATACGTGCTAGTATCGGAGGTATCGGAACGTCCCTAAATCGAAGTATACTCAACTCAGCTGTACCACCATGCTATTGGTACATCGGAAACTATTTGTTTTAGATATAACTGTAAATGGAGACTTCACCTACCTTCTAAAGACATTAAAAATATTAACTCCTTTTTTTGTTAATTGCCGGCATTTCCCAGTAATGGAAGACATCTTTGATATGTCGTATAGAACACCGCCGTATTTTGAAGCGTATTTGCGTACACTTAAATTTAAGAAATTTTTACTCCTTAACACTTTCTCATATAACCAATGGAGAAGGAGATATAAGCCGTTTCAGTTTGATTTTTCTCCTTTGGATATGCATTGCGTTATTGTCGGTAGTCTGTATATCGATAACGAGTGGGTGGAATAAAAAAATACCAAAGCACAAAAGTGGTTTACACATTTAATAGTTTTGAATATTTTTGAACTCCATGAGAAATGCATGGGATGGCACGGTTAAATGGACATAAGGCAAATAAACCAAAGGCATAATTACATTTAAATGTAATTGTGTTCGTTCTATGTAGTGTTATTGCGTGTGACAAACATTCAGTAATGTGCAGATTTTTTTAAGTTCTCCGCTGCTGAAGATGGGTGGTAACCCGAAACGTGTACAGCGTGAAGAGACTATTTTTTTACATCTCCAGGCAGTTTAAGTAAGTAAACTACGTTGGAAAATAATATTTTATTGAAATTTATCTCATATAGTAACAACTTAATTGTAGTAGTTCGGTAATTATAGACTATAGACCAACAACTTTATTTTTTAATTAAATGGAAAAAATTAAGATTATGCTTATGAAAATTTGTGTAAACACACAACATAACTAAATGTAGTTAGTTATAGTTAGGCTGTCATCTTGTAAATCGTACTTATATTTTCTTGATGCTTGATGTATTAAATTTTTCCAATGAGAAATCAATTAACGGTATTGCTGTAGCACTTGAATTTTTAATTTATGTCTACACTTTTGGTTACAATGAAAAAAACAATATTCACAGAAGCATTTTAGCTTAAGTTTTAGTTTTAGAATTTCCCCTTTGTTTTCCTTTGACAATAATATCTTTCTACATCGAATCACGTGAACTACCAAAATCAAACTACAAACTGGCTATCACCAAATATTTAAGTTTACACAGTTAATAGGGCCGGCACCGACTCCAAAACAAACATCATAGATGTAGATGTCTCTCTATTTATACAGTTTATTATGATGTCAGTAGACTTGGAGGTGACTATTTCGGACGACCCTAGGCTAGACACGGGGGACGGACAGAAGTGGGTCACGGGTTCGATGCACTCGGTTTATTGTTGGCCCGTATTTTACAATATGTTCGTCCGTCCGTCTTCGAAGTCCCCACAGCTGTCAGTGAATATTGCGGGAGGGAGAGCTAATTTGGCAGCTGCTCTGAGACCTTTATGGGAGACCGAAAGAGCCCGAGTGGATATTTTTTTGATCGAGGCAAATAAATATACGCTTAAAATATGTAGAAATAGTTTTTTTCCATTTCTAGTATCAAGGGAATAAAGAACTTACTTTGCTCGAACACAGTTTGGACAAGTAAAATCATCTTCTTGCTTTTGTAATTTTATAATTTGTTGAATTTTGCCAGTAAATATTCTCCTTATGAAATTTCCCATTTATGTAGTCTCAATATATACTCTTCTTTATACCAATGAAATTTTAGTATAACCTTCAACCATAACAAATATAGATTTTAAATATAAACCTTTTAGCTATTTCCCACTTAGCCTATTTCGGTAAACGTTTGCACTAATATAAGACAAACATCGAATAACAAGTATTTTTAGATTAGATGATTTTCTAACTTGAATATATCTCTGGCTCACTCAGTGAATGAAATTTTACAAATAGTTCCGCATTGCATATTACAGTTTCTTAATTGTGGATTAGAATTTATTTAGCAACAGCTGTAGGCCTATTATATATGCCTAATCATAAAGATATTAAACTTATAAGCCCCTTAGTATAGATCTTGAATAAAACTTAAAGAAATTCGATGCCTCGCACGAAGAAAGAAGGCAAAGCCGTTTGGAGGTTTCAAAATATAGTTATGAGCCACTGTGTGAGTTTACTTGTTAAATGTATTTTATCTACATTTCTATACATTTCATTGTTTTCACCGGCTTCACCCATGCATGATGTATTTTTTTCCAGCTAATATCAATCCTAGTCACTAGTCACACTACTTTGTGCATCAATCCTAGTCAATCCTAGTCAATCGCTACTTTGCGCATCGCATTTGTAGGCAGGTGTAATAAAATGTAATGTTTTTTCACATAGCACTTATAAAATTGTGTTGAGTTTGTGTGATAAGCGGATAAGCTTGTTGAATAGTAATGTTTAAGTGCAAAACTATTTATTTTGCAGCGGTAAATTAAACGAAATTAAAATCCTTAGAACAACTAGGTGAATCGTACAAATAAACGAAAATTAAGTGCTGTTAATATCTTTTTTTGTATTACTGAACTATTTCCCAACCTTTTTTGATATCCTTCCACCTCAAATTTTATCTCACAAAAGTAAAATTTTGAAATAAACTTTGTTTGATGTACAGTTGCAACATACAGTGGTCAACCCTAATGAATAGCTGCAATAATTAATCAATGAAGTGCTAATAATTATTGTTGGCATTGTTTACACCGGAAACGTGTGTTGTATATACAATGGAAACAAAAGAGAAGCTTGTATCGGTTCAGATAATAGATATACTGCTGAATCCCCTGAAGAGAACTGCTCTGTCCAATGACGATGTCTTGTTTGCCCTTCAACAATGAAACATCATCGACAACCATTTATCTTTCATGATAAGGAAACAATGCGATTTTAATTGGAAAAATTCTTCCTTCGTCGTAAAAGAATTATTGCACAGTAAAAAATCAAATGAAAATTAATTTACTTTCAAATGTCAAATGGATTTAACCGTTGTACTACAACTTATTTTAATTTATTCATGTACTTTGAAGTTCTGATTCATTTTACACAAATTTTTGAAGTAGAAATTGAATATGTTACAGTAAGTTATTCAATAAACTGTTTTTTGATAATTATTATATGAACCCTGCAAAAGAGAACTTGAACAAAACTGAACCTGAAAAAATAATACAAACATTTGAATGTAACAAAATCTGCACCACTGTAATAATTGAATTCTTTTATCATTTACGGATTATGTTTATAGGATTTCACAAATAAATCCAACCTCCGATGATATAATAACAAAAATATGTATTTAACAATGAAGTAACAAAATAAAAGTACAAATATATATAATCTTTAGACATGTAAATTTACCTTTTCGTAACACTACTGCTATTTCTATTTTTAACAATAACTAAGAATACATTTAACCTTTTCACCTCGATAAAAAATGAGCATTTGAATTGATTTTGGTAACAAAATCTTCCAAAAAATAAGTAAGTATTTAGTGCCAGTGAGATCTTGATCCTCCTCTTCCCCCGGTGACCTACAGGGGGTGTTCCTCCTCCGTTATCTCCACTCGGGCCGAGGCCGCGACCTTGGGCTTCACCTCTGATAAGAACGTCTTGTAGATGATGGAGGCGACCACAGAGCCGCTGAGGGGGCCGACCCAGTAGACCTGCAGAACAATCAATGTTTTAGGATAAGCTGTTTTGAATTTTTTTCTTCTCTCCAAAATTTTCACAACTTTTTTTATTCTAAACCAACTTTCATCTTGATCTCAAACGTGTGATAATGTATCTAGTGAAGAAAGTGGTAAATACTGTGCGAACGAATAATCAAACTGGTTGATACTAAAAAGTTTGGAATTAGGGCCTGAGACATGGTTCCGAAATCTAGCAATTAGCAGATAAGCAGATCCCCAGATACAATATTAAATAGACAAACAAAACCGAAATCCTGATGTATAAAAAACAAATACCCTAAGGGCAGAATTTATTTAAAAGAAGTATCTCAGCCAATATAATCATATGAAATCATGTATACCCTATTTATAATATGTGTGCATTTGTTGAATAATTTGAGATATTACGATATCATAACTTAAAAATTATCTAATAGACGAAACTGGTCGGTCGAATGGATTATTCAGGCCGTAATGGATATTATTTTTTACTATTATTAATAATAGAGAAGGATAGCCCTGACTTGTGAACAACATTGTATCTGTCTCGAGGATTTCGTGTAGGTCAAATGACAAGGCCTACTCCATCTTTAAAACGTAGTTAATTTTAGGATTAAGCTTACGGACGGCCTGGGTCACTTTACTTCGCGACTTGTAAGGCATTCATTCACTGCTTACAGTCACGGAGAATGTATGATGATGCACTGCAGCGTCAATAGCTTACCCAATGACTCTCGAAGTTCCCTGACAATAGAGCGGGCCCAAAACTTCTCGCAGGGTTCATACTTCCTCCTGAGTATTTTGCCTGCAATCAAGATAAAAAAACCTTAAGTCAAATACTGTTAAAAACTACGAGTAGGAGAAAAATTAAACAGGATATAAATTTGTTTATGAGTTTCAAATATTATTTTGTTATCTAGATGCGTATTATGAAATTAAATTCATCCACTGTGTGAATAAATATTAAATAAATAGTGAATAATAGCCAATATAATCTGAATACGAATCAATACATTTGCATTATTTTCTTATGCCATTCCTTACCCTGAAACATAGATTTTAAAATAAACATTCATGTAGGTATTAGTAAATAATTAATTTCAAATTGGGTAACTATTCATATGCTGTAAGCAGATATTATTCTTAAAGCGTACACTATGATTTAATAATATTACACAAAAAATACTTTATGTTGGTAAAATAGGTAAATGTTATGTATGTAGATACAATTTCGTCTGTTTTATGAATTTCACGACTCTGATAATTTGTATACTTGGTTCAAAACTGGACCTACTTATGCCATCTGCATTGTGCTGAGAATTAATGACGCTATCAAAAAAAGGTTACAGTTAAATAGCATCACTTGAACCGTTCCCTATCGAAATATCAGCGTGACACCGATTTAATGTACACTCTTAAAAAATATATATTGTATATTTACCTTATGCCCACCCTTAGATTGCGTAAAATGGAAATGGATGAAATGGTAATTTGGCATACGGGCGGTCTGAGCCACGGCATTTATTTAATTCGTCCTGTTAGACTTTGGAGAAATGTGAGCCCCAAAATTAGTCTCCCAAGGGACATTGTACGGGTTGAAAACATTTTCAGAACAAGAAAAGTATGACATGGAATGTCAGCATCGATCCTGATGAAGAAAGTAACATTTACGTGACCCACCCTCCGGGCTCTTACGGGGACGACTTACCCTAACCTGAGCCCTCCAATAAAAGGACTACCAACTGTGGGAATACCTTCTTGTGAAAAGTCTCATCTAGGTCGGTTCACTTTGCAGACTAATAGATGATAAGGGATGATAAGGAGTTTGTCGAATAAGGGCCCCCCATCCGCTTTCAGATGGGGAAGTTAGGATGATCCACAGCTCCAGGTCTCAGACCTGATTGGGTATCCAATCTCAGCCAGGAATCAATGTTCTCAGAGACAATGATGATCGGAACTAGTCAACCTGGATAGCAACACTTACTTCTGAAGAGTCGTCCTAAACAACCACAATGTGGTAGAGACCAGTCAAATACCCTCCAGGGAAGTAATTATGTCAGTTGAAAATAATGACAGCTTCTGATTACTGTATCCATTGCCGACCCCTATATTGGTATTATAGATGAATAAATGACTAAATGCACTTTTTCGTGCCCTTTTTTGGGGTGGCATCAAGTTTTTTAGGCTGTTTTGTCACCCATAATGCATTTTTGTCAACGGAGATTTTGTCAATAGCAAATCTTTAGGTCCCAAAGAACAGATATAGCCAAAAATAACGTTGATACCAGTGCAATTTTGGTGGCAAAACAGTACGCAAAATGCATTACGTTGCTAATATGAATGGTTCTTGAAATGTGAGCGGTATAAACCAGTCAGACAGCCGCAGCCGTCTAGGGCCGACTGTATACTAACCTTCGGATGGAGATTCCGTCGATTGAAAATCTTTTAGGTCTCAGAGAACAGATATAGCCAATAATAACTTTTATACCAGTGCAGTTTAGGTGAAAAAAACAGCACGAAACAATGCATTAGATTGCTAATCTGTATAGGTGGATTTGTACGGAACGAGTAAGACGGTCAAGTAAAATTTGGTGAGTTAGCGGTCAACTAGAGTTTTAGAATCACTTACTCACACTTTAACCGAACTGATCACAAAATAGAAAAGCATACAACAATTCTTGGGACGGTAGCAGACGAGTTCTTATTTCTGAATCTGTGAAAATCGCGCGTACAAGTCACGGTTGCCAGCCTTACTCTTCTGAATGTTCCTTCCCTATAACGCTAATAGACTAGCCCAAATAATTACAAAAGGTGAAACAACCAAGTAAGTAGCAACTCACACGTCAATCTCGACTGCCAACTCGACCCGTGTAAATCCGCCCTACAATTCTTCACCTGTGGTATAAACCAGTCAGAGAGCCTGTACTCACCCCAGGCAGGACCAGGGCGACGATGACCAGGCCGAACTTGACGGGGAGGGAGTCGTGCTTGTCCTGACAGCGCGGGTCCCAGGCGGCGTTGACGGCCCAGACCAGGACCCCGGTACACAGCGCCTCCGCCAGCAGCGCCGCGGGCGTGCCCACCGCCGGCGTGGGCAGCGTCACGCAGAAACTGCCCGCCGTGCAGTGCCCGGGCGAGATCATCTGCGGAAGTAGAGTTGGAGTTAAAAATTCATCAATACTCCAAGTAAGCAGTGATTATAGTTCTGGACTACCGTACTGGCGGGCGAATGAGTGCGCTGTATTCGAAATTAGCGTCGAACATATGTGTTTAAGAAAAGACAAACTGGTACTTTCGTATTACACGGAGGCCACCCTCATACAGCGCGCTGCAGCGGCTATCTTAAGTTAGGTTATCATAAATATGTTAGTTAGGAGTTTCCTCATTTCATTACGAATCGAACGACACCAAATGAGTCATACTTTCGCCCGCCAAAACCCGTTGACAGGTGATGCGCGCGCTCCGGTCAACGACCGGACCTGTGCCTATTCGGAGGGGATTTGGCGGGCGAAAGTATGACTCATCTGGTATCGTTTGATTCGTAACTTAACGAGAAAAGTCCTACTAACATATTTATGATAACCTAACCTAACATTACCGCCACAGTGCGCTGTAAGGGTGGCGGTCGGGTGTGGACGATAGCGCGGCGGTGACGACGTGAATGTGTGAACACTCGATCCTCGCTGACATCGCTGCCTTCTTGGAACACAAATACCGTTCATCACAATTAAGTCAAATTTGGACAGTAAATCGATTAAAGTACGTTATTCCCAATGATGTAGTTATATTTGGTGTCCAGCAAAATAATCTCTCTAAATACAGGGGCCTCCGTATAATACCAAAGTACCGACAAATTTACATGCAAGTTCACTCCGCAAGCTCACGCAATAAATATGAAATAAAAAGAAGGTCAGACTGCAATTTATGTTAAACGAAATATGATGGTAAAAGCTCCCCCAGAGCTTGCCGTAAGTCTAAGAAGAAAGTGTATTACACCAGTAGGGGTATACCAAATATTACGTTTCATATTGCGTAAGACAACTTTTGGTACAGTTTTGCTGCAAATTTTGTAGAATTAATGGGCCTTAAAAACAAAAACAATGTTTTGACAATTCATGAATTTTAGCAGACGATCAGTACAGTTTCCATTTTTTACCACCCACCAGCAGTTTGGCTGTCCATAACTATACATTAAACTCCACGCAGACCTTTGAAGTTAGGTGATGATATTGGTAATACAGTAGGGGCAAGGTATCTAGAGAAGAAGAGAAAAATAATAAGAAGAATAATAGGACCAAGCCACGTTACCTGATAAAAAATGTAAATACTTTGTGACGTTTTCGATAAATCGGGAATCTATAACCTTGAGCTGGGTTGGAAATTAATTTTGACCAATCAGCGGAGGCTTATTGTTCTTACTTCAATTGAGGCAATTGAGGCTATATTTTTACCCAAAAAGCTAATAGAGACTGCTTATTACTGGAAATCGGTCTTGTGATTGACGTCACAAGCTTTGACTTCACAGGCCTTATGAAAATTAGACCACATGAGTAACGTGTAATATTATTATTCGCTTCTATACACACTACACAGACCTTGCAGTAGGGAGGTTGTTGGAATGTGGGTAGTTGCGAAAGGAATGGTCGGGTGAAACGGATGTGGGGCAAAAAATGTAGAGGACCTTTGGGAGACGAAATGGGTAGGGAAGAGATATGGAAATTGGTTAAGATGGAGCTAATTAGTTGTTAAAGTTAAATAAATTAAGGTTAGGAATAAGTAGTGAGTTTGGGGAGAGTATTTGGAATAGGTCTATGTAGAATATTCAAGGTGGAAGAGACTGATATCACACTATTTGCAGAACTATTGTCATAATATATAACTATTGTAGGCTATTGCTTTAAGTTGTACATCACAATTAATTTCATTTATCATTTTGACGAGTTCTTTGAAAGACTGAAATGGGTCGAATGTGAGGAACAGAGGTTATCGGCTGATACCTAATCAACCAAACTAATTATTCTTGTCAGCATTCTCAAAAATGCGGAGATAATAAAACATATTTGTTTAGTAAAAAATAATCTTTAACAAGGATTAAAGTATAGGAAATGAAGGAAATATCATTTACTCTTTGACTTGAGTAGTTAGCTTGAAGAAAATACAATAAAGAAATTATAAAACGTCGAAATCATTCTCTTGGTGCCAAAATATATTTTCTCGTTATTACTTGCCTACAAGAGTAGTTTATTGAATGAAATCCCCTTTATTACGTTCCCTCCCCTAAAACATTTCAAATGTTTGGACTAAGGGCAAGTCTCAAATCTAAATTTTATGGATAGACTTAAACCCAACAATAAAGCACTTGAGATAGCGGAATGTGAACCTTTATGAGGGCTTAAACCAACAGTTACCTTCCAAGTACGTTGTCAAAATAGCGGTAAACATTTAGTGAGCACACGCTGTTAATAGTTCACGAAAGGTTTTGTCCCGCTCCATTTTAAGATTTTATCAATAAGCTCAAATGGAAATATATTTCAACCAATCAGTTGAATAATAGTAATTTAACTCACGTCTCAGGTCAACCAAGATGACACAAACCTTCAAATGTTTATTTCTTATCTTTTAAAACTCCTTGCATTGTGTTTTAATATTATACTGCAGAAGTTGAAACGCCGGGGGCGTCCAAAACTTTGTTTTATCTGTATGTTAACAAGCAATTAAGACTTTTGTAATCCTTTTTATTTTCAGAGTTAAACTTGAGGAAAAACCTAAGCACCCCATTGGAAAAGTACTTTTCTGTAGATGTGCACAGACCCATTTTAATTGTTTCTAGTTTTTAAGAATCTTAAGAAAATGAATATGAAATTATGAAATAATTAACATAGGATTTATGAGTTGCCTTGTTGTTTACGTAATAACAACAAAATGTAAACAAATGTCGTCACATTTGTTTATGGAGCAATGAGTAAAACTAAACCTAAATATTTTCTGGTCAAATTTCTACCAGTAGGCGAACTCTAGTGACATTAAATGAATATCAAAACCGTATTCAGCAAACCTGCTTCAGAAATCATGACCATGGCACTGGAGTTAGCCGACTTTAGAAAACTTCAGGTAGAAAACAATTTTGGTATCTCATTCGTTTATGAAAGATCAGCGTCACCTGAGGCACTGATTGATTTGATTTCGTTCGAAATTCAAACGCATGTTCAACGTTCAAGTTCTACGGTATGTTCCACAATTTTTTGTGACACTAGGCCTATATGCATATACAGGTGTATAGCTCACTCAACATTTAGCCAACATTGCAGCTTTAATTTTCCCCTATTAAAATTATTGTTGCAATATGTTTTAATAGTTATTTGAGTTTTGAAGGAGTAAAGTACAAATTTGTCTCTCTAGTGAAAATGCTGGCACCCGATCTTGCCGAGGGTCCCCCTGTAAGATCCCCAATGCCTTTAATTAGCTGTTAGTGCCTGCATTCGTGGAGCTGCAAAATATTTGTATGTCTGCGTGAAAATTTGAAGAAGCTCCATGTTTGCATTATTGACTTCAATGTTATTTGTATAGGTTTACTTTGTCTTCCGCCGGGAGACAAAGCATTATTTCACAATCTCATTTGAAGGAGAAAAAAAGCATCTAAACATAGCACAGCGGGATTTATTTGGCACACCTTGACTGCAGCAGTGCCGAGCGTGGCGCCTATCAGCTGGCTGACGACGTAGAGGGCGAACTTGGGCAGGGACAGGTGGCCGAAGATGACCGCGGACAGCGACACGGCCGGGTTCACGTGGCACCCGGACACGTGGCCGAACACCTGTAAAACAACAGCAGATTACAACCTGTGAAACAATATCAGATGAAACGTCTTGCCGAACACCTGTGAAACTACATGAAATTAGACCTGTGAAATAACAGCAGATGAAACGTCTTGCCGAACACCTGTGAAACAACATCCGATTACAACTTGTGAAAAAAACATCAGATTACAACTTGCGAAAAAAAAACATCAGATGAAATGTCTTGCCGAACATCTGTGAAAAAACATAAGATTTTACTCACAACATTCTTCCTCCATCTGCTATAATACAAATAAATGCCCCACCAATAAACATCCAATTCTTAACCATAAATTTTGACACACCAAATTCATTTTGTTTTATTCTGCTACTAGCACCTGCATGAGATTTGAGTAGCTACACAACCGTTCATGCACCAGGGATCAGCTGATTGCTGCAACATTCTTACACGTATAATAATCAGCTGGTTGTCGTCAGTGTTATTATAATTCGATTATTCCTGCCCCTATAAACAGCTGCTAGCGCCTGCAATCCGGTGAGCTTCAACACATTTGCACGTCTGCGTGGAAATTGCAAGGGTCTCGATTTTAGAATTATTGATTTCAATGGAATTTTTATGGTTTTACTCTGCCTTCTACCGGGATACAAAAAACCTTATTCCCACTGGAAGAAAAAGTATTATTTTACTCACTCATTACAAGAGGGAGTGAAATAATATACACTCATATAAGATTACTTAAACCACTAGGATCACTTAAGATTTTAGAAGAATTTTAAAATATATCCTTTAAATTTATAACATCACATTACCTTTTTAAAAGACATTAAGTACTAAACACGAGTAATAACGTAAGCTATTGTTAAGCCAAGACGACCTCTTGGCAGACTCGGCCAGTGTCAAGGTTCAATGTGTTTTGTTTTGCACTGCCAAGAAGAGACAAGTATTTAAATTATTGGCTATTCGTATTTAAATTATGTACGAGAATTTGTATTATTGTGTTCTTTAATAAAACAAAATACCCCCGTTGCAGCAGACCTGCATACTCAGCGAATTTCAAGTGCAAAACAACATATTTCGATCCAACATAGCGAGATTTGACATGTTTTTGTAAGCTCCATAAGAATAACATGGGGAATGAGTATGCAGGTTTGCGGCTACAGGTATATTAAAACTGGGTGGTTTTAATTCAATATTTAGTAGATCTGAACTAGAAGAAGCCATTTACCAAGTTTTATCAAGATATGTTGAGAAATAAGCGAGATATAGAATTTTATTTATTTCCCATAAGGTTAACATTGGGACAACGTACTGCGTTTACCACTTTCAATATCTCGGCAACCAATGGACATAGAGCCATGATTCAAAATACTAAATTGTTTGTTTTTTTGGGCTGAATTCAATGGTGCCAATAAAAATTTGAAAAATTTTATTTTTCTATGTAAAAATCTCAAAAAACCCATTTTTGGGGGGGTTTACCCCCCTTTAACCCCCCTTCCGGTGGTCCGATCGGGCTGGTTTACGAACTCGTCCGAATAATTACTACTTTACACGTCTATGCCAAATTTCATTCCGATTGGACCATTTTTGCGCAAGTTATCGTGCTTAAAGACACATATATATATAGATATATAGATATATATATAGATATATAGAGATATATATATATATTTATGAAAGTGAACGAATGGTGTTTTTGGCATCTGAGGACCTCAAAAAGAAAAGTTATGATGGTTTTAGGCTTAGGTCTTACCATGAGACCTATGGTAACAGCTTCTTCCCTATAGGGGAAATTCGCTAAAAATTAATTTTCATTCCAAGGAATGTCATCAGATTAACACTGGCCGAAATGGAAAGCAAATAATGGAAGCAATCTTGATACGTTCGTTTCAAAATGCTCCAAATTTAAGTCTAGTAAAAAATCAAAATTGTTATAATAACTTAATTTTTACAATAGTATAAAAATATAAAAAAATCTGTATTTAACATTTTAATATAATAATAGTTACTTAATTTTACAGATCTTATTAATATATAATGGAAGACTTATTTGTCTGAATTTAATTTCAAAACTTTTTAGATTGTAATTTAGGGACAATTCTAAGCAAATTGTTTCAATCCCTTGTAAAATGAGTATGGATCATTTCGCAGTGTTATAATCTTTACTATGAAAACATCATTTGATTAAAAATATAAATACTTTACATTTCAGATAAAACAACATTAATTACTGAAAAGTATTATCAGGAAAGTTGAAATGAAAATATATTTTAACAGACAACCTCTTTAAAAATATGTTCCGACCAGAGTAATTATTCTTTTTTTATTTCTCCTCATTTGGTGACTCCCCGACGTGATTGCTGCTAACAACCACCAAGTCCAGCCGCACAGGTGAGACAGTAGCGGCAAGGACCGACAGACGGAAGAGGCCTAATGACATCCACATGAACAGGTAAACAACGGGCTGGAGGTAGCTTGAAGTGTCCAAGTTGTGAGTTTACATGTCGTGTAACTTTGGAGCGCTGGCATTGAAGACAAGCTTAGGTCCAGAGAAGTCAATCTTTTTGTTTTTGGGGCCAAACAAAGCGTTCGGATATCAGGCGAATCATAGCTCGTGCGACGGGTTGGCTCAGTACATGCCAAGAATAAACGCTTGGCGACGTAAAGGTGTTGTATCTTGGGTGAGGTTTTTAGGAACTCGTGTGAACAGAGAGTACGATATCTGTTCCTAGAATCGTATAATGAGCTCAGATTTAGACTACCGAATCTGAGTTTCTCCTCAGGGGGCTGATGTGGCGACCAGACTAACTCGACTGTTGTATTACTTTTCTTTAAATACTTTCTTCTTTTAATCTATGATGAAAAGTCTTTAAAATTGATAGCTATTTTTTAATCTTGAATCTTTTTTAAAACATTTTTCTCACCATGACAACCAGAGCGATGCCACAAGCAAAGGTGAGAGCCACGTTGAGGTGACTGAGGTGCGACTCGGTGCCCTCAATGTTGCCGATCAGGCTGCTGCAGCCGAGCCCCACGAACGTCGCCGTGCCGAGCATCTCCGCGACGCAGACCGACGCCAGCTGCCACGCCTTCGCCGCGTCCAGGTGCTCGAACTCGTCGCCGCGCAGCTTGGACCACACATCTGGAACAAATGGATTCAATTCTTCGTTTGAAATTCATTTTTAGTGATGGTGATTTTATGTTTTGATTTTTGGTGGACATTTTCCATCACTGATTAGTAAAAAACAAGTTTTACGACCTGGGGTTTCGTGATCTCCAGATTGCGAAATGTTGTGAAACTTTTTTTTTTCTAATCAGTGATGGCAAATGTCTGCAGAAATCAAAATCAAAAACTTAATGGATTCAATAATATCGCACTAAACGAACGTTAACTACGTACTGGCCAGTTGTACTCATCTTACTTATTTACTCAATATCTCACCCTACTTATTTCTTGAAAAACGTAAAGCTCATACTTATTTGTGAGACTTTTTTAAGCATATATTTTTATTATAGTTTTTATAATCACTATAATGTTTTGTAGTACGTTGGGAATAATGCTTGAGCAAGTTTGTGAAATTCAGGAGCTTATTTCTAAGGATATAGCATTGTCAAAGTGATGTTCTCTCATTTCAAACAAATCAAACATTTTATTTAACGGTTTATAAATCTGGTATCCGTTTTTTATTTGTATAACGATTTAATACTCTGGATACTTCAATGCTTAAAACTGAACACAATAATTACAACAGATCGAAACAGAAATCTGTTTTTTGGGTTTGGAAGATTTTCTTCCTTAGACAAGCATTAGGAGTGATTCCCATTAGAGTGATTCCCATGACTCTAACATTGAACTTGTTAAGAGATAACTGCTCAATAATCTATAAATACTCTCTTGGTCCATTGAAGTTTAATTTTAGGGGTTTGGACAAAAGTTAAATGGATTTAAAGGGTAATGGAAGCCATCTGAGATATGCTATACTTTTCTTGGGATAGAATATAACTTTAGCACTCTTTAGAGACCATTCAAATAAACAAAAATAAAGCAGTAATGGGTCAATTTTATTCCTATTTAGGAGATGCATCCTAGAATCATATAAGAGAGAGTTAGTTCTTAATAAGTATTATAACCGGGACAAACAAACATATTTGTTTTAGATGATTGAAAGTCATGATCGAACGTCGACTAATGTGATTCTCCTTTGTGGATGTTATAATTACCTACTAAGTGCATTGCTTAGTAAATACTTGCATTGATCCCTGGGTGGGGAGCGGCGATTTAGCTCTGGGTTGCAAACAGTCACGATCATTAATGATGTTTTAACAATTGCACCAGCACCTGTTTGCCTGTGCAACCATAATACACAACTCTCACAAGCCTAGTATGTACAATTTGTTCATTCATAAAAATTATGTTTAGATTATTTCTAAAGTTAAATTCAAGCAAAAAAAAACTTGAAATTTTCAATATATAACGAAATATTTCCAAACAATAGGGACATCGAAGACTCAGAAAGAATGATTTTATTCTTATGTATTATTGTGGTACATGCTGAAATGGTCCTAACAAACACTCTCTGGTTTTTGATGACAAAGTGTTGCTATGCATTTATAACAGTAACAAAAAATATTAAAAATTCAAGACGATAGTTTGTTGCAACTAAGTTACTTTAGATAGCGTTTATGAGATCTACGCGAATTTAAGGTGTCCGAAACATTAGTCTGTTAATAATATCTACAATAGCCAGAAACCTTCATACGTTGCACCTTAACCTTCCCTATAACAACAACTTATTTTTGTGCCATTGTCTATTTTAGTAAATGATTAATTTGCGTTGATGAACTTTCATAACAAACTTGGGATATTTGAAGACTGTCTTGGTCGGCGTCGAACCATGTTTTATACGTTTAACATACAACACTCCACACTTAAAAACTGCACTACATTGCGATATGCTATTCACGCATTACTCTGTAAGTTTTTATTCAAGGAATAAAAAAATTCATTCATAAAAAAGTTCATTTAACTAAAGACATACACATGCACACATCCCTGACGAAACCGGCCTAACCGCTAGAGAGAGCGCATTAACACTAGTTGCCAAAAGTGCCGCTAGATTTCAGTATCCTAGATGGTGTACACATTGGTAGCGGTATTAGGAGCACAGCATCTGTTCTACAATATTTATACTAAAATTCAAAATAACGTAACAAAATTGGTATAAAGTAACGAAATTGATATAAATATATATTTTTAATTAACTATAAACTGTAAATACAGTATTCATAATACCTAGGTCAGTAAAAGTAACAACAGTAGTATTATTATTATTACTTCCTAAGTCAATTTTTTCCTTATCTTTAAATGTTTTTAAAAAACGCCTTTATAACTGGCTGATTGAAAATCCATTTTATTCAGTGCAAGAATTTTTTCAATTTCCAACGAGTGATATTTCTATTTAGATTATTTATTTATGATTAACTGTTAGATTGTATATTTATATGTAATGTTAATGTAAAAGTGTGATGAGTTGATGTTGACATTGTCTGTAACCAATTATGTGTTGATTGACAATAAAATATTCTTATTCTTATTTTATTCTTATTATTTATACAGGATATACCAGTTAGTAGGACTGTATACAGCACTTACTGATTCTTTCGATAACATTAACACAATTAAAAGTGATCTTAAATTGAAAATGGAATATTTTCTTAAAGCTTCATTATAAATAGTAAAATGTATGTGTTGCTTTTAATATATAGAGAATTTAAGGACAATCGGACGACGAAAACAAAACTCTGTGGTTCAATCTAGCGGCAGAGGTGTGTACAGGGTGGATTTTCTCTAAATATTCAATGCTATTACTTAAGAGGAAGTACAGTTTTAGATAACGGCCAATGACCCATACGCATTGTAACGTTTAAAATGATTATAAACCAAGGCATTATAAAATGAAAAATGATCAGCTTAGAGCAACATTTTGTACAGAATTAAGGGATTGAGGGGGCGCTCCAGTAAAGTAAAACTTCGTGTTTCATATCCGCTTTTCCCGAAGATTGGTGTTATCTTTTAAATCCCGTACCTCGTTAAAGAATTATCTAAAGTCGGTTATTCATGAATCGTTAATAAAAAAAATTGCTTACGGTTTTATATAGATATTTTTTATCAGAGAGAACGATTTAAAAAAATCTCTAATTTGAAATGGATTGTGAAGTTATTCTCGAATTCATGAATTGCTCGATTAATCTCGCACTTGAAACACATGGTCTCCACTCTTGTTACAAAAAAATACAATTTCCTTGTATCTCCTTATTAAAATTTGTTATCGTACTTCGTGATGAGTTTTCGATATAACAGTGCTTTAATAAAATTAAAATATTTTTTAACGTGTTAGTTTTTATAACATTCATCTATCTATAACCAATATAAAACCTGACTGTACTGGTATAATTAATAACATATTAGTTTTATTAGAAATATATATTAAGTAAAAATAATAATTATTACTGTATTTCTATCGCAGTTTGAGAAAGGAATCTGGTAATCTGAAAGCTCATGATCAGTGCGTACAGTTCAAGTCGAATGACTTGGCCCAGTCTACCTATAATACAATTTTAATTTACAGTATACAGACAACCCGGGCCACGTTATTCGACTCGACCAGCTGTCGTCAGCTACAGTCGCGTCGGCTTGGGCTTGTGTCACGTGGTACTGCTGTCGTCAGCTACAGTCGCAGCGGCTTGAGCTTGTGTCACGTGGTATTGTTGTCGTCAGCTACAGTCGCAGCGGCTTTGGCTTGTGTCACGTGGTATTGTTGTCGTCAGCTACAGTCGCAGCGGCTTGAGCTTGTGTCACGTGGTATTGTTGTCGTCAGCTACAGTCGCAGGGGCTTGAGCTTGTGTCACGTGGTATTCTTGTCGTCAGCTACAGTCGCGTCGGCTTGGGCTTGTGTCACGTGGTACTGCTGTCGTCAGCTACAGTCGCAGCGGCTTTGGCTTGTGTCACGTGGTATTGTTGTCGTCAGCTACAGTCGCAGTGGCTTGAGCTTGTGTCACGTGGTATTGTTGTCGTCAGCTACAGTCGCAGCGGCTTGAGCTTGTGTCACGTGGTATTGTTGTCGTCAGCTACAGTCGCAGGGGCTTGAGCTTGTGTCACGTGGTATTGTTGTCGTCAGCTACAGTCGCGTCGGCTTGGGCTTGTGTCACGTGGTACTGCTGTCGTCAGCTACAGTCGCATCGGCTTGGGCTTGTGTCACGTGGTACTGCTGTCGTCAGCTACAGTCGCGTCGGCTTGGGCTTGTGTCACGTGGTATTGTTGTCGTCAGCTACAGTCGTAGTGGCTTGAGCTTGTGTCACGTGGTATTTTTGTCATCAGCTACAGTCGCAGCGGCTTTAGCTTGTGTCACGTGGTATTGTTGTCGTCAGCTACAGTCGCAGCGACTTGAGCTTGTGTCAGGTGGTATTGTTGTCGTCAGCTACAGTCGCAGCGGCTTGAGCTTGTGTCACTTGGTATTGTTGTCGTCAGCTACAGTCGCATCGGCTTGAGCTTGTGTCACGTGGTACTATTGTCGTCAGCTACAGTCGCAGCGGTTTGAGCTTGTGTCACTTGGTATTGTTGTCGTCAGCTACAGTCGCAGCGGCTTGACCTTGTGTCACGTGGTATTGTTGTCGTCAGCTACAGTCGCATCGGCTTGAGCTTGTGTCACGTGGTATTGTTGTCGTCAGCTACAGTCGCATCGGCTTGAGCTTGTGTCACGTGGTAGTGTTGTCGTCAGCTACAGTCGCAGTGGCTTGAGTTGGTTGTCACGTGGTATAGTTGTCGTCAGCTACAGTCGCAGCGGCTTGACCTTGTGTCACGTGGTATTGTTGTCGTCAGCTACAGTCGCAGGGCTTGAGCTTGTGTCACATAGTATTGATGACGTCAGATACAGTCGCATCAGCTTTAGCTTGTGTCACGTAGTACTGTTGTCTTCAGTTATAGTCGCAGCGACATGAGCTTGTGTCACGTGGTATTGTTGTCGTCTTCCTGTACATGTTCTCTTAGCTTTAAACGCCCTTTTCTAGTATATACTTCAGCTTGAAAACGAGGGGCCTGTAAGACAGACCAGAGTGGAATTTGGGATAGGGAAAACTAGGATAGTTTTAAGACAATATGTTGATCATGAGTTGGCACCCGGCTCGAAAAGTTTTCAGAAATATTTTTTTCTTTTGTAGGAGTTTTGCTTGAAATGAAGAGAAATTCATGTCATAACTATAATCTTTATTAAGATAAA
The DNA here is from genome assembly GCA_035578135.1 of Flexamia atlantica. NCBI lineage: Eukaryota > Metazoa > Arthropoda > Insecta > Hemiptera > Cicadellidae > Flexamia > Flexamia atlantica. The sequence goes on from JAQJVK010000011.1 coordinate 11,640,172, forward strand.
TAGCTATAACCTGGAATAGCCCAAGATTGAAAAGGCCTAAAAACTAATAATATATGTGTGTGAATGTTGTTATTGCCCTCCATCATATTTTTTAAGCATATTGTTTTTCACACAGCTCTTTGCTTGTACGATCTCGGCAAGGTATTTATGGATAAGGTTTGATTTTACGAATTGACGGAATAATATGTTCCTCTTGCATTCGGTTGACATGGGTTGCGGTGAGAAGCCAACAAGTTGCTCCCACCCACCCGTGAAATATCGAGTGGCTTCGCGGCATCCATTTGTTGGAGTTTCGACTCAAACTGCTCTAGGGGGTTTTCTTACATAACTAAATCAACACTTACAAAGTCTTATTTTTCTAAGAAATTTTTTGACACATGTTGTGAATAAGTGTAGACCCTAAATAAATTTCAATGTGATATTAAATTCGCATATTTTTTATCAGTAACGTACTTCTACATAATCCTTTCACACTATAAAAGTAAATTTATAGGGTCTATTCCCTTTGAAGATATTCATGTGTTATTACACAGGTTTTAATTTACATATTTTTGTTTTAAAAAATGTTTTAGAAAATAAAGTACATTATTTTCTCTACAAACTCTAATTAATTAAATCAGTTTAGTTTACTTACACGCTAACCAATATGATAAAAAAATTAAACAACTGTAAAATGTTCATACTTTTGCGCTCAATTATATCTCATGAGCAATAACGAATAGGAAAAAATAATTAAATACTTTCGCCAGATGCCAAAGTTGGACCATACTTTTAGTAATTTTACTGCGATTCATTTCTCAGATAAACTAACGGTATTTTTTATTATTTTCGATGCAATGCAAAAAAGTAATTAATTATTTGATTGATTTATAAAATATAAATTACTATTCCTACAGTTTACCTTTTCTTTACTCTCTTAAACCTTAGAAGGCTAATCATAATGGAGGGATTATGATTAGCCTTCAATCTACTCCATCCGCAGATCTAAGTATATTTTTGACCAGGGTGATATTTATAATACTGGAACATCTCCAGTACCAGTTGTCTCTTTCAAGATCCAGATTCACTGCTTTTATTTTGCATATATTATCTCTTATTCGGAATCGTAAAAACTTACACCACATTACCCCCTCCAATTCGTAGTATTTTAGATTATTATTAACAACAACAATTACTATTCCTACAGTTTACCTTTTCTTTACTCTATTAAACCTCAGAAGGCTAATCATAATGGAGAGATTATGATTAGTCTTCAATCTACTCCATCCGTAGATCTAAATATATTTTCATCCAGGGTGATATTTATAATACTGGAACATTTCCAGTACTGTTGTCTCTTTCAAGATCCTGATTCACTGCTTTTATTTTGCATATATTATCTCTAATTCGGAATCTTATAAACTTACACCACATTACCCCCTCCAATTCGTAGTATTTAAGATTATTATTAACAACAACAATAGATATGACAGGTTACGGAAAAATGGGAAACGTAAAATATCTGTATTTATTGACTGAAACTTCATTACAATTAAAGCTTATTAATCCTACATTTACCTAAACATGAAATGTATGCTAAACATAATACGTTTAAACATAAAGGCACAGTCAAGCATTATTAATATGCTTTTGCGAGATAATATCGTCTTTGTATGCATTCAGTAAGACCTCTTGTATGTAGTGCACTAGAGAATCTGTTGAAACTGGCTCATTGTGTCTCTAGTGCCTTATACTTGAGGTATGTATATTGTAGGTGATAATGTTTATTAGATAGAGAAAAGAGACGAATACAATGTGTGAAACTGATATGCAATTCACAGTTTTGCAGAGGTTGAAAGTTTAAATGCTGGAAACATATAGTGTTCTAAATACTCATGTTTGAAGAAAAGTTACCGCTTATTGTATAAAGATATAAAAAAAAACGTGGAGCCTTAAAGACATTTTTCCTCGTATTCCACTTAGGAATTTAACACACATGAAAAGTTATTGTGTTACAAAGACATTACGCGTATTTTCCATACTGTGTTAGATTTTCCTTTGTGTGTCTCTACACCATTGACACTTGACAAGAGGAAATTAAATGCGTTTAAAGTCCTAATACCTAACAATTTTTGGGCATTTCGGTAATCGAACCCACAACGTCCAAGACGATAACTGTTAGGCTAGCATTACACCCACTATTTATTTTTTAATCAAAAGTTACAAATACAAATTGCACTTAAGTCATCACACGTTTTATATGATAAATAAGGAATAAAATAATTCAGTCTAAGGAGAACTGTTTTAAGTTATAAAACTGTAAGGTATGATTAGAGAAGAGGCCAGCATAAACTGTAATGAGTATTGTGAGAAGTAAAAGTGAGTGAGGACTTTGCTCTTATCTCAGGAGAGACCGGGCTCTTAGTGAAAGTCAAACTACAAAACCACTCCTTATAACTTTTCTCATAAAGATTTCAAAATTATCTGAGGGGCTCAGAACTCGTCAACAACAGTAATTCTACCTTCCAGATTGATTTAAAGTTTGGAACAAATATATATAGCAATTGTATGAACTTTATATTTTTTAATATTCATGACTTGAAACTGGTAGAGTTAGTTACAAATTATCATTTCTATATTTTTATAGTCACAGAAAATACGCCGGTTTTCTAGAGGTTGACGTAAACATATCTCTCTGTTGCTTCATTGCATCATCACCAAGTCCACACTCACCAAGTTATCCGCCCGCAGGTATATTTCATCAGAAGTTGCATCATATTTGAAGTTATATTTTTTATATATACCAAAGTGTTACGAGATGCAGAAGCAAATGTAAAAGCTGTATTTTTAGTCCAGCTAGTATTGCTGTGTATTAGTAGTTCCTATACTTGTATAGGGTAATGTTCAACGGTACAAAAATCAAAGCTCTTGACATTTTAGCCCCACACAAGGAAATCTCCTTGACTAATTGAGCTAATCGCAACACTGTAGATAGTGTAACATGACCTTTATTGGCCGATATGGCAATTTATAAAATTGTAATCACTGCTTGTCTCGATGACAGGTCTATTATATCACCACATACTTCACTGATTACCAACGCAATCGATAATTTGTCATTTCATAGATAAAAAAAAGGCGAATAGATTAGTTGTCAAAGTAATTAAAACTTAAACTTCCCTCTCAAAAAAAAAAAATTAATTAATTAATTAAATTTGATGTTTGTGTTTGCTGTGTACCATTTTACTGTTGACGTTTCTTTAGTGAAAAATTGTTATCATAAAAATATCATAAAAATCATAAAAATTATATACCCTTTTAAACTGTAAACAAATATTTAGACTTCACGCCCATTGATGAAATTTCTTAAATATATTTACAAGATAATTTATTTACTAAATAAACAACTAATTAAAATTCTTTGAATTTTGTAGCATCCAAATTTCGCCTGATCTATGTGAAAGCCGGCTCTCACAAGGACACCGCCATAAATATGGGGTGGGGGGGGGGGTTCTGGCTTGTGCTTTACACTGAAGCACAAGCACTCTACTGAACCATTCCTCCTAGTAAGTCACAACTGATTTGGCAATATTAAATGCCATAACGATACATTAAAGTACTAACCAACCACAATGGCTCCATAAAGTTTGAGTTTCGTGAACGGCACACCTTCGCTAACATATTGTGAGGTGAAAGGGGGGAGTGAATGTCTATAGGGGGAGCCAAGTTTACCAGGTCATGGTCAGAGAAGGTGGACGTGTGCACCGTCACAGCTGGTCAATTAAAGGATTTATTATCACTAGAAGTAATTAAACCGGATCCATTTTAATTAGGAAGCAACCGGTTTGTCAATCACATTACTCCTTCACGTTCCTGTTCCTCGTTTTGTTTTGTCTGTTATTCGACAAACAGTAGAAGTCACCTCTGGTTGTTCTCTTAACAATTCTTCAGGATATCCCAGAATTTAGGAGAAAGATTGTTAATGGAATAATTTAAAATTAGTTTTCAAACATTTTGTTTTTAGGAAGCATGTTTTGACTCGTTTAATCGATTAGCGACAGGATATTGTAAAATATTATCGATGACAAAATGAACTGATTACACTTTGAAATATTTTAAATTGCTTCACACTGAGGAAATTTTAAAGCTAATCCACCAAGCCTTCCTAAGATAAATATATTTATTTTAATCCCTGTCACTTAGCATCATAAAGTGGAATCCTATTTTTTTAATATATAAAAATGCAAATTTATTTCTTTTTATTAATTATTCTATATAGCTTTATGAAAACAGGTAACAAAGTTAAAATTTTTAAGAAATTGTCATGATTTCAAGCCCGGCTAGCTCAGTCGGTAGAGCATGAGACTCTTAATCTCAGGGTCGTGGGTTCGAGCCCCACGTTGGGCGAATTATTTTCAGGAGCTTAATGTTGAAGATATTAAATCCGTATAGTCTACCGAATCAGTAGTAAAATAATAAAGTAGATTAAATGATGAAAGATCTAAAACCACTCTTATGTAAAATAACTACGTAACTTTTACTACGTTCTACTATAGGGAATGTATCAAAAACTGATTTAGTTTAGAATGTTTACGTATTTCTTTTGTTCGAATTTGGTAATATTTTCTTTAATTTCCTTGTTGAAGGTATTGAAACCGTAATATCTACAGAAATCCGAGGTTAATAACATAGTAGTCTAAACAGACGAACCTATTAATTGTTAGTTCAATAGAAAACCTATTAATAACTATAGGGGAAATTTTAATTTATTCAAAAACATTTGTTTCACTAGGCTTAACAATATTTTTAACAAAATGATTTATAGCTAGAATAAATAAATGTAGTAATAGATATTGCATTTTTACACTTGCTAAAGAATATATCCTTTTCTGAATTCACAACTATTTATATCAGCACGAAAAGTAGTGTGAATCAACAGATTCTTGGGCAGCCTTGATTCATGTAATCCTTTTTTCACAGCCTGTTTGCAACGTAAAAAATCTAAGCTCCCCATCAGAAAAAAGCTTTCCTGTAGATTTACACATTCTCTACACATTTTTTATAATTTTTGGAAAATTTATTTGAAATTTAAAAAGATTTACACAGGTTTTGTGAGTTGCCATGTTGGTTATGGAATAACAACAACGTTTACAAATGCAGTCATATTTTAGACTGGATCAAATAGTTTCTGGTTGGATTTCGACCATTAGGTGACCCTTAGTATTTTATAAATGGAAGATAAAGGATCAAATAAAAATTCCATTCAAATGTTTGGCAGAAGATATTAACACGTTTTTCAGACGGACTTCAGGTAACGTCAGTAAGTGAGAAGTGATCGACGCGACCAACAATTAAATTGAGCCTAACGCAGTAAACCCTACGCAAGTTATTTCAATACTAATTTTACAATCGATTAACCAACTCATTTTGAATCTTGTGTTTTTTAAGTTGGTGATATTAAGCTTGTGTCAAGATTATTTATACTGTAGGTGTGCCATTCGAGTGATTTTATGTTTGGTTGTAGTCCTTGACGACCTTGGCTTATACATCAGCCACGCTTAACAATTTTCCGTGACGGCGTTCTGTCTGTTTTTGCTTTACCCACATTAAAGATGAATAAATGCAAAAAACGTCGCAGAACAGCTGCTTATTTTTTTACAGATAGTGAAAGGAGAACTAAGGAAATAGTAAGAATTTTTTCAAGCTTTTTTGGAGCTAATGCCAAATCAATAATTAATTATTTAAAAACGGATACATGAAATAAAAAGAAACATAATCAATCAATTGAATGTTCGTTTGGAACCAGCATGAAAATGTTTTTGAACTAACTGTTTGTTTATTATAAAAAATATTTTTAACTTTTCCCAAAAAATACTACACACTCCCTACTTGAATACCAACTAACTAACTTTAGATATGTTTATTTTTTTGTATGTTTTAAGCTCTTTATGTTATATGATTTAAAATAAAATTTTAAAGGTTTATCAAACATTTTGTGGCATAAAAAGAAACCCTGGCAGATATTCGAGTTGATGCAGTTTCCAATTAATTATGATTAGTGTTTTATAGTGTCCATGAATATTAAGAGAGACTTTCAATTAGCATTAAAAAGGTGTGCCTTTATTGTGTTTACCGTGACAGAGAGAGGCGGTATCTATGGATGTGAATACGCCCAATCAACAGGGGATCTTCGGCAGTCGACTAACAATTACGCTCTCACGGGGGGGTGAATCAACAGGTTGTGTACCAGGAAACAGTTCACCATTCAAGTCTCGGATTTAAAATTCAAACGTTAAAAAAGCAATATAAAAATGCAATTAATACAGTAGTCTAATAGCCTAGAAGCTTTTTACGAGTGTATCTGCTGGCTTATGAAAATTAACAACAATGGGTAGATCTGGGCCTTAAATCTTTATAGTTCTATATTTCTCAATCGCAATAAACAAATAATGTTTTATATATATTTAAAATTATTTCAAAATTAATTTTCAGCATTGTGATATGTGTATGAATGATAATGTTGGTTTGGTTAAGCTTCAAGTTTCATCGGCCCTATGTTACAAACAGCACCTTTTCAAAATTTATCATAACATACTCAAAAGACTTTGACGGACTAGTAGAGCTATAAAATCTGTTAAAATGCAATGAACGTTATTCTTTCCCAATTAAGATAAAATGTTGTCGAAATTTTATCTTTCCTTTCTATTTTGGACCTTTCTTGGCAGCGATATAAGAACTGGTACACATAAGCAACTATTAAATAAATTTTACTTAAAAATTAAAATGTGCAGCTCGATGAGAAAACATTGCATTTTTTTATAAATATCTGCTTACTGAAAAAATTCGCATGAAGAAAGAAATCAATTATGATTACCAACCTGGTTCCTTCTCATATTTCTCCCTCTTGGACGCCCCGTTGCTCGGCACAATCTGTATCTTCCTATCCGCCATCCTGGCTTCAACACTTCACACACTCACTGTCACTGTCTACTGCCTACTACACACTACACTCGCTGTTGTGCTGAGCGAAGATAAGATCCTCGCTGACTCTCTGCACGGTGATAAGACGCTGATAAGCTCGCTGATCGCTGGCTCGCAGCGGCTGATCGTTGCACTGCAGCCGCCGCGCCGCGCGCCAAGTATATACCCGACTGACGCAACATCACCCTGGTCTTAACCGTGGTGGCCCACATTGCATCCGCTTGTCATTCATCCAACTGTGATCGACGCAATGATGGGTAATTAATTATGAAATATAAAATTAGGGTGTGCGAGTAGTGATTTTTGAAAAAGTCGTGTAGAGTTTTGAGAAATACTCGCGAGTTTTTTTAAGATTAAAATATAATAATCAACATTTTTCTACGTAATCGTCATGACAAAAATTATTATTATTATTAATCAAATAAAAATTACAATTTCAAGGTGATTAAACTTAAAAGTTACTTAAGTTTAAGTTACTGAACTAAGAGCAGTTAAACAAATAAATAATACAAAAAAGAAAGAATGCTTTTACTTGAACCAATAACTCTTAATTTTATCAAGAAGAATCAATAACTCTTGATTTTATATAATTTCCAAGCCTATCTTGTTTTTAGGCTTACCTAGGTTTTGAAATTAAAATAAAACACAGCCCTTTTACACCTGACTCAATACATTATTAAAATATTTCCTTTGAGTTACTCACAAAAACTTCATGCAATCGTAAACAAAATATTGGGTTTTTATTTATTTGATATGGTTTCTAAATTATAAAAATATCAAATTTTCAGGAGAATGAACAACAAATAACCTCAAAACTACAGAAAAGATAGAGTGATGTAAAAATCATTGTATCTATAATAACTCAAAAGAACTATCTACTTCAAGTATAACAAACGAGGTTTTAGTTATGTTCATTAATTCTTTAATTTTATGTTTTTCATTAATTTTAGAACATGTTTAATTATTTTTACTCATACTTTGTAGTCTCTAGTTAGCTTAGTTTCCAACTTAGTTACACCAATGAATACAGACCGGTTTCACCTTATGTATGTTGTTTTTTCTCGTTTTCAAGTGTTTTTTCTTTACTGCCATCTTGAAAATGTACTATTCTTCACTCAGATGTGTATTGTAAAATGGTGTAGTTCCGTTTGTCAAATAAATAAATAAATTAAAGGTAGATTGACATAGTGAAAATGACCGTATTATTCTTTCGCACCTACATATTAAGGGTAAACGGCGGGAGTTACAGCTCTACTCAAACTTTCGAGTATTTTGCAATAAGTCAAGTCGAGTCCATAAGTGTATACTCGGTTCGGAAAAAGCTCGATTCTCGAGTGTTCGCAAACTCTTATAATATAATCTAAAATATATATATTTCTCTCGTATTAGCCTGAACACATCAAACTATTTCATTCATCATGCCGTACTAGTTCCGAAGTTATTACACTTCATCTTCAGTGGCACACTGCTATTCACTTAGCCCACTTTTGTATGTATTTGTCAATTACAGTAATAAAAAACCTAGAAAAACAGTTCATTCTACAAAACAAAGTTGTTTTTTTTTGTCATGTCGGCCCGACTTTTGTATGAATAAGTGTGCCCATGTTTTTCTTTAAGCTGTGATTATGGAATATACTGTTTTATTTATGTTTTTATGGCTATCTGACAAATACAGAAATGTGGGTTAGATGATTAGGAGTTTACCACTGAAGATGAAGTGGCAAAGTCCACAGTACAGCACTAAAAGTAACTTCGAAACTTGTACGAAAAATATCAAGGTTCTTTGAGTAAATGATTAATTGACGTTGGCTTTTTAATGATGAAAAATCGAATAAAGTGATCTGTAAGAGTTTAAGTATGAAAACATTTTTTTCTTTTACAAAAATCTTAACAATATAAGGACGTTTTTTTACCATTATTTGTGTTTACTTGTTATGTTTATTAAACCCAAAGATTAAAGAGTCATGATTGAAAGGATCCATTGAAAGAATCCCTATAATTCCTAACAGGATTCCTGTTCCATTATTACACCCGATCCTTCGACAAAGGTGAACCTTAATAACCAATAACTGCAAATCTGCGAATTGATTCACCCTTTTTCAACGGATAATCGGGATCCTTCAAGTTATATTAAAGTAAAATATAAAATTTAGGAAGGAGAATATGATGATCATGCTGATTTTATACCACTTTGAAGTACTCCGAGTTTGCGTCGTCTAAGGGGCATAGAGATTTGGTGCTTAAAACATTTCAACACATATTTAAGTAAATTTCGTAATATTTCAAGTTTTTGGCAATTATTAATATATGGTTTGGATCTAAGCATAATGTAAATAAAGCAGATTTAATCAATGGTTCATCACGACTAAAACCACTATAAATGTATTGTTTTTTTACAATAAGTTGAAAATAAATTATTTTTTGTTAACTGTTTGTATTATGAGGAGCGCAGTTTTATTGCTACATTAGATTGTGAGAAGCTGGTGAACGTTTAATACTGGATTGTGAAATTTTAAATATTTTATATCCCGATAAAATCCACATTTGATTTTTTCCACATTCAAGTGATTGATAGAGCTACATAGACTTCAAACTGAATTATATCACGCATTTTACAGGTTTATACAATCAATTTATTATTGGACTCATTGATTTTTTAATTTGAATATTTACTCTTGGAGTTTGTAATTTTTGAGGATTTCATGATTAAAACTACTAAAATAATTACGTTTCACCCTGGAATAACTGATCATTGCAACAATGATTATGCTTTTGTGCCTGATCAAAGTCTCTCACGCTTTGAAGAAAGCCGATCTATGATCCGGGGTTTGATTGATATGATCAAGAGATTATAATAACACTATAGTGAATCCATAGCTTTATAGTTATGAGGTACCAACAGTAACGTCAAAATAAAAATAAAATAATATGGACACGTTATGAAGACGTGTGAAAATGAACTTTTAATAGTATATTTCATTACAAGGACCTAAAGTGACGCTTTTCGTACAAGGTCAAGTTTTACAACCAAGGCTGTAAGCCGAGGTTGAAAAATGACCGAGTAGCGAAAAGCAGCTTTAGGTCCTTGTGATGAACTATATTTTTCGTTATATTTCTCAATACAATACGTAAACTACTTAAGAAAACAAAAATGTTACAGCTTGTTTACCTTTAAAAATGCCTTCAAAAGATGCCACCGTCTTGTTCTTGCTATGTGAAGCAATCAGCTGATTGTCTGTTTCATTTATTTTAGGGTAGACTGACAACAATGAACAACTATCGACGTATCGAACGCATGTAATAATCGATTGGTGAAATGAGCGAGTTTCACAAATTGATTAAACTGACAACAATGAATGTTTCGATAATAAGATGAATGTTTCGATTATTTGTAATCGAATGAATATTGTTCGATTATTACGACGTACTCGGCACTTTTTGACTTTTATTGTCCTAGGACTATAAAGAGTCAGCTGGTATCGAGTACATCAGCTTTTAATTCCTAGGAATAAAAAGAGTGTATTTAGGTCCGGAAAACATGCATTAAAAACATCTGTTTTTGAAGCAGTATAACGAAAAAGTAGTTTTCATCTCTTGAATCGAAATTGGTACTTTTAGGTCCACCATCGTGTTTTACAAGCTGCATAAAAGTTTTCATGGTCTCGCACGTTAGTATCACCATGCGTGCCATGCCAGTAACTCCCTGTTCCATAGGGAATTTGCCAACAGCCAGAGCTATAATAAATTAAATAATAATTGCCTTTAAAATATTCTCAACAACATCATCTTGCAAGTTGATGTCAGGCAGATGCGGAGGACATGTGACTGGTTTAATGTTTGTGAAGTTGAGCCAGATCGCTCTCTCTCACTCCCGGCCTCTCGTGTTCTGTGTCCCTGAGACGAGTCACGTCACCGTCGGTCGCGGCGTCGTGTCTGTGAGAGCGATCGTTTGGAGTGAAATTTAACGGGTCGTTTTCATTAATCTGGTCTATATTCCTTGTTATGTCCACTGATGCGCTTAACAGGAGAACATAATTTTTATATAGAGAGAATGATTTATGCTTTTAATCTTCTTCATCGAAAAAAAAGTTTTCTTCTTCTAGTCCAGGAGCTCAGGGGTTTGGACATGCATGAAAGTAGGGAATAATTACTCTTTTTTATCGTTAAATTGTTTTAAATAACATAAATTTAGAGAAAATATATACTTTAAGTAATAATAATGCCTAAATTATTAATTTTTCTTAAAATTAATACTTTCAATTAATTAAAATTAAAATTAATTAATTGAATTTTATTTTTTTTTGCTTGATTGTTTAGCATTGATTTAAAAGAAAATCAGGTTATTTTAATAACTTTGATTTTTCAACATAAGACCTCGGAATTAATAATCATTATTGTTAGCGACATTAAAACACGCATAGCTGTTTCGGCCTTGTTTGCCCTCCCTCCCTTCACGTTGTCGACGACCTGGGAAATAGGCGACAATTCGTAATTTTGATCGCCTCAGTCTATATTACAACAATCAATAGCAATATTACGTCACACGTTTTTGCGACTTTCACAAAATAATCCTTCTTTCGTTAAAAAACTACCTTAATACCTCATTTTTAAGTTTTATTTTATAACTCAATTATTTTTCTAGATACGACCTCGGGCCTAATAACCATTATTTTTGGCAATTCTTTTTTGATTAAAAAGATGTTTTGACCGATGTTCTATCTTTCACTGTTTTCGAAATAACTGCGGTTTAATGCATAGCATCTCCCGCCATGTTTGCCCCCTCCCCCCACGTTATCGACCATGTTGGAAATAGGCGACGTTCATAATTTTCATCACCTTAGTCCATATTACGATAATCAACAAGAACATTGCGCCACCCTTTCATGCATGCTCAACCCCCCTGAGCTCCTGGACTAGTCTTTGATTAGAAAAATGTATCTAGTATCTTTTGTAGGAGAACTCCCTTATCATCAAGGTACTGTATTAATTCTTGACCGGGTCTGGGTGCAATGATCTAACGGGACATGCGTGGTTCGCAAGTCATGTTATGAGGTTCATCAACCGAATTGGTACATACTTAAAAATATAGTATATAGAGTAATATAGACTTAATGCAGCATAAGTAAAACATAAAAATGAAAGTATTCTATATCTTGAATGGCGTGTCGTTCCGAAGTTAGCGAAGTAAACTCTTGGTGGATTATATAAACATGTCATAAGTGATTATTAAGCTTATGGTGAATTTCTGTACGTGGACGAAGTCATTACATATGGCACGGTAAAAACCAAGCTAAAAGTCATCATAGCTCCCGCTTTCTAGACTCATATATAACGTTCATTCGAACTATTTATTTCAAAACTATTTTAAATTATCTATACTGTACATTTAGGTCATATTTTTACTGAAATATGTAACTTTCGTTGAAATAGCACTGTTTACAATGGTTTTAAAAAATATGTATTTAATTTTGTTATCTATGACTCAATCATAACATACAAATTGTTCCTGCAAATTGCATTCACTACGGGTGGTGCATGCAATTAATAACTACACCATTCAGCCCAGTTTTGATTGGGCCATCAATTCAGCAGCTTTTCCAGTTATGAGTTGTGTTTTGTCGAACATATTTTCACAATACTTGCAAACATACCTTAAACGGACGGAGAAAAATATGTAGTTGGTACTATACAGCAACTATCCTCAGTGGAAAGTGGTAACGTGAACATTTTTTAGATGGTTTTTGGGTAAAATATAACTAGCTAAAACAAGGTTGTTCAACTAACTGCGAATTTAATCGGATCAGTGTGCTAAGGGACCATTTATTATGATAAATTAAATTATTATTTTTACTCTATTTTTGCAAGGAAAGCCATGGTCGAATTTATTCAACAATCATCCATGATCAACACAATGTTCAATTTATTAACTTACAATTAATTTGTTTACTTGTATCATGAATTTAATAAATAAATACATATGTAAGATGATCTTTATTTTGGAACAGTTTTCAACAATGCTGATTTACCAAACAACTCACTTCACACACACCGTCATTTTACAATAAAAAAATTAAAAATTAAAAAAAATTAAAAAACATTTAAAAATTTTCATTTATCCTGTAAAACCCAGTAATTGCGGGCACAAAAACAACAACAATAGCCCGGATAAATACAAAGGTAAACCTTTAATTCCGGCCTTTGCGAAGGCAAAGGTAGTCAAGAGCGGAACGTATCGCTGGGGGACTTGTCAGTTGTTATTGCTGCGGCGGTATCAACGGTTTTAGGGCAGGTGAATCCCCGCCCAAGGGAAAACATACCCCAGCGCTACGGCTGAGGGTTATCATCACACCCTGCAAACCAGAGGAAAAAGGATCTTTGAAGAAATAGGGGCATGTTAAATCGGTCAATTTTGGTATTTATTTGACTGACAATTGAATTCGATAACTTCGGAACAACATAATCATATGAAGTGGTTATTTTGGAAGCATATATTTTCAATTTTACTAAATAAAAGAAATTCAAAGAATTTATTCAACGGTTTTTTGAAAAGTTTTTTCTGCATTACATTTTTAACAAGTTCCGTCAAGATAAACATTACAAAACCTTAATTTGAAAGTAGCTTTTAAAATTGTTATTCACCTAGACAGTTTCGAAAAACCTTCAAATATTTTAAAACTGTTTTAATCAATAAAGCTGTTTAAATACAAAAATATAAAGGTGTTTGATACATTTACTAGGCTAAAATAAATGCATTTAAAAAATTCCTATAAATAATAACAGTTTTGATGAAAAGGATAACGAAATAAGGGCAGTCGATACCTATATTGTGGCATCGAATAATAAGAGTACAGTACTATTTTTTTAGATTGGGTTGTGTGTTTTTATTTCACAAATAGTTGCCTTTGTTATTTATTTTGCCAACACTTCAAAAACTAACTCATTATGTCATATTTGTTTAAAGCCTTATCTATAACAAATTACGTCATCCTAAATCACACTAATAACATCGTTGAAGGCTACACCTAAACCACACATGGTATAAGTTTGTGTTACGTCAGATTGATTAAAGAAAGTCACCGGGAAAATTTGAAGTCAAATTTAAGTTACGGAATACCGAGGATGGATGTTCAAATATGATTTTTACCAAACAACACTGTCAAGTAAAAAATATAACATAAATAACGCAGAGTGGAAATCATTTGAAAAAACTTTAGGTTTAGAGCGATGATACAGTTTATTTCTCATGGTGATGAAGTCACGATAGCAATGAAAATCGTAAGATCGCGACTATACTTTGGTGACTTTGTACACTACGTCACCCACCGATTTAACGGGCAAAGAACTCGCATAACCGCATGCATGTACTTTGAAAATTAGACAAAATACAGTGCCACTGAATATTGCCGAGAACGACGGGCGGAGGTACTAAATAAATTTTATACAAAACATTCATCCATTTTCTTGTGACATTATCGAAATTACTGTCTAGGGCAACCATAGGTTACGTGGACATGTGAATGTGACAACTGACAACTAACTATCGAAGGACATTTAATTTACTCTCTATCACCGCAAAACATACAGTGTGTGGAGGGCGTCGCTTGCTCTCCTGGCGTGTTCTGTTCCCCTGATGGCTTACGAAGTTTACACGAACGACCGCTGCACGGCGCGGGCGCTACTGTCCACTGTCAATTGCTGAGGACTGCGGCCCCGGCCGGCGCGTCGCGTGACATTCTACCGAGAGGTTATCATTGCTGCTCTCTTATCGCCTATTGACGCTTTAGAAAAATTAATGGCTTAGAACAATTAAGTACATGGATAAGCCCAACTTCTAAAGCGGAACTACGAGCTACGTTATGATGCAAGGTATAAAACCCGAGCTATACACTCGCGCAAGTGACTCTGTTCAGTTAAATTATGTTATATAACATTTGAAAGATTGTCCTTAGTTTATCGATTGTAAATATCTCTGTATTACTATTACGTTGTTCATTTATTCATACGTCCTGTGCAAAAGTGTTCTTTTTCATTTTTAAATAGGTTTACACCATACACAGACAACTTTTCCTGGTGTAGTCCTCAAATTAAAATTAAGATAAAAACACATGACGTAGACATTCAAAATTAACTACCGTACTTAGGATAAGGTGCTACAGTACAACATTGCACGACAAAAACAAATGTTTGTTGCTCGTGTTTTTTCAAGATACCAAATCTAGAGATAACCCTGACCTCTTTGGCGTTGAGTTCATATTTTCACAGTCGGGCCTTTGATAGTGTTGCAATGTTTCACGTCATTATTATCCTTATATTTTTGTTGTGAATACAGTAGTACAAATTTCCCTGTGACTCTATTTTAATAGTGAATAAACGTTATTACTGTTAAAAATTATAAGTTATTCACTTATAATTTTTAAATACGGTGATTAAATATTTAATTAGTATGTGCCCTTGATGCTAAATAATAACGTTTTGAATAATTCAAATTTATTATTATGCCTTGTTATTTACGTACCTTGTTACCACTTATCACCATTCAGCAAGTCACCAATAATTTAGGATAGGTTCTAATATTTTGTTAATTTTCTCAAAATAATGATCTGTTTAACAATTTGTATTGTAGCTATAAACCTTGTTCCAAACCACCATGGTGCAATTCCACCATGCACACCACTTAGAATATAAATGATTATCCACAGTTTAAATAACTTTTAATGTATTAACATGGGTATATTTATTATGTATAAAAATTGCAATCATAAATTAAAATTAATATAAAATCAAAATTAAGAATAAAGCTTTATTATGACTAATCTATATTTCAGTGGAAATGATATTAAGAAAACCTTTTGTTCATTTGCTTTTGTAACCCTGAGTTTCCATTATGTAATAAGACAATAACTAGAAACAGGAATAACGGGTCAAAGAGTACGTAGAATAATCGAGAATTAGTTATTAATCACCCACACTATATTTAGCAATTCTAACTATAGTAAAGCGAAAAGAAGCAATTATTAGTCAAAATTATCTAATTAACTTAATATACTATGTTTATTTATATATCCACCTTTATTCTATTTTTATTGAGCTATTGCAGTGTAGTGACTTAGAGGATGTCCAACGCAAGCAATGGGGAATAGTTAGGCCAATTTAAGTATTTTTGTCAACGTGTACTGCCAAATAACCCAAGCAAGTCAATGAGAAAATTCGTACCCTTTAGTTTTGGCGAGAATTATCAATATAAGTTTTTCACAACGTTAGTCCATTTATGGTTTACAAGTCTGCAAAAATCAAATCAACGGTATATTGTAAGGCATGCATTGACTATTATGATGGTTGGACTGTCTTATTTGGGAGCATAACTGTACAATTCGCTTTGGTTTTAGCTTCACATTTTAACTCGATGTACTAAACGGTAAACTGAAATTAATTCTAAATAATCTAGTTGCAGTTTAATGCTGAAATATCAAGGACTGATAAATGTATTAATGTATTCTATTCTATTCCATTATGTGCTTGAATTTTTATGAGGCTAATTAATTTCAAATTACATATATTATTATTTTAAAATTTAGTGCGATTTATATTATAAATTTTTATCACTGCCCAAGATAAGCCCTTAACAGGAAGCATACAATCAATAACAAGATAAATTGTTTTTCAAACTAACTCTTGCATTAATAAATAATCATTACTTACTTGATTTCTCTATAAACATTTTAAATTTTCGAACTATCCTGTATTTTTTAAATATATTATCTATCTTCCTAACAGAGACATAGTTAAATCCACATTACTACAACGCAACATTTCTAAAATCACGCTTGCAGTACCACGCAATACTATACACAGATCTAAATACATTACGCAAGTAAAATGACTAGATAACTGTAATTAACGGAACTCGATCATCTGTCAACCCAGATACTGAGAACACACCGTCCATTGTATACGGCTACAGTGGTGCCTGCTTTGACCGTACATTTACTAAGTGGAGGGCAATAGTTTTTGTAATTAAAATATGAAGTTTGTTCATTATCGTTGGTAGTGTAGCGAAGAATTGAATGTTTTTTTCGTCTTAATAATATTAATGTTAGTATGGACAATTCTGTTCCTTAAAATTTATTTACGCGAAGTTCAAGCTGCGTTTACCTGAAATCGGCACGCGTGATTGTGGCAGTATTTCACCCTCATCTTTGACCGGCATCCGTAAAAACCCTGTTACTTGTTAAATCAAAGAATTTTCTTAGTTACTGACATCAATAAATTCAAAACACTTTATTCCTTTCAAGAATTTGAAGTTATATCTCGTTCCTTCTCATTAGAAGAAAACCTGTAAGCGTGTGAGCTGATATTTTAAGCAATCATTAAGTTATAGGCTTTATGAAGGCTTATAATCAAGCAGATGACCTCAGTTGTAGTCATTTTTATTTGAAAACACAGGTAATTCAAATTACGTTCAAGAGATTTTAAGTAAAAAGTTGTCTTAATTTAGTTGATTTTGTTTGACATTCTTTATCCTAACTCCTAACCAAACGGATAGGGGTGTTAGGCATGCTTTGGTCAAAACACTTCTAAAGCTACACATCACTAAATAGAGCTAGTTTGGAGATTTGGCACCCAGGTAGTGAAAGCATAGACATGTTATTGTTTCACTCATAACAACAGAATTAAAACTTTAAGAAATGTCCCAAATTTTTACATAATTTAATTTCGTACACAACATTTTAAGTATCGTTTAAGGAAATATACGACAATTTATAGGAAAGGCAACATCATAAAGTTAGGAACACTTAAATGCTACTGTTTAATAATAATGATGGGCTAAGTATTTATTTATTTATTTGTTTGACGTTGCAATAAATAATAATCCTGGAATACTACAACCATGTTCCAGATACTTACACTTTACAGTACTACTTTTAGAACGAAAACCAGAAAATTTATAATTAGTTATTAATATTTATTTCCATGAGTAAAGAAAGTGATAACTAATAAAAAATATTGTTTTCAGTTGAATACAGCTTATCAACAGACATAAGTCAGTTTTATTCAAAGAATAATCATAATGAGCTCCTCTCATTATGTGTGATAAAGACACTAACTTAAGTTATAGTAGGCCTATAATCGCATTAAAACAACAATATGTTCCAGCTTTTTTAAGTTTCGGAACAGTAGCGCTATTCATGGACATTGAAGCAAGCTCAATTTACTTTGTTTACAAACTGAACATATGGCCAAGCCTGTCAAGCTCTGAAATAGTTCTACTGGTAGACCACAGATTGCAGCACTTTATTTTTATGAAAAGAAAAGTTGTTTGTTTTTCCAGCTGCTTTGGCTTTCATCAAAAAGATTTATTATGTAATTTAGGTTATGTTATAGGGCTTAAACATTGCAGTTCCCAGTTATACAATGTAGTTTACGATATCCCAATACATTTCAGCAAAGAGTTTTTTGAAGATTTATTAACTTGAGGCAATTTATTTTTTGATATGGTGCGGTAGACCCTAATAATGCCAATAAGAAGAAGGCGAATATTGACCGATCGGAAGGAACATGATCGCAACCGCCTACAATCACCCTCCCGATGTAACATTTGATGCTCCTTCCAACCTCAGACCAGGGCCGCCGAGAGCCAAGTCGGGCCCCAAGTTTGCACACCGCACGGGCCCTCCGGGACCCCCCAGTGAAAGGGGTGTCCGGGGGTGCTCCCCCGGAAAATGTTTGAAAATTAGGTCCCTAAACTCGCGTTTTTAGGCAGCCTAGAGGTAGAACATCATACATTATCCGAACCCCAAAAAAACCAAAAATTCGAACCAATTTAGGCTGAATGGTCGGTCGGACTTACAAAATAG
This sequence comes from Flexamia atlantica, assembly GCA_035578135.1. Classification (NCBI taxonomy): domain Eukaryota; kingdom Metazoa; phylum Arthropoda; class Insecta; order Hemiptera; family Cicadellidae; genus Flexamia; species Flexamia atlantica. Next base: position 11,658,987 of record JAQJVK010000011.1, read on the forward strand.
TCTACTCTGATTAAAATCAAAAACTTAAAAGTTATCAGCGATCCCGCACTATTGGATTTTTCATTCATTCGTCTCTTTCCCATAACTTCCGCATTCGTTCCACTCTCAAAGTTACTCTTCCGTTTTTTCACGATCAAGGCGCACAACGGGTTTTTCCGGCCACCTGCATTAATTGCAACATATGTTGTGCTCTTTTTGTTTACTATCGTGGATAATTAAAGTTGTTGTCAATATATTTTAATGCAGAGGAATGGAGAGGGAGGTATGAGCCGCTCAAGCTCATTACTCGTTGGCCGCCACCGCCGTAGCTAGATAACACGTAGCTCGAAATCGAGCAAAAATCATATAGCAAAAGAATAAAGAATAATCAGCCTACTTATATACTTTTAAAGTTTAATCAAGGAGCTTAATTAATTCACAAAATTATGGCTTAACAAATGAGACTTTTAAAGTTTATTTGATCTACCGCAGGAGTTTCCGGTAAACGTAAACGATTTTTTTTAACACCTTCATTTCCCCATGTCCTCTTGTTTCTGTAAAGTATATTTTAAAACCGGCAAAAGATCAAGCTCTGCTTACAGAAAAATGTAGCTGACCGAGAGCCAACACTGGCGCCGTGAGCAATGACCTCCTTTGTTTAAGGATTGCCGCTGCACCTTATTGATAATTATCGCCAAAACAGATATTGTAGGAAACGGCTGTCTTTATAGGGAACCTTTCCTTTGTGGCAAAAACGCGTAAATGACGCACTATCTCTACCAGTCTTTTCGTTTCTTGAAATGCAACCCACCGCAATGAAAACATTTTTAGTTTATTTTTAGTTCAGGTCTGAGGTTGGAAGGAGCATCAAATGTTACATCGGGAGGGTGATGCCAGCGGTTGCGATCGTGTTCTTTCCGACTCCTCCGACCGGTCAGTGTTCGTCTTCGTGTTATCGGTGACATTATAAATGCACCAAATCCAAAAACAGATTGCCCAAGGTTAACATAACTTCAAAAAATACTACGAAATATTGTAAACTACATTGTAAAACTGGTAACTGCAATATTTAAGACATTCTACAACTTCGTAACATAACCTAAATTACATAATAAATCTCTTAAAAAAGAAAACTGTAGAAAACAAAGCCAAAGCAGCTGTAAAAATAAAAACTGCTCTTTTAAAAAGATTAATTATAATAATTATAAGTGCTGCAATCTGTTGTTTACCTGTAGAACTATTTGAGAGCTTGACCATATGTTCAGTTTGTAAACAAAGTGAACTGAGCTTGCTCAAATGTCGATGAATAGTGCCACTGTTCCGAAAATTCAGCCCTTTACTGTACTTTAGTGAAGCCCTTTTTTAAAATTCTGAGACTTGTTGACAAATCTACATAAAAATCCCTTTAATTTGACACCTCAAACGTTAAAATCCGCCCAGCCGTTATTACGGTTGGACTGTGAAAAGAAAACCGCTTGCGTATTAATATATATATTGTATTTGAGAGGCTTTAAGAGGATATAAGCCCCTAATCACAATAGAGAAAATTCAAATTAAAACTAATTATAGAATAAATTACTTTCATACCTTCTAATCGCTTGGATCCCTATTCAATGTAAATATGATCTAGTCCACAATTCTAATGGAACCTCCTAATTGAGTCCTAGAAAGTATGTATGTCCCTCTACCAGCAGTGCCTATTAATATTTCGGCAATATTTGATCAAATACAATATGAAAAACAAAAACTTTAATTTAGTAAAAATTTATCCAGAAGATGTAAATGAATGTGCTGTGTTATAACTCGTAGCTAATTTATTAAATATGTCCTATCTTGGGTTCCGACCTGTCCAAGATAACCACATTTTAGAACAATTTGATACAGTATTCAGACTTATTAATTAGGAAGCCATAAATAGAATTACGAACGTTTTAAATTTTATTTCAACATGAAAAACAATTGTTTAAAATAATACCATCCCTATTAAATTTGTAATCTAAGTAATAAATACCACTGTTTTTAATATTTGTTGGGAATATTTATGAATTTAATGGTATTATAAAGAACAGATTAGAATAAAGCAAGAAGCACTTCTCGGGCTACGCAACACATAGGCTACATTATCTAATATACAAGATTTGAATAGAGTCTTTTAAAAGTGAATTTCGAATAAGGTGTCTAAGTTGTATCTATAAAAAGGTTTATGGAATGGGAAGATTGAAGTGAAATTTAAGAAGCAGCGATTTCCTTAGAAATCGTTTGTTTTCCAGTTTTCTAGTCAGATAAACATAATTTATATACGGTCACCCTCAACTGATATAGCTTTACGAGCCAGTTGGCACTGTTACGCAAATAGAATATTTGGAGCAAATAATTTTACGTAGAACGTTGGTTTAGAATGTTTGCTAAATGTCACCCGACCGGACGGTTTTAGATCTGCACAAACAATATTGTGTGCGGGATGGCAGGATTGAGATTTTATCAACCTGATGACATTTATTTGGTTCCGGATATTCAAAACTCGAATAGTTTTGTTTTTTGTTTAAATTGAATTTTTTAGCTATAACAAATTATTGGCTTTATTTATTTTATTTTTTTTTAAATTTTCTTTTAGATTATTGAACAATGACGGAGAATAATTTGTCATACACCTTATTATTCAATAAAATCAATACAGTCAAGTTTTTTTTTATATATATTGTGATTATCGACCTTAAAACAAAAATTGTCCTAAGTTAAAAAAAACTTATTTTTGAAACTTTTAAAACAACGTATATTGTTGTAGGGTATATTTTAAATGTAGTTCCAAATCGAGACTTACTCAACAAACTATACAGATGACATGGCATATCATATTACTATATATTTGCTCCCCTGTAACGCAGCTAATCATGAATCTGCATAATCAGACCACTCCGCGGCGGTTGAGAGTACAACGCATGCTTCTATAAACAACACCGTCCTTGTCAGGTGAATTGCGAGTTATGATGTTTATTCTGTCGTAGTCTAAACAGAAGTTAATGCTCATGAAGCTTTCATAACCTCTCTACGTCAGACAATGAAATTCCAAGTACCTCTTCGTCTGATTTTAATATACATAAACAAAATTTAAGTCGGTTAAGTTGTTAAATAATGTTTTGAAAGCGTATAATTAAAAGAACATTGAAGCAGATGCTGTTAGTAAGCTGATGGGAACAATGAAATACAATTATAAATCTGTGCAAGTGAAATATTATTTTAATAACTTTTAACTTTCAGGAGTGTTATGACGAAAAAATATTTACAGTCAAATAACCATTTAAACTGGATACATTACATCGATTTCTAAAAATAAATATTTCGTTAGTCCTGAGCAGTTTTAAATGATTTAGGTAAAAGTTCGTTCATAGATTGAGCGATTTTGGCATGGATCTCCTTTATTTTATCATCTTGTAACCCTTATTTTGAGTTAAGTTGTGCCAGCTAAGTACTGTATAATAATAATAATTATATTAATAACTATTTTATACGGGTTATTCCTGTACATCAATTAGGTATTTGAAGTTGAAGTAGTTCAAAAACGCGAATATTACTGTCAATTTATGGTAAAGATTAAGGTTGAGTTACAGTGTAAATTATTTTTAACCCTCCCCCACGAAGTGTTTTGACATAAACCCAAATGTTCGACAACGTTTATTTTATAAGAGAGTCTCGAAGTGACTTAAAGTTTGATGGGCTATTTCAGGTGACCGAGCTATGGACCTTTGTAGGGGATGAAGTATTTATGGCATAGAGGTCGGATGAAATAAAAGTTCCAGTAAAGTGATATCGTCACAGTCGTACGTACAAACTGAAAACTTAATGGGGTGAGTGCACCAGTGAATAAGGTCGATGACTTCAAAATTAATCCCTTATTTTGATCCCTTATTATTCTACTTCAACGTTAATCCCTTAGTTTCTATTACGGTTATACATAACACTTTGCAAAGCTCATTTATCCTTTAAACATTAATAGGTATTAGTAAATTGGCTACCTGATGATAGTGATTATATTCAAAGATAACTAGGTTGATGCTGTTGTGATTGACAGATCTGGTACCAGTGAATGACCACTGATCAGTCCCTTGTGGATTTATCAGTTGACATACGTGTAAACGACAGTATATAACAATGATAAGGAATGAAAACAGATGAGAAACTTTGCTAAAAACAGTGATATTGCTCTAGTGACTGGCCACGAAGGGTTCCCTGTTCCTTTCACTGCTTTTATCCCTAGTTACGTTCCAATTTGTGGACTCCCTCAATAATAATTGATTGTAGCATTTAGCTTAATAAAATGTATATAATTATAAAATAATACGTTTATTTTTTATTTTTATAATACTATTAATTAATTCAAACACTTTTGAGATTTATTCGTTGGGTAGAAAACATTAATGTGAACTGAAGCTTGCAGGGAGAGTCAACTATAGCAGGAAAGATATCGTACAGATATCTTGAAAAGGAATATTGCTTTTAAATCTACTGCAATATTTTAATCAGTGTACAAATATATTTCGAAATGATGGACCCCGACATCATTTTTGTAATTAATCCAACATTTTGGATTCAAGACGCCGGCCAGAAATGACCATAATTCAAAACAAAAATATTTGTTTGGTAGTCTGGTATCGAGATTTTGATAAATACAGGGAAATGTTAGGGGACACATTTAATACTCGCCCTGAATTTAAGAGGTTATAAAATATTGACTGGAGAATACATGAATTTTCATGTAATATTTCAAAAGAGATAAGCGGTATGAACGAATGATGTGCAACTCGTGTTGTGAACGCCTGCACGATTGCTACTGCAATACCTTGGCAGCTTTGTTTAGAATTTGCATCATGCTGCTATTGGCGTTATTCTTGTTACTTTAGAGTTTTATGTCGTTAAAATAATTCGGAAATATTTGTATTCGCAGAAGAAAAAATAGCGTACTGTTGATAAATTATTGGAATTCTTCTTAGATCTAGATAAATAATGAAAATCAAATGAAAACACATTTTCAACACCTGAAATATTCTATGAATCCCAGGTTTACCAGCCAACTTAAAACCAAATCAGATTGGCTAGATCCTAAACCATGTAATATGCATAACGATATGAAAATAAAACAACAATTATCATGAAATAGGGCTGTCCACTAGATTTACGATTCTCGTTTGGGAGAACTTGGACTGTAAATCAGCAAAATATGTACAAAAAATATGTATGTTTTGCTTTTTGCCACTTAAAAATTACATATTGAGCGGCGGTATACAGTGGCCCTCCCTCTAGCCCCTTGTGGATTTATATATTTACTTACATGTAAACAATAGTATTCAACAATGATAAAGAATAGAAACAGTTGAGGAACTTTGCTAAAAGAATAAGGGTATTTAAATATCATACCTAGCAAAAGACCAATGTTGCCCCAGTGACTGGCCGCGAAGATTTCCCCTGGCTTTTCACTGCTTTTATGCCTAGTTACGTCCAAATTTATTACCGCCCTCGATTACAATTAATTAGTTTAGTTTCTTAATTAGTTTTTAATTAGTTTACAGTTAATTTAGCTTGATAGAATTTATCTAAAATTGTAAAATAATATGTAATTTTTTTGTATTTAAAATAGGCTTACTATTATTTAATTAAATCACTTTTTGGAATTATTCGTCAAGTGAAAAATAATGTGGATTGAAGCCTTGCAGGGGGAGTCACTATAGCAGGAAATATATCTTACAAATGTCTTGAAAAGGAATATTTGTTTTAATCCGACCGCGATATATTAATCAGCGCCAAAATATATTTTGAAATGATGAACCACAACATCGCTTTTGTAAAAATCTAATATTTTGGACTCCAGATGTCAGCCGAAAATTACCACCATTCAAAATGAAATATTTTATAACCAACAATATTTATTTGTAGTCTGGTATCGATATTTGGTAAAATAGAGGAAAATGTTGGGGGACACATTTAATACTCGCCCTGTATTCAGGAGGTCATAAAATCTTGAATGGAATATATATATACATGAATTTTCTGTGCAACTCGTGTTGAGAACTCCTTCACGATTGCTACTGCAATACCTTGACAGCTATGCCTAGAATAAGCGTCATTCTACTACTGGCGTTATACCTGTTACTTTCATATCGTTTAACAATTAAAAAATATTTGTATTCGCAGATGAACAGGTAGCGTACTGTTGATAAATTAATGGAATTCTTCTTAGATCTCTTGAGAAATAAAGAAAATCAAACAAAAACACATTTTCAACACTTAAAATATTCTATTAATCCCAAGTTTACCAACCAACTTAACACTAAATCAGATTGGCTGATTTGATCCACCTCATAAACCATGTAATATACATTTCGATATAAAAATAAAACAGCATTATTGTGCAACAAGACTGTCCACTATATTTACGATTCTCATTTATGAGAACTTGGACTGTAAATCAGCAAACTATGTACAAACATGAAATATTTCAGGCTCCTTCTCTCAGAACGAGCAGTCTAATATTTCACATATTCAACTGTTCCCCACCCCCCCCCCCCCTTCTGACAGTCCCATCATCTCCTGTAACATCCCCAACATATACGAGCCTCATGCTATTGTAAGTGGGAACGGTGATATTTCATACGAATATGCTCTGTTGAGTGACATGGTTTTCTTGTAGAATACATTCGTCATCTTGGCATGTCTACATTCTCGCGACCCATGCTGTGGAAGTGTTGAGTGTTGCAATAATTCTTATTTGGAATAATATTTTATTGTTTCGGTGATATAGGGAACTGATTATGTTTCAGTGGGAAATTTTACCTCTCTCTAGGCAATTCAATTTCTTTGATGTATAATTTATTCGAAGTATAAATTGGTCATTCAAGCAATTTCATTCATAAACATAGGCAATATAATACGTTGAAATTCTTTGCGATGACTTTAGTAACAAGGTATTTATTACGCTTGTTAGGCTCTAGACCAAAAATACTGTGCTACCCCTACCCTTTCCCCACCCCACTATTTTAACCCTACCCTTCTTACACCTCATAAAACTATGAAAACACTCGCAAGGTTGAAAGTGAATTTTATTTATAAGTGCTCTTAAAAATATACATTATTTGGGTTTCTCATGGGAAACATATCCTGGATGTATCACGGCCGACACGGCCCATTTGTATTGTGGCCAAAAATAATGCAACATAAAAGTTTCTCGGTCCAAACGTGGTCTTTCGCCATCAAATTACAGTCGTAAATATTAGTAAATTTGAGCGTTAAAAATATGAAAACAAAGGTTTTCGTCATAATTATCGGCATCATCGCTGTTGTCATCATCGTATCATGGCCAGCAAATACCTCATCGTGGCTCGTTAAGATTCTTCCATCAAGTTGTGTGGAGTCGACCGGATGAACCCCTTTGGATAAAAGCCTTTTAAAGATCACTAGTTAACCTGTTCGAGTTCAGAATATTTAACTGTAATCATATAAAAATAACCACTCGTATATATTGTAGTGTTACGTTACTAGACCGGTAAAACTTACCGAGTGTGTAATGTACTATACTTTACATCATACTACTCAGAAAAAACTTATTTTAACGTATTCATTAAATAAACCATTACGGTTTTCAATTCTTCAAACCTGTAATACACAAACATTTGCTATTGCTACCAATGCAGCCACTACTTTCCTCTGAAGTAACTTATAAGCATGCATTAAACGTCGGTTGTGCTGCAATCAGCTCATTGTTTTGATTGTTTACTTCCATTATTTCCGTTTCCTAGCGCACGGTAAATTTACCGTGCAGTTATCGGCAAAGAGTAACTTTCCAGTCAAGAGTAAGGCATAGAAAACATATGTTTCTATGTAGTATGATGTAAAATTGTTTTTCAGTATAAAAAAATTACTTAATAAAGGGTGACGACTAGTTAAAAAAATTAAAATGTTTTTTAACGTTACCGTCGTAAAACATGTTTTTTTATTATTGAGTTTGTCTGTCCTTTTTGAACAAATAAACAATGGTTAAAAAACCAAGTGACTGTTCACATGTGCAAATAACCCAAACTCGTCAAAACCCTTGACAGTTAAAATAAATGAATGTGTAATGGAGACGCGGACATGTCCAGACGTGACATATTGGGTCGACATTGACTTCAGACAAGCTTTTGTTGGAAGTTGGAGAACTGTTTTATGTCCGACATGTCGTTTTGTGTTTTTCATTTCATGGAGTACAAGTTTGATTGGGAAACTAAGGGGTTGTCATTTCTGACAGAAAGGCGAACGGCTGTTCTGTATGTGGGATCGAGAATCAGTGTTTCTGTTATGTAATGTGTTTGACGAAATCGCAGTGAATACACAGTAATTTTAATTAAGACTCATGTTATTAGGATCTGTATTATAATTAGCCTGATCTGGACAAGAGAACTTTATCCATCGATTGTGATCTACATTTTAGTATTTATTTGTTATTTATAATCCTAAATACTATCGTTGCGCTTGATTTTTGTTTTTAATTGATATATTCCCTTGATATAATTAATGTGTTATGTATACGGCTATGTAAAATTCATTTAAAACGTTTCAAATAATTAATAACACAGAGAGACTGACCACTTAAGTGTTTTCCTTTATGTCTATTAGAAGTATACACCTCATACATTTAAAAATACTCTTGGTATTTTGATCAACTTGTCAATTTTTTTGATCAATCTAATCTTGTCCATACAAAATTACATCTAGTATTTTTTAAAGTTTAGATATTTATTATTCACTAAGCTAAAGCCTAGCATTTTATAAACCTGTATTAATTATAATTACAGCTTATGTAGAGACAATGAGTCACAGCTTTTCAGCACGAGTCTGTAATGATAGACAGGCTGCAGTCGTCGTTTGACGATAATACCCAGCTTTATGGGTCGAAATTTGATTACGCCAAGCGCAGATGGCCGCCAAGTTTCAGCTTCGCTTTGGATTTATAGCCATTGCCTTTATCAGTCGTCATTTTATAATTTCAACCCATTTAAACATTACAAAACGTCCTTGAAAGTTGGAATTATTACTAAATTTACGATTTCCTTTTGTTTGGTTATTTATATTTTATTTTAGACTCTGTTATTGAAGGACTGAAAGACCTAACCTTTTGTTTGGGGCATGCCTATGGAATCAAATGTTTGGGGTTGTCGCCTGAAGTGACAATTACATTTAAACCCTCAAAAACCCTTTTTTACGTGAATGAATTTTTTTAAATATACAATTTACGTTTTTGTTGTAATGAATTTGTTGGTATTTTTCATCATTTACTGGTTTTAGTCGTTATAATAAAACTACTACTATTCATTGTATATTCTTTTAAGAATAGGCCACATAAAAAATTCTATCTTATTAAATTTTTAATTTTTATGATAAAATTAGGTAAAACCTTTACTATCTGGAGCACCAAATAAGGCAGGTGTGTGACTCGTTGCTGGCAAAATTAATGCTAAATATTTGTTTGGGTAGTTAATCAACTTTATCAATTAGATTAAACACAAATTTACATGTAAAAAGCTCTGAAAATCTAAACGAAGTTTTGACAGCTCAACAAAAACATTTCATTTAGTCATTTCACCTGAGGTTTAGCAAACAATTTGATGAATTTACAGGTTTTGCCGCTCATCGTGTTTCGTGATCACAATGATATACCTAGATATTGTAAAACATTTTTCTTGCATATTTCATTAGATTTTATTTATTTAAAATAATAGGAAGTAATATATTTTAAGAGGGTCTCATATAATACTTTAATGATTCCTCACAGATGAGGCACCTTCACTCAGCAAATATGTTAAATTATATATTGCCTCCCTTTGCCGATAATAGCTGCGCGTCTCCCAGACAGGAGCAGAGCTGGGAATGAATGTTTATGACAACTCATGACTGACAATAAATTAGGCCTTTAGAGCTGAATAAATGGCTTCCTTACTGACAGACGAGCATTTGTATTTAACGTGTTTCCCCACATTCCGCTTTTAGCAATAAGTGTTGGTTTTCTCAGAGCGTTGCTTTGAAAACATGCAGAATGTTATTTTTGTTTTGGAGTGGTAACTGTTTAAGTCGCCATAATATATTATCATATAAGTTATCAGGATTACCACACATTGGATAAGTGTACAAAACGAATTAACAATATTTCATCGTTTATTTATATTATGTTATGCAACTAATAGAAATTTCCGAAGCAGTCATCATCATAATAATAATTGTGTAATACCCTACCATATCAATTATAATTGGGAAATAAATAGACATAGGTCTATTTACATTCAAAATTTAAATTTAGATGGACTAGCAAAAAAGTTGCATGAAGTCAATAATCAGGCTGATTATAACGGGAGCACGAATTGCAGTAATTCGTGCTTTATTATTTCTTTTTCGTATGCAAAAAATAAAATAAAATATAAATATACAACTCACCGCTGTTACAGAAAGGAAGACACAACATATGAACAACGCCCACGTCGTCAGGTTTGTAACTACGGTGTTTATTCTAACGTAGATCAAATAAAAGATAATGGCCGACTCTAGACGCGGATGTGACTTCTCGCCATCAGAGTGCGTCTCATTATATAAGTTAAGATAGTAGAATACAATAACAAAGGAAAAACAAATATTCCTAGATGTAACAAATATGTTACTTTATAGTTAAATATGTTATTTAAGTCACTCCCTACATACATGCTAAATTGAAATTATTAATTATTACTTAGATTTTAGTGTATGAATAATAGATGAATGGTATTTGATGCAGGAAACCCCTCATAAACAAACAACATGAAAATAAACCCTATTTTTATGTTGTTTTCAGTGATGAAGTGCCGTGGGCTAGCTAGCTTATTTCAATGATACATTTATTTCATCTCACGAACAATGTTAAAAATATCGATCTTCATAATATTCACGGATGTTTATTGATAATAATTCGATGTTAATAAGTACACAAATTCTTCAAAGAAAAACCTAAACTTTAAATAGCCTATATTATAGAGAAGTCACTCCTAGGCAAATCGCATAAAAGCTAGTTAACACATATATGTAGGCATTTAAAACAACATAAATGTTGACAATTCAACAAAACTTGAACTCAGTGCCTGTAAAATGGGTACTGCAATTGCTGGCCGTTACGTTTTCATCGATTGCGTTGCTTTTTATTCGGGCGCTGACCGTGACTGATGTAAAAAAACACCAATCACTAGTTTTTTTGTAAATAAATCCAATTCTTAGACCCCAATACTCTATCCCTGTATGATACTGTATGATTCCCTGTGCACCAGTGCGGTTAAGGACATCGGACACAGTAAGGCCTGTGCTAGTATATTATTACTGTACTTTAATACTAGTTTAAGAAGTGTTATTTTTTTATTTTCTAACTCGAGGAAGACACTAAATATATCAACGACATTTATCATGTGTAATTACTGTCTCTGTTTTAGGAGATACTTCATTTGTCTTATTAGCTAAGTCCTCCTTCTTTTTATACAACTTTCGTTTCGATTTTCGTTTTCCAATTGCGATGTCGTCTTGGGATTATAAAGCATGCATGCTATTGACGCACGTAAGTGTTGTGTGAAATCAAAGCAGATATTTACCATCAATTCACTTGTCATATATTAATTAATTATTTTACTTCCACAATTTTCTTAATTCAATGATGTGGAGAAGATATTTAAACTCTTCATCGCAACTACTTAAGATCTAATTATACCTAAATAAAGAGTGAAGGGCTTTAGTAAGACGTTCTGCAAAGAACTAAACGAAAGAATATATATTTCGTGAAAAATATTTGCTCGTTGTTCGCAGTAAGTAAACCATTTGTTCATCACAAGGGGCCTAACTCATCGTCAGTCATGAGTTGTCATATACATTCATTCCCCAGCCCTCTTCCTCTCACGGAGACGCGCTGCTATTACAGGCGAGGGAGGCAATATTTCATCCAACACATTCCCTGAGTGAATGCGATTCAGCTGTGAGAAACTGTCAAGGCTTGAAAATGGGTTCTCGTAAACTATATTACTCCCTACACAATAGTTCAAAGTTGTGTTGTAAATTGTATTTTATTAAATGTCTAAGAGAAACAAAAATGTCAGTAAGAATGTCATCAGCATGTCGTCTTTCATAACTATTTAAGTAGAAATAAGAACCAGTTGCCAATTGAAAATAATTCTCAAAAACTTGACAAGTTTTGCCCAACGAAAAGCTCAGACATAAATGTATCTCAGAGCTAGGTATTATTGAGAGCTAGAATATTAATATTCAATATCATAATACATTAAGGGCATGGTGTAAGGAAAATGTGTGCAGGGTCAGCTGATGTGACATTGTTGGGCTACAACTAGCGCTTGCGACGACTACAATACAAACCAGTTAATACAACTCAATCAAAATATGTTATTTTATTAATATATCAAGATATTATTTTGTGTGCGGTCCTAGTTCTGCAGTCAAACCGCTAGGTCCGCTAGTTTTTCGAGCACGTCGTACCAGCTGGCTGTGCATACACCTTTCTTTTTTCTTTACCCCATGCATTAAGGGTACGCTGAAAGCAAAATGCATAGCGTTACCCAGATTACGTAAAAAGAGAACCTTTTAATTTATACATTTTGTAGGTAATTAATTTGAGGTGAATGTATCATAGTATATTATGAAATATGAGACAATGTAAGAATAAGCTGATAAAAAACCAGTTGTTATAAATATATTATTCACATATATTCTATATATTTTTATACATAATACATGTCTTTAATATGTTGTCATATTATTTAATTGAGCTATTGCATTTTTACACCCAAAATCTAAGTATTCAGTATTTGAAGAACAACGCAAAGTTTGTGATGTTATAACAAACTGAAAATGCAACTAAATGGTCGATTGAGAATAAAATAAATAAACACTAAAACCACCGTTATAAACCATAATCTTGTGACAGTTTTTTTACTTTCGACCGGTAAGTAACTTAAAATGTTTCCTGTCTCATAGTGGTTTACAATATGAAGAACATCATTCACTGCCAGACGTGCACTAAAACATCATCCCTCACGGTTCCAACGGCTCGACACTCTATGTATAGAGGGAGGGGAGGAGTGTGAGGGGAGGGGACATGGTATAAAGGAAACTCACGAAGTACGTTATTTAACTGACAATTATTGAGACACTCATTCATTAGAACAAATGCGTAATATAATAGCCGAGACTGGCAATATTCATCATATAAAGATTTCTTATTGTTAACAAATGATATTGAGGAATTCCGGAGAATTTTAATTATTTATACCATATAATACCAAATAAAAATGATAAAGTATGTAATTATAAACTATCAATATTTTACGTTAGAAAAATGTATGATGAAATTTCGAAGCTTATGAACGATTTTGCCATAAATCCCAAGCGGAGCTGAAACTCAGCGGCAATCAGCGCAAGCAGGGGTAATCAAATTTTGATCTATAAAGCTTGTTTTTGTGTCAAATAACTACTGCTTTCTCCCTGTGAACCATTGAAAACGGCACCACGAGCTGCATTTGATTGTCAATTTACAGAAGTAGTTATTTTTTAAGTTTAGTTTTAATTCATTATTAAGACTTTGACGACCTGTAATTTTCTTTTATAATTATCTTCAAATTGTCATAATGATGACGTTCCCAATTCCAATTACACAAAATGAATGTTTCATTAACAATTTAAATGAGCCAATATAAATATTACTTTACTTTTCACTCATCAATATTATAATTGGTTATCCAAGCCATCGGTTAACATTACAAATTCTTTACTTTGTAATAGGTTTTTAGTTCAATAGAGTTAAATTGTCTTTCGTTGAAAAAACTCGCATATGCTTTCACGTCAAAAATGACAACCCTTCAAAGGAACATTTAAAACAACAAAATGCAGAAACACAAAATGACATGTTAAACGTGAAACAGTTCTCCAAGTCTCAACAAAAGCTTGACTGGAAGTCAATGTCGACCCAATATTTCACGTCTGGACATCTCCCGACTTGTCTACATGTCTCTGCCTCCATTACACATTCATCCACTCTGACTGTCAAGGGTTTGGACGAGTTTGGGTGATTTGCACATGTACAGTAAAAAGTCACTCTCTGTCTTTTCAAACGTGTGTTGAATGCCAAGTGAGAGTTTTTAATTTTTTGTTTGCATGTTCTATGTTTATAGTAGGTTACGTCAATGTTTTTCATCATACTGGCGCAGAAACATCTGTTTTCTGTTCCTTTTTGTTGGCTCGAAAGTTACCCATTGCATATAGCAGTCCAGGAAAAATCTTTCTGGTCTAGGCCGAAAATATATCCGGTCTACAATTACAGGAAACATAAGTAAACAATCAGCTTATTCGCAGCAAATCGACGTTTAATACATGTTTATATGTTACATTTTAGAGGAATGTAGTGGCAGCACTGGCAGCAGTAACAAATGTTTGTTTATTTATTATGGGTTAGGTTTGAAGAATTAAGAAACGACACAATTGATGAGGGGACACAAGCTATGATTTTTATTATTTCTCTGAGTAGTCTGATGAAAAAGGCATCGTACGTTAAACGACCGGTAAGTTTTTCCGTATTTGCAAAAAAAGCCCATACCCGCCTTCCGCTCGCACGGAAACTATCATGCTCGTCCAGCAAAACAGTACTTTCCGGCCTAATAACGTAAAATAATATTCAAGTTTATTTTTTATAGGTAGGGCTAGAATTTCAATCTAAAAAATATTTATTGTAAGTTAATATGTTTGTAAATTTTAGTCGTAAATTAATGAAATTACTTTGTAGAAAGCTTTGCTTGAATGTTAAAGAGTGTTTCCGAATTAAAGACCGGTTATCTCGTTGTTATTACACACAATGACGGCTATTTATGGTAAACGTTAAGTGTGCTTACATTATATCCAGTAATTACCTTCAAACTTCAAATTACATATTGCAAAGACACTTAGTTACAAGCCACTCCATCATTATTTCTAATAATATATTCAGTACGTGACTGAGGATGAACGTGCGTCCTTAAAACTATCAGTAGAAACCAATGTAGGCATTAGTGTTCCAACAACAGAAATAAAATACCCCACAATACTGCAATGGGTTTTCTCAAAATTGTTTCTTACTCTTACTCATGAAGTTTTCCCAACATATTTTAGAATTCCTAGATGTAATCCACACTGTTAGGAACTTTTATCACGAGTAGGTAATTTTCTTCTCCAATAAGTGTAAAATTGTCGCTCTAAAACTAGGATTATTTGTCCTCCTATACTTGCTCAAAAGGATAAAATTGTAATTGTGTGTGGAGAAGTGAAGGAGAAGCCAATTTTTGTGAGTCCAAAAAACTGGTGCACGTGAAGTAAAACTAATTGCATTACTTTTATAATAAGTATGACGAGTGCTATATATTATTTGTCAGAGGTCAGCATCAAAATATGTATACCTTGTGGACGTAAGTTAATAGACACAACTTAACTTCTTGTGGGTGCAATAAGTTAATATAATTTATAGAATCTCAGTTGAGCATTAAAAAAATTTGTGTGATGCATACATGAGTTAAATTGATCCTTCACCGTTACTTTGCAGCATAGTTAATATAGTAAGAATCAATTATTAATATAGGAGTTCCTCAAGGAACAATTATCGTGTCTCTACTTTTTATCATTTACATTGATCAGTTAATTAATACTCCCACGGAGGGGGAAATCATATTATTTGCTGATGACAACGTTTTATAATTCAAAACTAGAAGAATCTTATTTAGAAATTTCAAAATATATTAAAATTTACAATATCCTTGGTTGGTATCAAGATAGTAACTTAAATGTAAATAACACTGAAACAAAATTTATGACATTTAACAAGGGTTCATCGGAAGACATCCACTTGATGTTAAATGCAACTATTGTTTCTCCTTGAAGCAATGTGACATTTCTTGGACTCACTATATCAAATAATATATCCTGGGACATACATTTAGAACACTTTTGTAAGAAGATAAGCAGTGGGATATTTATGATTAAGACTTTGTTAAGATGTTGCTCCATCAACATTATTAAATTGGTTTACCATGACTACATCGGATCTCAAATTTCATATGGTCTTATGTTCTTGGGTCTCAGTAATAAATAAAAAAAACATTTGTTCTTCATAAAAAAAACCTTAAGAACACGTTTTAAGATTCCTAAAATAAATTCATGTCGTCCTCTATAAAAAAAATAAAATTTTAACTCTTGCATGTACATACTACAAAGTGCCTGTTTTGTCTAGAAGAATAAATCACAATTTATTTCCACTACAAATGAACACCCACAACTACAATACAAGAAATAAAAACCAAATCAACATACTAACATGCATAACATTATTTTATAAAAAATGTCCAGAATACATGTCAATCTATAATAATTTACCTATAATAAATCTATAATAAATAAATCTATAATAATTTACCAGAAAACATCAAGAAAATTAATGACATTTCCAAATTCAAGAGAATTACAAAAAATTACTTAAAGAAAACTGTTTCTACAACATTGAAGACTATATCGCACATCATAGTTCATAAAATACACATTTTATTTAGTTTTTAAACTTTAACTTTTTATATTATCACAACAAACCCAACCATGAAAATGACAATTGGGCTCAATAAATAAATAATAATAAACTCCAGTTATTTCAACAAAATATTTTCTACCACTGTTGTGAATATTATAAAACAAAAGTAGAAAGTTTAGCTTTTGTTGAATTAGAGTAAGTCGATTTAGGAGACCGAATATAGTATAATGGTAAGAAGTAAATCAAAAACATGATCGTTAAAAAAATGAGTAAGTTTAGATGACGAAACACTGAAACGCCTGAAAATGCAAACATGTAGTTGCAGAAGAGCAAATTCCTTATTCAAAGTTCGATAATCCTACAGTAATTCCCCGACGTGTTGTTGCGCAATAAGAGTTTAATTATCTAGGCAACATACCAGATAAAACTTTTGTTATCATCCAATCTAGGGGTTTACGGTCTAAAACGACGGTAAACCAAAGTGTTAATTAAAGTATAAATGGAATTGGAGTAACTTAAATTAGTTGGGAGTGTTTGGGTAGCTAGGGACTAGCCTCGCGTATTTTGCACTACCACAACCCTTTATTGCTTAACAAACTATATAAACTATTTAATTTCAGTTGAACTAGTTCACAAGAAGGTTTTGTGGTAGAACTTTTTTCAAATCGCTAAGAATAGAGCCATAATTAATTTTATCTACACAAATTAGTAAAATGTGATATTTTTATTGACACTTCATCCTCACACATCAAAAGAAGAAAATCCTATACTCTTATATGAGCAGTGTTATCGTCCGTTCTTGAATGCTTGCTTGCTTGCACAACGATCTCAAAAACGGCTCCGAGGATTTCCTTCAAAGTCTGAAAATAAGTAATTTATGACTCAAAAACGTATTCAATGCAAATAACTCGGTCGGAGAAAATCTAATAACGTAATAAAACTGATTTTAAAGTTGTAAATTTTTAACATTGGCCTTATGAGTTGCCATGATAGCAACGAAAAAAACGAAAGTGTAAACAAATGAAGTAATCATAACAGCTGTTTGCAATCTACAGCCATCAAGGGAAAATACCGTGAGTGGGATAAAGAATTCATTGAGCAATAACAAAGGTTTCTATTTATCAATTTTATAACATTGAAATATTTTATAGTAACTGGATGAACTGGTAAACATGAAATAACACCGAGCGAGGCTCGGTCCACCAGGTACTGTATAATTAATGACAATAATGAACTTAACGCATAAAATATTTCATAATTTGCAGTTTAATATCAATATAATTAATTGTACTGCAAATTACGATATTCATTCATGCTGTCTACAAAACTTGTAGGTATACCAATTGTATACAAACTTTTCGGGAACAAAGTTTGTATTTTATTTTATTTTTCGTGGTTGATTTGAATAATAATAATAATAATAATCATTTTATTGCAGTTGACAATAGTACAATTGTATTGTAAAAGTCAAACACATAATATACTCTTTGTTAGTCGTTATGAAAAATCTTATAGAAACATAGAAACAGCAAGGTTGAACACCAATGCTGAAATTTTATTCGCGAAAATGCCTAAAATTTAGATTTATCAGTTATTTATAGGTAATTCATCAACAGAGTACAGAACTTGACACCAAGAGGTGTTTTAATCGAGATTTGAATTGATTTTGATTTGGGGATTGTTGTAAAACAATAGTGGAAACAAAAAAACCAAAAATCTATAAATAGTAAACGAAAATTAGGCTTTATTATTAAGTATTTTATAAAAAAAAAACATTATTTGTTTAAGAAAAGTGATAAAATTGTGCAATAAATGAGAGTCATCAAAACAATAATAGTTTGTTGAGCGAATGTTGACTGTCCCAGGAGCTGAAGTGGATAAAAATAATGCACATTTTTTAACTGAACCGGCAATATTCCTTTCATTAATAACGTCATAATTATAAATTTTTAATTAAAAAGTTTAGCTAAATTTCCTGAATACATTATTCTAAATTACATGGAATATTTTTTCTAAGACTAAATTTTTATGACGAGGTTAACTAATTGATCAAGTAACTAGCCTCGGAGTCTCCTTCTGCGATGGAGCCATTTACTGCAGGTAACGATCGATGATCGTAAAGCATTCTTCCACCAGATAAATGACTGGAGCATCAGCATTGCTAATGACCCCCGGGATGCCGGTTACTCGCTATCGACTGCGCCACTTAGTCAGAGATTGGCCGTTTTAAACTTTCAACATTATCAAAATCCGCTGCCAGCATACAAATTGCGTTCGTGAAGAACATTTTTCGCTTACAATGTTAATCAGATCGCCATCATGACTTGGAGTTTAAAAAGAATACGTTAAGTTGCACGGGGGTTTTCCTTGAAAATTAGAATAATTCTTAGGATTTTTTGGGGTGAGTAGACTAGATTAGGAAAGAGGAATTTTGTAACATTACTACTTATGTTTGAGTCAAAAGAATATTCAGCTGGAGAAAAATGTTAATATTAACCGTACAAAAAATTAGACTGATTTGAAGTTTTATTTTACGTATAAATTAGACGTTTATAATTGTTTTAATTGCAAAACATGCAAAATTGCGTAATAGATCTTTGTTAGTTTCTCACAATCCATGAGTCATTTGGTGTCATCAAGTAAAATATTGCTAGGTTTTGTTGTCAAATTTCTCTCTACTCCAGCAAAGAAAGCAACCCATAAACTACAAACAATCTGCCATTTTATGGCATCATAAATAACACCCACAAAAAAACTACTAAAAATAATAACATTTTGAACCATTAAATAAAATGTTCAAATATGCATTCGTTCTTATATTTTCCACAAGAGTTGTTTAATAAAATTATTTTTAACTGCTCGAACGTGTTCAGAATATATTCAGCAGTTTTTGCACGTTTCAACACCACACAGCCGAGACAGTTTATTGTATCGCAATGTTGTGAAAACCACATTTCCGTTTGGTGTGAATTCAATTCGCCTCGATTTGATTGAAACTGTAAAACACATTTCCCCTTCGACATACTACGTTCGCTGTTTCCCGAAATAAACTCAGCATTGTATGCACACGAGGGAAGGGACCTAAATGAATAGACTTAACCATCCTGTAAAAATTAATCATTTATTATAGCAATATTTACCTTTGTCTTTAAGCTAAAAATTTTTGAAGGGTCCCCCGTAAAACATGTTAAGCAACAAAATTTCAAAATTGGTGATATTCGGTGAAAAAGGTTTTATAGGACACGAGCTACACCGTCGTATAATTTGTTTTGAATATATATTTGAGTTGGCAGCCCTGATGTCATCTATCAAAGTTGGCGCTGTTCGCGGGACTCGATCACGGACTTTCTGGGGAATAACAATATATTCCCGAAACATGGACTCCCCGCCGGTCGTTGCGTTGTCACCCAGCGAACATCATCGCGTAAATAAAAATAAAAGACGCAAAGTACAATTGGAAAGTGCAAGGATAAGATCATGAAGGAATATAGAAATGCTGGATTACACAATATTTCAAAAACTAAGAAGCGAACGCCTGGAAATTTGCCCCCAAAAGAGGTTAGTAAAATAACGTATAAGCACCACCTATGGATATCTCTTTGCAAAATGACGTTTCAGGTTACGTAACAACATTACGTTGTTGTACTTTTATATCAATAAAATTATGTATATTCAGTTTTATATTAGTTTATATTGGCACTTCTACAAGCCCTGATGTTTTCTTCCAAGGCAGAAGAGCAGTCCGTCAAAGAACGTTTCAACCGCTAGTCATTTAGAACGTTATAATCCCAATAAACCACTTAAAACGTTTTAAAATGTTTATTGGCACGTAAACATTTAATAGAAGTCTTCATTATGATGTTCTAAATAGGGTATAACAAATTATACATATGATCATAAGTTCTAACCTTAAAAAAAGACTAAATAGAATTCAACTTTCAACGCTTGATTTCTAGAAACTAGGATTTCGTCGCTTAGAACATTTTGCGGGGGACCCCTTTATTTTGTCTTACACAAACTTTAATAACTTTAAAAACTTTACAAACTGTTAAATTAATTGTAAAAGGCTTGTAGAAACAAGAGCGGAAACTGGGATTTTGCTTATTCGAGACCCTATAATGTTTTATGAGCGAGACTTGTCATGCACTTCAAATAGTCGAGAGCAAGCAAAACATTTTCAATTGCGTTTTGAACGATATTTTTCACTGTTAGATATCTAATATTTACTATAAAATAATATTTTCCGCAGTAAACATTTCTTGCCACTACAAACAATAAACATCTGGTTGTAAAGAAAACCATTGCGCATGAGTTTTAATGAAAAAAATGCATGTTTGATCATGAGGTTTGAATGACACTTTTTCACGTAATAAAGAAGAAGGGATGTATAATGAACGGAATGAACGGAAACGGCGCAACAATCTACAAACATTCCTTTTTGACGAATTTAGTGTTTGACATTTTATGTCATTTTACGTTATTTTTTTTAAATAAATGACATGAGCAGTTCAACGATAGCGAAACACCAACATGCACTTCACAGCATTTCCTCGGTAGGATTCCGCATGTAAAGCGTAGCAGATGTCCCCATGTATCAGCTTCATATATCTCTGCCGTTGACACTTTCATCTTCTACATGATTGTTTTATAACCGGCCTATTATTTTGTTCATCTGTAAATTTAGTATACAAATAAAATGATAGTAAAAATAACGACCGACAGTTTGAAATCAGGGAGTAACAAACAGATTTGGGGAACGATTTAAAATAAACAAACAATTAGAATAAAAAAAAGTTTAACTGGTTTATTAAACTTTTTCAGTATGAGCAAGTCTAAATAAGATGGCGTGATGGTTTAACTCTCATACATCCACCTTAAACTAAAAACTACATTTTATGCCTTAAATTACAAATCTGATGGTAATTAAAAGATAAAATTTATTTAATACTCAACAAATATGTCCTATTAATCTTTGATAATATAAGCTTCAATTATTAACTTTTATTCTATGAAAAAATCAAGTTTATATCGATGGTTATATTTATAAGCTGTTCTCAAATCCAAAATCTGAACGGACGGCAAGTCTTTGCGGTTCAGTATAATGAAGTGCTGTTAGATTGAAATTAAAATTTAGTTATATTTTTTTCATTCAAATATTAAACAGCCATGGGAATGCATACATTGTTTAATTCCTCCTGCTGCCTTTCCTGAGTTGTGTTTTACACTTTTATGAAATGGACAACTTATATTTAGCTCCGAAATTAAAAACCACTTCCTTATGTCAAGACGCTATGTACGTACTCGTGTATATGTTTGTTCTTCTCTCGAACTACAGTTCTCTTGCTCCTTGCCATTAGACTTATGAACATTCCATTGCTTGTTGAACGTGAAAAAGAATATACTTTTTAACACAACACGTCGATTTTTAGGCAAATCGCTATTTTATGAATTAAACAGTTTGTTGATAAAAGAAAAGAGCTCAACAATTAAATTTGTAGCCTGTAGAGGTAATACTGACGGCTTAAATCGGCAACATTAAGGTATGTTTTAATAACTAGATTTGAATGGAAATTGAAACCTAATCTACCTCAGCCTTTAAAGCCAATGCAGTCGAAGGTAATAGAAACGGGACGGGACATTCTCACGCAGGACAGTTAAAGTCCCTGATTTTCAGATAACGAATCCCATTAAAGTTTCCCTCCATTCTGGCGCTTCGCCACCTCGTTTGACTAAACATTGTGGTGAAAATCGCTTGAGGATCCAATCAGGGCTTAACTGTTCTGGGCTGGTGAACCATCCGTATCTTAATGGGAGAGTGTTTTTGTAAATTGAAAATTATTATATTATATTTTATTTTGATTGTTTCTACGACAGAGGAATTTCTAAACATTTTGCTCGGGAATAACCCAAACTTGGGTCTTGTAAGCGCAGCGATTTCTTAATAAAATTAACTATATTTAACGTATTTAACTATATTATCTAGGAGGATTCATTAAAAATATTTCATTCTTCCTCCGTTAATGAGGTCTGAAGCCATTGAGATGCGGTTGTACTGTACTGGGTTGAACCAACAGATTGAATCTTGTCTTTTGAGCCACTGACGGCACTCTAGTTTGTTCCAGAAATAGGAAGAAGAAACCCATGGTTGCTTTATTATACCCAGAGGGAAGACAATTTCAAAATGTAATTATAACTACAAAATTAAAGAAAATTGCTTTACAGAAATATAAATCAATTTTAGTAACCTCTAAAACACTTGGCAAATCTCACTTAGATAAACAATCTTGGTCACTATTTTTGCATTTTTTAGTAATTTTCCTTTTTTTCAATGAGTTTATTTAAGATTTCCGTTGAGAGATATGAGGAGGAAGTTGAGTGATTCCTGAGGATAATCAGCTATCGAGAGTGTGGTAGGGATTCAGATCAGCTTCCGCCGCGCCGCAGTCACGAGGAGACAGATCATGACACGTCGCTGCGAGTCTGAGATAAGACTGTCCCTGCCTCACTTTCTGTTCTACCCGTTTGGTTTCCCCATTAAAATATAGGGCCTGTAAAGCACTAATTAAAATTAACACAAACTGATCGTAAGGGGTTTATCCTTTTTAGACTCATATTTAATTTGTTTGTGTGTAGTGTAACATTTATGCTTATTTAATCATAATATAAATGCTTAGTTTTGTGGGACAACGATGAAACATTTAGGAAAGAAATTCTTTGAAACGATGCAATAATTCAGGAAAGAAATAGACTGAAACGCATAAAAATCCGATAGTTTTCAAACATAGTCATTTAGAAAAATAAATATATATTTGTCATTAGTTTAGTACTGAATTGGATTATCTTCCTTCTAACGTTTTTTATAGTTTAGATCACAACTTTCCTTTCCTTAAGTTTAAATGGTAAGAAAAGAGATAATGTCGGTTATAAGTTGAGAGAAGAAAAATTTATAAAAATCTCTAATCTCACTTTATGAAAACCCGATATTTCATTAAGGAGTCCGTTCACAGAATTTCTCCGAATAAAATGTCATATACTCCTGGATTGTACAATCTTTCATTCATTGACCAAACATTTTTTGAAGCTGCCACTAAATCACGATGTTATTAAACTCCTTTGGAATTTGTTCTATTTTATTCAGTTTCGGTAGTCAACACTTCATTTTCCAATTATTTTGCATTTGATTTATTTCGAGTGGCGAAAGCATGGCTTATATATTTTTCAATTTTGTAATAGCTGAATAAGGTATAACTTACTCGTTTTATGTCCCCAGTGAAAACGGTAAATGGGCATCAGCGTTGACAAATATTTGGTAGTAGCAAAATAATAATTAAATAATTATAACCACTAGAGTGGCTTTTGGTAAGTATATCACGTTGATGGTTCATTTCAACACAGAAGTTAAAATAGAGTTACTTATATTCTACTTGCACTAATAAATAAATTTGAGTAGACAAAATGTAAAAGTATGTTATACCTGTCTCCAGAAAACTAAACAATCATGAACTGATATTCTCATTAATTTTTACTGGTAGCAAGACATTATGAAATTATTTAACTTAAAGTAAATTTAAATATAAATTTGACGAATTAGTGGAATAAAGTATAGAGTATTGATGGATTAATGCAACATTTAATATAAACCAAAGATTTGGTTTTCATTAATTGTTTATAACTTCAAATCACTCACATTTATTCAATGTACATTTACTACTCAATGAGTTTTTCGGAATTTTTTTCAAACGTGTCTTAATATGATACAAATTTGGCAACAGTGTAACAGGCCTACATAATTTTAAATAATGGGTTGTAACATAAACCTTGATTGGCACAAAATGAAGTGGAGAAAAATTTCTTTAGGGCTCAAATCAAAACTTTGCATTGAATGAGATTTTAAAGCCCCTATTGTTTGCAAAATGAAACGATTCAGTAACCATTTATTTGGAAGATTATCTTTGGGTACAATGTTGCAGTAAAGGGAAGATATGACATTTTAATTTGAAATATTATTTTAAAATTGCAAGAGAGTTCAGTGAGAGACTACTCTAGTTTCAGTGCTATCTGGTTCTTTAAAGTGTCTGAAAGATCAATTGCTATTCAATAGGTATTAAACAAACGAACGGATATACAAAAAATTATTAAATTTAAAATATTTGGATAAGCAAGTAATATTTGCACTCGAATTATTTGCTTATCATACAGGTATTAAGGCTTGTTTTTTAATAATCTGTTTAAATGTTTGTAGTGTGCATCCCAGGCAATCATTAAAAAACTTTACAGCAGTAAAATTTGAAGAAAAGTGTTTCTGAATTGCATCAGTAAAAACTTACAGATAATATTTATTTTTTATTCGATTAGTCAGAAAACTTGGTTTATTTGTTAAATTCTTGCCTTATTGAATTAAAGGTTCTAATAGGCATACAATCTAATGATAACGGCATATACATAATACTCTGGTTTATTTTTATTTATGGTCTTTGATGTTTTAAAGGTTGTGCAAGAATGTGTTGAAACTCTCTGTAACCCAACGCTTTTACTGTTATGTTATCAGTCCATTTTATTTTAATAAGGAATCTAATACTGTAAAGGAGTTTACTGACATAAACACACTACTGTGGGGGGTTAGACTTTCTGGATCCGTCAAACGGATATATTAATAGTTGTTGTGGATGTACGAAGTATATTATGAAAATAGGAATTCAATCCAGTACTTTAACCTGTAAAACACCAATAATGATCCGATGTCAGTCGCTTTTCAAAGTCTCAAAACAATAACAAACACCAGTCAAGATTAGACACACAACAAAAACTATGAACGTGGATGAATAACCTTTACTAATGTTGTATACACAGCGACGAACAGGGGCCCGAAAGATAAGCGACCGTAATTATGTGACGTTCAGTTCCCGGAGATGATAAGTCCTTATGACGTCACCCAACTGGTTTAGCAGCTTTGAATCAGCGCCATATCTGTGAAGTACCGGGCTGCTGCGGGCACGGTGGAGATAACAAAGCGCCGGCCTCCTCGCTGTCTGCCGGAGCTGTTCCCTGCTTCACTGCGTCTTTGGTCGTCAGCGGTAGTGGGATGGGGCTGTGCAGGGTTTGTTGTGTGGTGGTCGTGTTCGGGGTGTGTGTCCAGGCATGGAAGACGGAGTACACTCAAGAGGGCCGCGAAGAAGGTGTGGTTTTTTTAAATTTGTAAAAGTAAATTTAATTTAGTATTTTTAGTATACTTATCAGGCTATGGTTACCGTTTATATGCAGTGAGAGTTTATTGTCATTTTACTTATTATTTTATTTTTTGTACTTTTCCATTCGCTTCTAGTGTTTAAACTACACTATGTTTCGAGAAGTAAAAAAAAGGCCAACCTTTTCATATAACGCATTGCCGTCAGTAAGGTATACGTTTTTTGTTTTAAGTGTCTTGTTTGTATATTCTGTAATGTGTTCAATGTGTTTTGTATTAATTTTTGTGTGTGAGCTTTCTGTGCTGTTGAATTTTTAACGAATGTAAATTGTTTGCCAAAAAAAAATCCAAAAAATGTAGGTACAAAAATAAGTAGGTTCATGTAACTTTAAGTAGGGTCGCTTGAAAACGAGAGGAGTTTCCAATACCTCTCGAAAGGTTTGTGTGGTTTAAACACTAGAAATAAATGGAAAAGTACAAAAAATTAAATAATAATTAAAAATCCTTAACTATTATGAATTTTAAAAAATACGGTAATGTTACTAGTAAATTTTATTTTTATAAAAAGAAACGAAAAATATTATTTGATATACTGATAGATTATAATAATGTATTTGTTGTCAGGAGAATATTATAAACTGAGTTGGAAAGGTTAAACGAATACAACAGGATTGAAGACGTTTGTTGTCTTCAAGTAAAATTGTATTGATCTTTAATCGAATAAATAGATCTAAATAATTTGAAGTATGTTTTCACATGCAGAAAATCAATTACTGAAATATAAAAAAAATTATCGTTTATACATGATGCTGTTGTGATGTACAGTATTCTTCTCCAATAATAAATTTCATCCGTACGTTCTCTTGCTAAGGCACCGTATGAAAAATACATCAGACTGTCGTGTAAGCTTTATTTAGTTTTTGTTTTTGTAGTAAATGTTTAAGACTCTCAACTTTTTGTTGTAAACGTGCATTTGTTATATATACTGTATTTTTAGAAGGAGAATATAAAAAATGTTGACCAATGGCTGTAAAGGTGTGAAGGAAAACAAAAACAATAGGATTATATACAATTTTGTTCATAAAAGTGATTTTTAAAATGAAAATTTTGTACTGTAATAGGTGACGTGTGTCACAGACAAAATGGCGAAGTTTGGATCTGTAAAAAGGACAAAGAGTGTGACACTCTTATGGACGTCCTTAATGAAAACGGAAAACTCAAGACTTGTTCCTGGAAGGACCGGACCCCTATACTTTGCTGTCCTCCAAAAGGAGATCCTGAAAGAATCGAAATATCAAAGAGTGAAGAGAGTGAGTAACTATTAATTTTAAACCATTTTTAGAGTTCAATTCACGTAAGCTGCCTGTTTATAAAAAACTTTTTAGTGAATTAAAACTTTTTAAATATCTGTTAATTTAATTCAGCGAGTTTGTAGCGAATTTATTTTCTATTCATTCATTTCTTCATTATTTTCTTTTCTTTTCTATTCATTTTAATGTTCTGGAAGATTCTTATGATTGCAAGCCCTCGTAAACTAAATCAAAATCAAAATATTTAAAAATAATGGTTTTTATTTACTTGGAAAGTACTTTTCCATCAGTGTACGTAATAATCAGTTAAATGCGCTGGGAAGGGGAAGCTTCTATACTTGGGTGATAAAATAGGCTTATACTCTGAATGAACAATGTGAGTATATGGGCTAATAAATACATTGATAGATACAGTATTTATGACTCTCATTTGTTCAGAAATTCAGCTTTTAATTTAGGATATCTTATTATCATGCATGTCAATTATACGCCAACCAATTATTTATAATTATTGTATAACTTAACATATTTATTTCAATACAAATAAAATAAATACTGATTAAAATATTGATTTATGTAGTATTATGTCAAACAATACAGTTCAACACACAATTAAAATATTCATAAAATGACTTCCCGATCCTCGGTGTTATTAAAATTGAGATTTCTTTTACTTATGCTGGCAGAACTGTCCAGGCTAAGCATCTGAAAATGAAGTTGTAACTATCGACTCTAATGCCTAAGAAGTAAACATATATTTGTTTTTTCCATGTGACAGAATGCAATGAATACTCGAGGCTGCTATGTGGAGTGAATGTCTTCGCTCTGGCTTCTGCTGCTAAGGTAACAACCTAAGTTCTTTTTAAGAAATATAATTAGCAATCAATTGATTTCAATGAAAACTGTAAATATTCGCTACCTATTAATGCCAGTAAATGAAAAATAAATTTCTGTTGAGATTTAGATGTAAATGCTTTTAGCCCAATTATTGACAAGTGCCAATAATTGCTCACAAAAAAAGTTATTAAATCGCTAAACCATATTGCACTTTTTCAACTAATTTAGAATGGTTCAATCTCGTTTCTCTATGCAAATTTGTGTTTTTGTTTCATAATTTGTCCAATTATTATAAACTAGTTCTCTTAATTTATTATAACACTTGATATAAAAATAACTCAAAGTAATAAATTATGTTATCTTACCACCATTATTAAGTAGTCATAGGTAAGCTCCTTTGACAAAACAACTCCCCAGTTTTATATTTTGAATAATTGCTAAGAAAAACTCTGGGTTTATGTATTAAAAGATTTTCTACTCTCTTAGTTGAAAATGAAATATTTTATGTAGCTGTCATTAAATGCATTATAATTTTTAGCTCGTACATTTTTAATCAAAACGCTCTCATTTTGTTAAATACAATGCGCATACCATCACCATACATGCAAACTTATGTTTTCAATAAAATAATTTTATGAATATGGATAGAATACGAGGGCTGGGATGAATCTCTAATGATCATAACTCATACTTCAATTGATCTTATCGTATCGATCTTACCGTACCAAAATGAAAGAGAAGATTTTATATGAGTGTTACTTTAAACATTAAAACCGACCAATTGTGATATTCATGACACCGGATGGAGCAAACATTGAAGTTCGCTTCAAGAGCTCATTCTTGAATGGTTGTTGAGTACGCATAACGGAAGCTGTAGGACACTGACCACATTCCTCCAGACACTGAGCACTGCAGTCGAGAATCGGACTGCCGTTTTGATGTGTGCCGTGCTACACATTTGGCGCAGGTCTAATGCATTAAACCCCGGTAAAATAAACGTGAAATATTCCAATATTAACTAGAATTGATTTTTATTTAAAATTGCTCTTTTAATTTTGTCTAATATGAGAGTATAAAAACTGTTCTTTTATTATAAAATGCATTATGTAGAAACAATTAAAATATTTAATCATATTAAAAAAATAAATACGTACAATTAAACAGAGTAAATTGTTGATCTAAAACTTCTAAACATAAATATAGCTCTCATAACTTTATAAGTTTGAAAATATAGACTAAATATACAACAAAGATATGCAATCGAATGAATCGCTTAACAAATACAACCAGAAACAATGCATCAGTTAATGTGTTGGATCACTTGTTGTGATAGTGATAGTCGATGGCCTCGACTGAAAACTAACATTTTAATTATGGTTTAATAAGTAGTCAACAAACGTAATAACAATCATCTGTTTTATTTAATAAGAAAAATAACAAATAAACCTCTCGATAAATCAGGAAAATAACAATTTCCAATCAACAATGACGTAAATATTCACTGTATAAAAAATATAGCCCTTAACACATATTGTTAATTTTTATTTAAATATCTCATAAAAAACAATATTTATGATTTCAATTCCCAAAGATGTTACCCTAACTAAGGCTCTCCACACACCAGAGTGGCATGACGGGCACTGCGTGGCAGAAAATTAATCAAATAGCATTATTTTATTTGTAAAATTAGCTGATTTGGAGATTCGCAGCTTCCTGCCACTTGATGCATCTCCCATTTAATTATATCGGTGCCACGCCGTACCACTCTTATGTGTGGAGGGCCTAAATGTAATACATATCATGCAGCATTTATTTGTATATTTGGTCAAATTCCGTTATCTGCCCACAATGGAAAGACTTTTTCCCATTGGCTTTATACGTTTTATGTTCCCGTTTTATGGTTACTGGATGGTTTTCCAGGCATATCGGAATCATTTCTGGGTGATTCGGTCGGTATTGTTGACGCTCTTGCCTTATGTGTTGGAAATGCAAATAATGGTAACGCCGACGATGCATCGCCGCGCGGACGCTCGTTGGGTTGAGTTAGGATAGGTTAGATTAGGTTAGGTTAACTTATTAAAAACTCGATTAGATTTGATCCTTACCTAACTAACCTCTTATGTTTCTGATACTGGTAGCTGTGACACGAGATGAGCCGTTATCTTGGCTCATAAAATAACACTCGGGTGTAAAATCAGGCTCTGAATCAATATAATTAATTTATATAATTTGTCTTGGACATCTCTAATTACCTCCACACATCCTATTTACTTGTAATATTACTCTAATTTTAATATTACTCTAGATTGAAAATACACAATTGTGGGTAGATAACGGATTTTGACCGCATATTTTTATGAGTTTTGTATTTACAGCCGGTTGAGACCGTTGAAAGGAAGAGGCGAGACTCCCAGTCAACCGTAGAAACAACCGACCCTTCCCCATCAACTGCGGGTGGTTCGGGGGAGGACGGGCAGTTGACTACACACATCCCAAGTATCCCAGCGATTGCCGGTGGTCGATTTACTTTAGCTTCGGAGTTCCCAAGCGTGGTAAGATATTTTTTCCTCTAATTACACAGGCCTGTTTTACATTATAACATAGCTCACCTTAACATAACCAAAATGTTCTAAAAGCCAAAAAACGGCCTTTAGGAATCTAACGTACGTATTTTCAGATGCCCATTGAAGGAAGTGAAGAGAGTGATAATAATCATCCACTCGAAGAGAATTCAATTCCGCCAGCAGACATAGCAGGAGGGCATCTCACAGAACCAACAGAATTTCCCAGCATGGTAAGATCTCTCCTCCTTCATGATCAATGAATCTTAATGCTATAAAGTTGTTCAAAACACAATAGAATTAGTTGAGAATCACCTAATACGACCAACACTTATGTCAAAATCATCCCCTAGGACTCAAGAAAACTTTAGTGTGCATTTTCAGATGGCAGAGATTGATATACGAATTGAGCGGCAAAATGTTCAAACTGAAGAAAATAAAGGTTCCCCGGTTTACCCGGTTTTGGGAATCATAGGGGGTCGCTTGACATTACCGGCGGGATTTCCCAGTATGGTGAGATATTTTGATAAGACTTTTTGGCAGCATGGTGCGGGATCACGGTAACTTTTAATTTTTATGTCCCTAGATCCCAAAAACACCGTTCGTTCATATTCATATACAGGGTAAGTCTTCTAAGCCGTCCACAACAATTGCAGACAAACGGCTTAACATACAAGGACAAAACAAAACTTTTCCTCACTAAATCATACTCAAGGAAAAACGTAAAACTATTTTTATTTTATTTTTAAATACAGGGTGTTCCAAAAACAAGGGGTCACGGGTTCGAATCTCAAAATGTTCAAAAGTAAACATATGTCATATTATACATCACACACCATTTGAAAGCTCTAAGCAAGACGAAAAATTTGGTGAAAACAGAACCAAATTAATTATATTTATTATTTTCGAAATGGCGGCCATTTGTGTGAAAAATATTGGTATTTACAAAATACCCTGTTTGTAGAGAACCACTAAATTTTTTTTTTCTTATTGAAAATTCTTAATCCTTGTAAACTCAGCTTTAATTTTATATACAACAAGCCAACATTATAAAAAAGAAATATTTTTCAAAACATTTTATATTTTGTAAATGTTGGTAGCCCTGAAAAAATATATTTTGAAAAATATTTATTTCCTATTAATGTTGGCGTATTGTATATAAAATTAAGCTGAGTTTACAGGGATTAAGAATTGTCAATCAATACAAAAATACCTTCAGTGGTTCTCTACATACAGGTTATTACGAAAATATCAATATTTTCATAGTAACGGCCGCCATTTTGAAAATAACAGAAAGAATTGAGTTCTGATTCCACCAAATTGTTTGACTTGCCTAGAAATTTTAAATTATGTATATATTTAAAACATATTTTAAAGACACATGTTTATATTTAAAAAATCTGAGACCCATGATCCCCGGTTTTTGAAACACCCTGATTTTTTTAATTAAAAATATTTTTACGTTGTTCTTTGGGTATAATTTAGTGGATTACGAAAGAAGAACTTCACATCACTTAAGTAGCAAATAAAATCAAAAAGAGTGCTAAACACATTCAGACATAAAAAACCGAATATTCCATGCCATACTTGAGCTTAACAAATTTAAACCACATAACCGAAGAAAACATTAAAAATAAACATACCTGTAAATATTCCAGATGATAAATATTATACTTAATTATTTTAGGTTACGTATATCATCACAATGTGAAAATGTTTTGAAACCGAAACACGTGCCGTGTAATTTAATGAATAAAATGAAAAAGGGTCACTTTATATATTTTATTATTAATATATATATATATACATGCAAGATTGGTTAACTCTAAGGAGGGTTTTTGACTAAATAAAATTTATTTTAAGGATTTAATACTTTTCATTTATTTTATGTTAGTTAAAATGTCAAAATTAGATCCAGCTAACAAATTTAGTATTTTGAAACATTATTCTACATCTTATCGGTTACTGATATATTGGGTCTGCTAAATGCAGTACATTGTCTTTTCTTTCTCACTGAAGGGTCGAAAACTATCCACATTCTGGGATTAATACCCTAATTTTTCATAAAATTCCCCAAAAATAGGATTTTACAGCTATAAGATTGAATGAAATCTCCAGGTAATTTTTTGATTTCTTTTTATTTCTTGGATTTTAGTAGATTGGTAAAATGTTTGCTGACATTTATATAATAAGAATACATTTATAAAAAATCAATAGACTTTAAAGATAGTTAAGAAATAAGCTCATGAATGGAAAAAATTACTTTATCTAGAGTTACATTTACATAATTTATTCAAAACATCAATTTTTTCTACGTAATATGTAGAATATGTCCACTTATAAAACATTATCCTTTAGAAACTCACTGAGTACGCAGGTTAGCTCTGACAGCTGTTTTTTGTGTTTTTTTTAATACAAACCTAAACATATGTATATATATAAGTCATCAGATGATTATTTTATCTTTATTTTGAATAGTTAAGAGATTATTGTTAATGATTTTCTATATTATATTGATAATATTATATTAAAATCCAAATAATTTAAAAATTAAATAAAGAAAGTGTATACGCACTGGTGCGGGGGGGATGACTTGATCTAAACCAACTGAAAATGCAGCACGATACAATGCTTACAATGCTGAGGTATCATATGTTGAATTAAAATTGGTTGGAAATGCAGGTCTGCAGTAACGGAGATATTTTAATTATAAACCTAACCAACTGATTGAATCAAATTTGTTCATGTTAATTTCATTTTGTTTATGATTTGAATTAATTGATTATGTGTTTTCTGATATTTATTTATACTATAACAAGATTACATTTATAAAAAATCATTAGATCAAGGTCTCCCGACTTCTTTACTGTGTATTCACAGATATCTTGGATTGATATACGGCGGCTTTACTACAAGTCCGGTTGTGATAGGGGAGTCGACTGTCTAATAGGAGGTATTTTTACCCCTCCAACGGGATTCCCCAGTATGGTAAGATTCTCTTTACGTGGAACGGGAATTTTGTAAATATTTTTGAGAGGCTTTTGTATATGTTTCCATGTTGAGTGACATTGCTTAGGTTTTATCGACTCATTGCTTATGCCGGGCGCCGAGTAAACAAACGGTTATACATGAAATCCTTAACCAAACCGGTTATCGTTATCTTTAATCCTTTTTTGTAATTCTATTCAGTATTTTTTATGTTTTATTTCTTTAACTGTAATTATTTTGATATTTTTTTAACTGTGAGAAAGAGTGCTTCTATTTTATATTTTAGTTTTATAACCTCCACGCAGCCAGATATGGAGCAATCACGCACAGATCATTCGACCCATGTAATTTTTTTTCTTTACATAATTGTAAATAGCTGTAAATTTATGATGGTGAATAAAGTTTTTTTGATTTGATTTGATTTGAAATTTTGGTGGCGTATTTTGTATTGTATTATTTTTTCCTGTAGTATAAACGAAAGATATATTGAACGCGTTACATCCGTGACCGTCTGCAACTCTGTAATCTGCATTGTTTACTTAAGTTTCGACCTACGAAATTCCATTTTCAAGATTCATACAATATGCACTCATTGGACGTAATTAAAACGTTCATAGGCATTGAGGCTACAAAATATAAAAAACAAATATTTTATATATTAATTTGATTATGATGAGTAACGATAAAGTTTAAAATAATATGTACAAACTTAACATTGTTTTAGGACAAACACAGCGGGCATAAGAACAAGATCTAGTCAGTCCATATCATATGCAAGTTGTAGGTTATTTCAGTACGTAAACTTTTGAGTAAGCTATTACGAAAATCATTATATTTACAATAAACTTTAAGCACTTTGTCTTACTTCTTATACTATTTTATTTTTCCCCAAACGTTTCGAAACTGCTTTGGGTTTCTTCATCAGTGTTGTTATAATTAAAAAAAAACAAAAATCCTTATAATAGGTATATATATAAAGAAATAATGTAAAAAATAGTAAATTAAAATGATTAAAGAAATATATATTAATGTATATGTATAAAAAGGACTATGTATCCATGAATAAATATATAAAATAAATTAATGTATGTAGTAAATTAATAAATATATGTAAAATTTGTAGGTTGTCCCTCACATCTACTCGGATTCCATTTGACCTTGAACTTTGTCAGTACTGTTGTCTAGTTTTCCTTCTTTGCTAGTAGTTCCTCAATTCTGAAATAATAAGGTCGAAACTTAAGTAGACAATGCAGATTACAGAGTTGCAGACGGTCACGGATGTAACGCTTTCAATATATCCTTCGTTTATACTACAGGACAAAATAATACATACAAAATACGCCACCAAAATTTCAAATCAAATCAAATAAACAAATTTTTATTCATCATCATAAATTTACAACCATTTACAATTATGTAAAGAAAAACTTTTTGATGAATTTTTTTGTTTATAACAGCATTTTTTCAACCTCCGTTTGATTGTAATTTTACATTCTATCCATCATTGGACCGTACCGGCATACATGCAGAATTTATAAATTTGTGACAAGACAACTAAAAGAAAATTGGGAAGAAACAAATATATTAATAAATTTTACTATCGTTATTGTTTAATGCCGGTTAAAGCAAATATTGAAACATAAATTAACCGTAATCTTCAATACAAACTAAACCAAACCATTCGATTGGGGACAGAAACGAACCGTCCACTTCTTTAATTGTAAAATCCAGACCACCGGAGGTCATCAATATTGCTTACCTTTATCATTCAGCGTTATTTTGAGTTAATGATCGAATTTGGATATCCTGCCGTTATGCACATATTATTTTTAGTTTTCATGTATAGTGTTTTTTTCAATCGGAAACGCATAACTAGTAAATATCTACCTCAGATCCGGCTCAGTAATAAAAATCAGTAAATTATGTTTGTTCGAGGTAGGTCAATGTTAAGAGGCAAAACAGAAATAAGGACGTTCGACCTTTCATAGCTGGGGGAGTCAACGCCAGGCCAAAGGACAATCCTTATATGGTATTGTAAATCAAATTAATCCGGGGAAAAACATTAATGTTTAATACTCATTAACTTGGTGGTTATGAATTCGGCTGTTTTGATCATTGGCATCCGACCATTGCTGGAAATTGTCAAGATAAGTAGTGAAGTGAAACCCACACAAAACATATTTTAATTATTTTTATTTTCATTCTGTGGTTCACATATTAAATTTTGGGACATAACAATTGAATTAAGTTGCCTTAAAATGTCTTGTGTCTGCTTTAATATTTTTGTTTTTTATGTGATCTGACATTGTGCTTTAGATTTGTGTTTGTGTTTATGTGTTTGATAAGTACTTGTGTTGGCTTGTACGAGTTACGTTATGTGTCTACATTTGTTCTAATTTTGATATTCTTAATAGCTAAGTGTTCAACAACAATGATATGAAGCACGACTTGTCTATGCAACCTGTCCTTGTATTTGTTCGTGTAGATGTGCTTTGATAATTTAGTGAATATTAGTTTAAGAAGCATGTTTTTTTGTTGAAAAAATCAGGTATCATACACTATGGTGGAGAGACATGTTACATAGACAATTTTTACCATTAAGAATAATATTGTAAAAAGGGACGTTTTTGGGTTGAGATTGAGAACTGTAAAATTATTAGCGCTGATAAGCTATACAATATATAAATATATATAATATGTAGTTAAAATAAGTAAATGAAATGTAAAATATTTCATATGAATATTAATTAAATGGCAGTGCTCTTGTCAGGGCAGTCTTTTACGTCCTTTTCTTACTTTCCGAATTTGGCATCACAACATGGAGTTTTAAATCCTGAGTTATTCAATTGGAAATTGTCGTTCAGTATAAAAACCACAATATTTCCTTTTATTACACGTTTTATCGCCCACTCTAATTTAAACCTTTCAAAAATAATCTGGGGTTTACCATAAAAAGTAACAAATGTCACTTGATCAAATTTTATTGAAAGGCAGACGGTTTCAGGCAATAATTTTAAGACGTAGAGATATTTACGAGAAAGAAAAGTTTTTACAATGGTAGTTATTTTTCTTCTTCATTCCCTTCTCTGATTTTTCCGTGATCTGTGTGGGAAGTAAGTGAAATAAATTTATATTTATTTTGTTCAGGCGCTGATTGGGTACGGGGACGCCGACCGTATCAACTGGCAGTGCGGGGGGTCGCTGATCAGCGAGAACTTCGTGCTAAGTGCTGCACATTGCGTCAACACAGCATAGTCAGTATTCTTTAATTGTATTACACCTTTAAATTTTTTTAGGAATTTAGTTGAAAGTTTATACATTTTGAGCCAAGTTTTGCTTAGAAGAATTTTAATTGAAATTAAAAAAAGAATACGTTTATTAACTTACTTTGACAAATTATCATGTTTAACATTAGCTTATTAAGTATGTTTGTAAAGTTTGTACCAAAGTATAAAGTAAAATTAAGTTTGTTGGATTCGAGAAGAAAACGCTTTATATACAAGAAAAATGTTCTTTGGTATATTACGACATGTTTTGGTGTTATGGATTGAAAAAGGTAGGGTGTTTAAATTAACGAATTAAAAAAATGTCAGTCAAAGTTTACTGAGGCGAGTATTTTTATTCTTATTTTTATTTAAAAATAGAGTTAGGCATACTATCATTATAAGATGGCTCTGTTCGTAACAAATTATGAACTAATAATAACCAGGAAGTAAGGAAGTGGCACTGCTTGCGAAAGAGCCGGCCGGCCTGTTTGATTAGAAAAAAACACTGTTATGTTAATATATATATTTCTAGAATTAGTTCACAAATAAGCGTAACTATAAAAACTATGGAAATAATTAACTGATTTCCCTTTAAATTCATTTTATTTGTGACATGTTTCGACCTTAGGCCGAACTGGTTAGTTTAATTTTGCTTGATATCTAGTTTTATTGTTTTAGTTTCGTTAAATTGAAATTCTCTTATTTTATACTAACAGCTTATATGCAATCCAAATTAGTCCCACCTATTGATATTATCGAACTCACAGTTTTGTATTTTACTAAATCCTTTTGCACCTCATTTACCTAATAATCTGTTCTCTTTATTTGCTTTGGGTTTAAGGTATTGTATCGTCAAATCTTAAAAACCTTGTCTGGGATCCATCTGCAGGATCAGGCATATCTTAAACTCTATCTCAAGCAGATTCTTTCAAGAAGTGCTTTGCTAGTTTTCAGCGTATTTTCGCGGACTCAGCTGGACTGCAAGGTACAAATCCAAGTACGTTCTCGAGGAGATTCCCGCCCGAGTGAAGAACCTTCCCTCCTCCTACCGCTCCTTTACACATCCCCTCATTCCCTCTGAGGATCCGTCCCGGTCCAGTAGTCCGCTCCTCAGACTTTTTACAGTTTAACAGCCTAGAGTGACAACGACTCAGGCAACCCTCGATATAGCGGTCCCGCACTCTCTTCCGCTTTCCTGATTTTTCAGGACTCTTAGGTCTAAGCTTTCTCTGTCTAGCCTATATCTATTCTCCTGCAATGTGGTTGCAGTGGGCTGGCACGCTGGGTGCGGCTGGGGGACCTGGACCTCAAGTCATCCACCGAAGACGCCCGCCCCCAGACGCTGGCGATCGTGGAGCGCGTGGTACCGCAGCCCCGCCTACTACATGTGTGTCTGTGTGTTGCAGTGGGCTGACACGCTGGGTCCGGCTGGGGGACCTGGACCTCAAGTCATCCACCGAGGACGCCCGCCCCCAGACGCTGGCGATCGTGGAGCGCGTGGTACCGCAGCCCCGCCTACTACATGTGTGTCTGTGTGTTGCAGCGGGCTGGCGCGATGGGTGCGGCTGGGGGACCTGGACCTCAAGTCATCCACCGAAGACGCCCGCCCCCAGACGCTGGCGATCGTGGAGCGCGTGGTACCGCAGCCCCGCCTACTACATGTGTGTCTGTGTGTTGCAGCGGGCTGGCGCGATGGGTGCGGCTGGGGGACCTGGACCTCAAGTCATCCACCGAAGACGCCCGCCCCCAGACGCTGGCGATCGTGGAGCGCGTCGTACCGCAGCCCCGCCTACTACATGTGTGTCTGTGTGTTGCAGCGGGCTGGCGCGATGGGTCCGGCTGGGGGACCTGGACCTCAAATCATCCACCGAAGACGCCCGCCCCCAGACGCTGGCGATCGTGGAGCGCGTGGTACCGCAGCCCCGCCTACTACATGTGTGTCTGTGTGTTGCAGCGGGCTGGCACGGTGGGTCGGGCTGGGGGACTTGGACCTCAAATCATCCACCGAAGACGCCCGCCCCCAGACGCTGGCGATCGTGGAGCGCGTGGTACCGCAGCCCCGCCTACTACACGTGTGTCTGTGTGTTGCAGCGGGCTGGCGCGATGGGTCCGGCTGGGGGACCTGGACCTCAAGTCATCCACCGAAGACGCCCGCCCCCAGACGCTGGCGGTCGTGGAGCGCGTCGTACCGCAGCCCCGCCTACTACATGTGTGTCTGTGTGTTGCAGCGGGCTGGCGCGCTGGGTGCGGCTGGGGGACCTGGACCTCAAGTCATCCACCGAAGACGCCCGCCCCCAGACGCTGGCGATCGTGGAGCGCGTGGTGCACCCCGGGTACCGCAGCCCCGCCTACTACATGTGTGTCTGTGTGTTGCAGCGGGCTGGCACGGTGGGTCCGGCTGGGGGACCTGGACCTCAAATCATCCACCGAAGACGCCCGCCCCCAGACGCTGGCGATCGTGGAGCGCGTGGTACCGCAGCCCCGCCTATTACATGTGTGTCTATGTGTTGCAGTGGGCTGGCGCGATGGGTGCGGCTGGGGGACCTGGACCTCAAGTCATCCACCGAAGACGCCCGCCCCCAGACGCTGGCGATCGTGGAGCGCGTCGTACCGCAGCCCCGCCTATTACATGTGTGTCTATGTGTTGCAGTGGGCTGGCGCGATGGGTGCGGCTGGGGGACCTGGACCTCAAGTCATCCACCGAAGACGCCCGCCCCCAGACGCTGGCGATCGTGGAGCGCGTCGTACCGCAGCCCCGCCTATTACATGTGTGTCTGTGTGTTGCAGTGGGCTGGCGCGATGGGTGCGGCTGGGGGACCTGGACCTAAAGTCATCCACCGAAGACGCCTGCCCCCAGACGCTGGCGATCGTGGAGCGCGTCGTACCGCAGCCCCGCCTATTACATGTGTGTCTATGTGTTGCAGTGGGCTGGCGCGATGGGTGCGGCTGGGGGACCTGGACCTCAAGTCATCCGCCGAAGACGCCCGCCCCCAGACGCTGGCGATCGTGGAGCGCGCGGTGCACCCCGGGTACCGCAGCCCCGCCTACTACATGTGTGTCTGTGTGTTGCAGTGGGCTGGCGCGATGGGTGCGGCTGGGGGACCTGGACCTCAAGTCATCCACCGAAGACGCCCGCCCCCAGACGCTGGCGATCGTGGAGCGCGTGGTACCGCAGCCCCGCCTACTACATGTGTGTCTGTGTGTTGCAGTGGGCTGGCGCGATGGGTGCGGCTGGGGGACCTGGACTTCAAGTCATACACCGAAGACGCCCGCCCCCAGACGCTGGCGATCGTGGAGCGCGTCGTACCGCAGCCCCGCCTACTACATGTGTGTCTGTGTGTTGCAGTGGGCTGGCACGCTGGGTCCGGCTGGGGGATCTGGACCTCAAGTCATCCACCGAAGACGCCCGCCCCCAGACGCTGGCGATCGTGGAGCGCGTGGTACCGCAGCCCCGCCTACTACATGTGTGTCTGTGTGTTGCAGTGGGCTGGCACGCTGGGTCCGGCTGGGGGACCTGGACCTCAAGTCATCCACCGAAGACGCCCGCCCCCAGACGCTGGCGATCGTGGAGCGCGTGGTACCGCAGCCCCGCCTACTACATGTGTGTCCGTGTGTTGCAGCGGGCTGACACGCTGGGTCCGGCTGGGGGACCTGGACCTCAAGTCATCCACCGAAGACGCCCGCCCCCAGACGCTGGCGATCGTGGAGCGCGTGATACCGCAGCCCCGCCTACTACATGTGTGTCTGTGTGTTGCAGTAGGCTGGCACGCTGGGTCCGGCTGGGGGACCTGGACCTCAAGTCATCCACCGAAGACGCCCGCCCCCAGACGCTGGCGGTCGTGGAGCGCGTCGTACCGCAGCCCCGCCTACTACATGTGTGTCTGTGTGTTGCAGTGGGCTGGCACGCTGGGTGCGGCTGGGGGACCTGGACCTCAAGTCATCCACCGAAGACGCCCGCCCCCAGACGCTGGCGATCGTGGAGCGCGTGGTACCGCAGCCCCGCCTACTACATGTGTGTCTGTGTGTTGCAGCGGGCTGGTGCGCTGGGTGCGGCTGGGGGACCTGGACCTCAAGTCATCCACCGAAGAGGCCCGCCCCCAGACGCTGGCGATCGTGGAGCGCGTGGTACCGCAGCCCCGCCTACTACATGTGTGTCTGTGTGTTGCAGTGGGCTGGCGCGCTGGGTGCGGCTGGGGGACCTGGACCTCAAGTCATCCACCGAAGACGCCCGCCCCCAGACGCTGGCGATCGTGGAGCGCGTGGTACCGCAGCCCCGCCTACTACATGTGTTTCTGTGTGTTGCAGCGGGCTGGCGCGCTGGGTGCGGCTGGGGGACCTGGACCTCAAGTCATCCACCGAAGACGCCCGCCCCCAGACGCTGGCGATCGTGGAGCGCGTGGTACCGCAGCCCCGCCTACTACATGTGTTTCTGTGTGTTGCAGCGGGCTGGCGCGCTGGGTCCGGCTGGGGGACCTGGACCTCAAGTCATCCACCGAGGACGCCCGCCCCCAGACGCTGGCGATCGTGGAGCGCGTGGTGCCGCAGCCCCGCCTACTACATGTGTTTCTGTGTGTTGCAGCGGGCTGGCGCGCTGGGTCCGGCTGGGGGACCTGGACCTCAAGTCATCCACCGAAGACGCCCACCCCCAGACGCTGGCGATCGTGGAGCGCGTGGTCCACCCCGGGTACCGCAGCCCCGCCTACTACATGTGTGTCTGTGTGTTGCAGCGGGCTGGCGCGCTGGGTCCGGCTGGGGGACCTGGACCTCAAGTCATCCACCGAAGACGCCCGCCCCCAGACGCTGGCGATCGTGGAGCGCGTGGTACCGCAGCCCCGCCTACTACATGTGTGTCTGTGTGTTGCAGCGGGCTGGCGCGCTGGGTGCGGCTGGGGGACCTGGACCTCAAGTCATCCACCGAAGACGCCCGCCCCCAGACGTTGGCGATCGTGGAGCGCGTGGTACCGCAGCCCCGCCTACTACATGTGTGTCTGTGTGTTGCAGTGGGCTGGCGCGCTGGGTGCGGCTGGGGGACCTGGACCTCAAGTCATCCACCGAAGACGCCCGCCCCCAGACGCTGGCGATCGTGGAGCGCGTGGTACCGCAGCCCCGCCTACTACATGTGTTTCTGTGTGTTGCAGCGGGCTGGCGCGCTCGGTGCGGCTGGGGGGCCTGGACCTCAAGTCATCCACCGAAGACGCCCGCCCCCAGACGCTGGCGATCGTGGAGCGCGTGGTACCGCAGCCCCGCCTACTACATGTGTTTCTGTGTGTTGCAGCGGGCTGGCGCGCTGGGTCCGGCTGGGGGACCTGGACCTCAAGTCATCCACCGAGGACGCCCGCCCCCAGACGCTGGCGATCGTGGAGCGCGTGGTCCACCCCGGGTACCGCAGCCCCGCCTACTACATGTGTGTCTGTGTGTTGCAGCGGGCTGGCGCGCTGGGTCCGGCTGGGGGACCTGGACCTCAGGTCATCCACCGAAGACGCCCGCCCCCAGACGCTGGCGATCGTGGAGCGCGTGGTACCGCAGCCCCGCCTACTACATGTGTGTCTATGTGTTGCAGCGGGCTGGCGCGCTGGGTCCGGCTGGGGGACCTGGACCTCAGGTCATCCACCGAAGACGCCCGCCCCCAGACGCTGGCGATCGTGGAGCGCGTGGTACCGCAGCCCCGCCTACTACATGTGTGTCTGTGTGTTGCAGCGGGCTGGCACGCTGGGTCCGGCTGGGGGACCTGGACCTCAAGTCATCCACCGAGGACGCCCGCCCCCAGACGCTGGCGATCGTGGAGCGCGTGGTACCGCAGCCCCGCCTACTACATGTGTGTCTGTGTGTTGCAGCGGGCTGGCACGCTGGGTCCGGCTGGGGGACCTGGACCTCAGGTCATCCACCGTAGACGCCCACCCCCAGACGTTGGCGATCGTGGAGCGCGTGGTACCGCAGCCCCGCCTACTACATGTGTGTCTGTGTGTTGCAGCGGGCTGGCACGCTGGGTCCGGCTGGGGGAACTGGACCTCAAGTCATCCACCGTAGACGCCCACCCCCAGACGTTGGCGATCGTGGAGCGCGTGGTACCGCAGCCCCGCCTACTACATGTGTGTCTGTGTGTTGCAGCGGGCTGGCACGCTGGGTCCGGCTGGGGGACCTGGACCTCAAGTCATCCACCGTAGACGCCCACCCCCAGACGCTGGCGATCGTGGAGCGCGTTGTCCACCCCGGGTACCGCAGCCCCGCCTACTACATGTGTGTCTATGTGTTGCAGCGGGCTGGCGCGCTGGGTCCGGCTGGGGGACCTGGACCTCAAGTCATCCACCGTAGACGCCCACCCCCAGACGCTGGCGATCGTGGAGCGCGTTGTCCACCCCGGGTACCGCAGCCCCGCCTACTACATGTGTGTCTATGTGTTGCAGCGGGCTGGCGCGCTGGGTCCGGCTGGGGGACCTGGACCTCAAGTCATCCACCGAAGACGCCCGCCCCCAGACGCTGGCGATCGTGGAGCGCGTGGTACCGCAGCCCCGCCTACTACATGTGTGTCTATGTGTTGCAGCGGGCTGGCGCGCTGGGTCCGGCTGGGGGACCTGGACCTCAAGTCATCCACCGAAGACGCCCGCCCCCAGACGCTGGCGATCGTGGAGCGCGTGGTACCGCAGCCCCGCCTACTACATGTGTGTCTATGTGTTGCAGCGGGCTGGCGCGCTGGGTCCGGCTGGGGGACCTGGACCTCAGGTCATCCACCGAAGACGCCCGCCCCCAGACGCTGGCGATCGTGGAGCGCGTGGTACCGCAGCCCCGCCTACTACATGTGTGTCTGTGTGTTGCAGCGGGCTGGCGCGCTGGGTGCGGCTGGGGGACCTGGACCTCAAGTCATCCACCGAAGACGCCCGGCCCCAGACGCTGGCGATCGTGGAGCGCGTGGTCCACCCCGGGTACCGCAGCCCCGCCTACTACATGTGTGACTGTGTGTTGCAGCGGGCTGGCACGCTGGGTGCGGCTGGGGGACCTGGACCTCAAGTCATCCACCGAAGACGCCCACCCCCAGACGCTGGCGATCGTGGAGCGCGTGGTCCACCCCGGGTACCGCAGCCCCGCCTACTACATGTGTGTCTGTGTGTTGCAGCGGGCTGGCGCGCTGGGTGCGGCTGGGGGACCTGGACCTCAGGTCATCCACCGAAGACGCCCGCCCCCAGACGCTGGCGATCGTGGAGCGCGTGGTACCGCAGCCCCGCCTACTACATGTGTGTCTGTGTGTTGCAGCGGGCTGGCGCGCTGGGTGCGGCTGGGGGACCTGGACCTCAGGTCATC
This sequence comes from Flexamia atlantica, assembly GCA_035578135.1. Lineage (NCBI taxonomy): Eukaryota > Metazoa > Arthropoda > Insecta > Hemiptera > Cicadellidae > Flexamia > Flexamia atlantica. Next base: position 11,702,990 of record JAQJVK010000011.1, read on the forward strand.
CACCGAAGACGCCCGCCCCCAGACGCTGGCGATCGTGGAGCGCGTGGTACCGCAGCCCCGCCTACTACATGTGTGACTGTGTGTTGCAGCGGGCTGGCGCGCTGGGTGCGGCTGGGGGACCTGGACCTCAGGTCATCCACCGAGGACGCCCGCCCCCAGACGCTGGCGATCGTGGAGCGCGTGGTACCGCAGCCCCGCCTACTACATGTGTGTCTGTGTGTTGCAGCGGGCTGGCACGCTGGGTCCGGCTGGGGGATCTGGACCTCAAGCCATCCACCGAAGACGCTCGCCCCCAGACGCTGGCGATCGTGGAGCGCGTGGTGCACCCCGGGTACCACAGCCCCGCCTACTACATGTGTGTCTGTGTGTTGCAGCGGACTGGCACGCTGGGTCCGGCTGGGGGATCTGGACCTCAAGCCATCCACCGAAGACGCCCGGCCCCAGACGCTGGCGATCGTGGAGCGCGTGGTGCACCCCGGGTACCGCAGCCCCGCCTACTACATGTGTGTCTGTGTGTTGCAGCGGGCTGGCGCGCTGGGTCCGGCTGGGGGACCTGGACCTCAAGTCATCCACCGAAGACGCCCGCCCCCAGACGCTGGTGATCGTGGAGCGCGTGGTACCGCAGCCCCGCCTACTACATGTGTGTCTGTGTGTTGCAGCGGGCTGGCACGCTGGGTCCGGCTGGGGGACCTGGACCTCAAGTCATCCACCGAGGACGCCCGCCCCCAGACGCTGGCGATCGTGGAGCGCGTGGTCCACCCCGGGTACCGCAGCCCCGCCTTCTACAACGACGTGGCGCTATTCCGCCTGGAGCGCGCCGTGCGGTTTGATCGCTACGTGCGGCCCGCCTGTCTGCACGCCGACCTGCGCGACCCGCCGGGTCGGGGCACGGCCGCAGGCTGGGGCAAGAATGAGACCAGTTAGTATCGGCCCATTTCGTGCATACGTTCATCCTGCAAGAAATTTAAAAAGAATATCCTAATATTTTAGTTTTAAAAACGAATAATATTTTTGATCTGGTGCTAGCAACTTGTTTTTTATGTGTCCCTTGAGAGCAGCAACATCTGATCCCCACCTGATTGGAATCTGTTGCTGCTCTCTGGCGGGACTCTTGTGTATGATGGGCAACTCTTGTGTATCTGGTTTTAGCAACTTGTGTGTTATCTTACTAGAGGACAGCAGCATCTGATTCTCAGATCAGGAATCAGTTGCTGCTCTCTGGTGGGACTCTTGTGTATGAAGGGCTGGATTTAACATTTGGGTGCCCTATGTCCTATATTTATTCCATCTTTGGGTTTGAGGGTGCTTTTTCATAAAACCGTACTAATGAATCATGTTCCATGTCACTTTTCTCAGGAAATCAAGAGACACTAAATCGCTTTTTTCTATTTTAAAAGACTCTCCGTGCTCCGACAATATCTACCAACATACTTTTGCATTTAGAACATTTTAAAAGGGTCCACCGGTGCCGGCAAACCGATTAAACACCTGTTTTGCATTTTAAGCAATTTGAATGGGCTCCGCTGGGGATGCAAGGGCTTTGTGCCAACCCTGGCTATAAGTATAAAAAAAAGTCTTAGTATTGATATTCTATTTTATTAATGCTTGGAAATGCGCCCTCTGGCAGCTTGCGCCTCTTAGCTCCGGCTTACTGGGCGTATTGCAAAATCCGGTTAAGTGTGTACGATCTAGTAAACTATATTGGGGAACGTTTCCCTTTGGGCTTTGCTTGTAAATTTTGGGTTTTCCACTAGTAACAATTGTGCAACCGTTTTCAAAGTAACTGAAGAATTTTTAACCAAACAGCTTTTGATGTATTTTTTTCGGGAAATCTATTTGTTGAGAAATCTATATAATCGCTTTTTCTGTTATATTTGAAATTATCTTTATTTGTATTCCATGGTTTTAAGCAATATTTTTCGCCATTTTTCATTTTATGGCAATCGATTTAGCTTTTAAACATGAATGAGTTCATCCATACACACGATAAAAGAGCATACTGCTAGTATATAAATCACATATTTCCACACTACTCTCCATTTAACGTGCTCCAACCATGCCCAGACGGTCCCCGGAGCTCGCGGCTGATGCAGGTGGACATCAGCTTCGTCCCGGGCCCGCAGTGCAGGCGGCTGGTGGGCACCATCAACAAGTATCTCCCCAGCGGCGTGGACACCGCCTCCATGGTGTGTGCGGGCGAGCCGGGGAAGGACACTTGTCAGGTGGGTGGATGAAGATAATATTCAGGAGGTACATTTTTTGTTTAAAAATGGTTTATTAAAAGAGATTTTTTCGAAGGAGGACACCAAAATCCATTAACTTCTTGAAGACAATTTGAACTGTATATTTGAGTTTCTGGACCCCACGGCAACGAAACAACTATCGACGTGTTTATTTATGTAATGAAAATCAACTTGTAAGAAAAATAAAATCTTCATAGCGACAATACAATTTTCTAATTTTACTATCCGGAACGCAACTTTTGGATGAATTCTCAATTATGAAAATGGTCATTTTTAAGTTTCAAAAAGAAGAATAAATAACATGCCGAGAAATTAGTTATACGAAATTAGTTGTACGAGAAATTAATTAGCCGATTCATACGTTGGTTATGAATCGAAACTGTATTGAGGTGAAAATATTATTCTTGCCTAGACAGTAAGTTATCTTCATGAATTTCAGAATCTCAAAATCAAAGTAATTCTGAAAATCTAATACAATAAATTAATCACTGTATCACAGACGCAACAAATCCTGAGTAGTACTCCAACTACGAAATCCCAAGTGTATGCAAGCTCATCTTTTGGGGGAAAAAGGTCCCATTAGGAATGAGGGCTTATATCTCTGATTCGGAAGTGACAGTAGCTTGTTGGTCGACATGTTAAAAAAAACGAAATCCAGCAAGGTCACTATCACCTAATTGGTGTCTAATCGACGTCTACGATATACATAATATTCTGCATCATAAAACAAACATTCTAAAACATAATATTATTTTCTGCCAATCAAGATCAAGATGTGTCTGCCCCCAGGGTGACAGCGGCGGCCCCCTGGTCCTGCCCATGACCCCCTCCGCCTCTCGCGACTGCCTCGCCAGGCTGGTGGGCGTGACGTCATTCGGCCCCCGGAACTGCGGCATGACGGAAGTGCCCGGCGCCTACGTCAGAGTGGCGCACTTCCGCTCCTGGATCGAGGCTATCGTGTGGCCGGAATGACGTCAAATGGAACGAAAACTCTACAGGCTGTTTAATTAGATCGAATCAAATGACATGGTCCAGTTCACACGCAAAACTATTGATGATTTTAGTATCGGACAGACGGCTGGGCTAGATTATTTGATGCAACCTATTTTCATTTGAACCCACTCTGGCTTCAGTCATACAGACTCTGCCAACGGTCCCCACTGATTTGGTTGATGCAGGACATTAATAGTCATTTGTTTTATAACTGACGCAGATTTTATTCCTGGACCAGTTTAGCATTTAAGTAAAGTAGATTAAATTTTTATATTTTGTAGTATGTGTTTTTATTTTCTTCCTCAAATACGTACTAGCTCTATTGTGACCGCTTATAGGGCCAATTTTCTTTAGAGGGAGTTAGATAGTAGGGCAATACACGAAACTCAACAAGGTATTTATTTTTAATTAAATGTGATATTGTATATGTTTTAAGGGACTGTAAAAACGTATCCAAAAACATGGTTGGTGTTGTCAGGGTCGGAAAACCATTGTGATAGTTGATGTATCTACCATTTCAAGTTCAGGTAGTATCAAGAGACCAAGGGACGGTATCGCTTGTCATATCTTAGGTAATTTGTTTTCCACTTATTTTATATGTTTATTACTGATGGTATTAGTATATTTTTTCCAGCTTTATATTTCCCTACAGTTATAAATATCGTTTGTTACTTTTTTCTGCTTCAAATAAAACATTTTGCTCTGAGGTTAACAGGAAATAAAAAAATATATAAACGTGAGTACAGAGAAAGAAGTTCCGTGAGACTAAAATAAAATGTTAAAACTACCAATATTCTATCTTTCAATTCAGTCTGTGTGGTAAAAAAATAACACAATAAAATGCAATAGGTAGAAGAGTCTCCGAGTGTTATGTAACAGTTTGTGACTGTGATGGTACATCAAAGTAGTTTTGGCCTTTTACCTCAGTGTATCAGACGTACACTTAGGACTGGGAGGTCAATTACACAAGCAGAAATTTAAAGTCTGATGCCTGTGTCAAGTTGGTAGTATATTATTCGTAGCTATAGATTACTACATATGTTCCCCGTACCTTTGCCCACGTTTAGAATTTGAAACAGCTGGTATTGCTCTTGCACTGTTTTTTGAATCTGGTATTTGGTTTATTTGTTTTAATTCAATAAAACTCTACTTTAGTGGATACGTTGATACAGATGGCTTATATGATAAGGAAACTTTCTTTAAATAATCTAGCCGACAAACATTTTATACAAATTATGACAAACATAAGTGAGAAACTTTCAAATTTATAATATTATAGCAGGATAAACAACTGTGCTCGGAGTACTCTGACGTAAGGGAGAAAAATTTCAGGTTTTATTCCCCGCAAAATTGGAAGTAATATCACTATCAAATATAAAGGTAATCGTATGATCATTGCGTTTTCAAATTGTAATCTCCCTTACGAAAAAGTACTCCACCTAGTGAATTCATAATTTCATCAATAACATTTTTGTATTTTATATTTATTTAAATGCAATTGCATTCATTAGAAATAGAATGCATGGCTTAATTAATTATTATTGGGCCCAAATTCTTTATGAGTCATTTACCCTCAGGAAAGAGGGATTAAAGATTCTGAGATTTTTCCTTCCAACAAACTTGTCCTGGATACAAAGGAATGTCTCTTGGAATTGGTTACAAAATTGATAAAAATTCCAACCACTGGAGTCAAAATGGAGGGTTTAAAAATTGTTTTTCCTGTTAGTAATAAGAAAGCATTTGTGCAATGAAACATGCCCGTTAGTCTTGTGTTTAAATGTTCATTTACAACAAGCTTAAGCTCCAAGATGCTGGCAGATGTATAATTTAATCTCGAGTTACCATGCCATAAACATAATAGTATGCAGATGGAAGTGTCAGCATGCTTCAGAGATGCAATCTCATGTGACAGTGACACATAGAAGCGAAACTGATTTGTTGCAGTTATTACTTCCTCCTATAATATGTAACAGTTTGCCTGTGACACATCAAAGTAGGCTTCAAACTTATACCTAAGTGAATCAGACGTATTCATGTTTACAATATAGACGGTATAGGTCTTATTGATCTTAAGTAAAAAAAAAACTTTAATTTTATTTAATAAATAAGAAACACTGCCATCGTTCTCCATAATTTAAACTTTGTCAAAAGACACAGAACAGAGGGTGTTTTTTAAATGAAGACGATATTTACTAAGATATACAGTTCCATAAGCGGAGTGTACATAAGTTATTTACCTAAGCTCTGTACATGACAAACCTTTTCAGGTACTATTCTTTTTAGGTAATTACAATCAGAATATAATATTTCAAAAACCTTCAAAGCTTTTTAGATCCGACATTTTGTGAATTTTTCTTCAAAACGATTTGAGACATCAAACATTTTAGAAACCAAACGAACAACATACGCTTGACCTGAAAGCAAATAATCAATTTTTTTACTAACGTATGGAACGATTTTTTCGACGTTTAGTATGCTAATAAAGAGGATGAAGGTTTAAGTTTAAATCAATGTAGAAGTTGATTTCTGTGTACGCTTTTAATCAAGCCACTCAGCCTATTGTCCGCTCGCCTTTGTTAAACCCGTATTGTTCTCAGTAGCTTTGGTAATTCAAATGAAGACTGCAAACAGAAATTAAATTTGAATATCATTTTTTTAGGAAATAGTTTCCAATATTTTTTCTGCAAATATTTATTCCAATCTTTTTTTTGTAGTTTTGGTTTTGTATTTAAGAAAGAAGTAAAAATTTACTAACCATTACAATTACTTGTTTTTTAAAGACTGTAGTTATTTATTTAACGGTAAATACAATAGGTTTTATCTACGACCATTGCAATAAGTACCAATTATGGTATTACAATAAACATTATAATGATATACATTAAAACACCAAAAACCAAGCAGTACTCTAATGACGACTTTAGAGTACTGGAGTCACTTTAGAGTACTGTTTCTAGACCAATGAGAGCTCGGCATTTGACGGAAGTAGTGTCATAATAACAATTATGCAATTCGCACATCAGCTGATTGTTGCATTACGATTCATGTTTGAGTTTACTTATCCCATCAGCTGATTGTTCCACAACGATTCATGGTTCAGTCTGCTTATTTGCCTAACCTCAAATTTTAGTTGACCTATTCCATCATTAGTAAAAGTCATGAGTTTTGTTTAACTTCGGGGGAAATTTTGTCGTATATTGTTGGTCGTAGATAAAATAGTGTATGCAACGATTGTATTATGCCTTTATACTCTAATTGTACTCACCTTTAGAACACTATTATGCCAAAGTGTTCTCGTGAGATATTTAGAACACTCGCTTCGCTCGTTTTCTAACTTACATCTCACTCGTGGCTTAAAGGCATTCATTATACAATCGTTGCATAAACTACTATTATAATTCAGCAGTTTATGCACTTCTGATATGACAGTGTTCATGCAGTTTTTAGTAGCAGTTTTCACGTCGTTATCTCCATTGTGCTTTGCCGTACAGAGGGTCAAGGTTTGTGTGTTGGTGTATATAAAATAATTGTTTATTTTGTTTGACAGTTTTCTGCTATTTAAATCATCAGCTTTTCTTAAATATACATTCTTCTTCGAAGCGGGATACCATCAGCTAGTGTGATTATAAACACATATATTAATTTGATTATGCAGCGACCTTTTATTGTTATCGAAGCAGGTAATGAATATTAATTAATTAGGAATACATATTTGTTCCTATCAAAAAAGAGCATTTTCTGAATTAGAATTACAATGACCCTACTGAATCAGTCTTTGTTACTCCAAGAATTGCATATACAAACATCGAGAAGTGAATATATTGCAAAAGGTTTGATTGCATTATTTTTATTGCATAGGCAGAATTATTGTACGCCATTATGTACGTATTTGTCAAGCGGTAAATTTATACAAAATTTGCGATTTAGCACCTTTAGTTCACCAAGAATTTCGATTTAAAACACTTTATATGATGTTTTGTTTGCAAAATCTACAAATTTCAAAATATTTATAAAATATAACTTTACTTAAATATTAATTAATTCACTGGGTTAATTATGTAAGTAACATAAAATAATATGTATTTAAAAATTTACATCTCGTGCAAATAAGAAAATGTGGTGAACTATTAATTCAAGGTTTGGCGAGTGAACCGCTCATATGTCTTTAAGTAAAATAAACGTTTTTAATACTTAATCAAATCCCCCAATTTCCAGTTAATTAATCCCAATTATTGGGATTTGCATTAAAAAATCACAATACGGCTGAAACCTGATGAGTTTATGTATATCCTTGTGTTTATTCAACGTCTTGTGTTTATTAAATGAGTGTAATTGAGATACAATATAAGGTGCTTATTCAATGATAGCTCGTTTTGTAATAAATAACGTGCACTTTTGAATTTGTATCTTAATGAACAATTAAATGATTAGTGATAAATAATTAATATAGAATAATTAGTATCACTGAACTAGTCTTTGTTACTCTAAGGTTGCTTGTAAAGGAAGAGAGCCTTTAGAGCAGCGTAAATGGTTGCTGGAAAGGGATGCAAGGTTATCTCCAGGGATTCATAACATAGTTTATGGCTGCAGAACAAAACCCCTCTTGAGCTTGGCTGCTGAATGAAGTAAGCAGAACCACGGAGTATGTTGTTTATGTTTCAACCATTCGTAATTTGCTTTCAAAACAAACATCAAGTATTAAAGCAAAAGCTAACAACTTTAGTGAGGAAATAGGTAATCTGTCCTTAACGTCTCAGATTTCATATTTTTCAAGATGCTAGCTATTTTAAGGACATATTCGTGTGATATTTCGTTCAGGAAGTAGGCTTTTATGACAAATGATTGTATTTTAAATTTGTTTTAGGAAAAAAAGCTAGACAACATAATTTAACCGGCAAACGCACGCATATTTATACGCTTTTCACAATAACGATGATCAGTCTTGAAATCTATGTATTCTTTGATATTTTGTATCTTATATTGCACCTCGAGTCAAGTGAAAATCATTTATAGTTTTGCATTATACACTAAAAGGGTTTTTGTGGCAAAAAACGAAATAGGTGTTGATTTGTTGTCAATGTGATGACAAAACTCATTCAACTAGCCAATCAGAGTTCTTGCATTAATCCAATGTAGTAAGTTTCCTTTGAGAGCAATATTCGAGGCGAACCTTTGAAGCAATGATTCACTGGAACTAAAACCATTAACCCGTTACCTATTATGCATCTTACATCTTACTGTAGAGTGCGAACATCGTGAATAGCGTGCATTGGGGATAAATAAATAAATAGAGATTCTGGATATTAATGCGAACATTTAACCTCTAGTTAATCAAAGGTACAGTGAAGGTGCCAGATTCATATTAATTCCTACGAAAGATAATTGTGTGATATGAGCTTGAAATCAGTACTTGCAAGTGGAAAATAAGAGGTAATGTGAGGGAATTTCGGTCCAGCAAGTGGGACCTCTAGACGCATATGTTAGCGTTTCAGCTGTGGTTGAGTGGGCTGTACAGTATTGCCAAGAGACTAATCTGTAAGCAACATATTCCAACACAGTCTTAATTCAAGAATGATTAACGAAACCATGGTAGAATCAACATTAACAATGAACTCCATAGGAAGACACATTTGAAATTTTCAAATAAAATCAAAAATTTATTTTTTCCGCTTTTATAGTTTTATACAAGGGTTCACAGAATTGTACAGAATTACAAAGATATTTAATTATTGATTGATCTTAATTATTAATAAGATATTTAATAAAATATCTTATTAATAATTAAGATATTTTATTATTAAGATATTTATTTATTAGTGATGTTGTAAGCGAAATGTATCCCCACGTAGAAAAATCCGTTCGTGGGAATGAGTCATTATTTAACATTTTCGAAAATTGCTCAAAGTTTTAAATTTATTTTCAATCGGGTTGATTACTAATTAATTATTAAGTTTATTTAAAAGATGAAATTTACTTATTTGACTAAAGGAGATAGGTGGAAGTTAAATAAGAAAATTAATAAGATGAATGAATGGTGAATATATCTGAATGACTGAAAAGAAATGTTTTTGTCATTCAGATATATTCACCATAAAGAATTCACCATTCACCAGGAAAGGAAAATGCCTGTGCTTATATCAGAGAATTATCAAATTTCTATGATCGGAGACAGTGTTCAATCTATATATATATAAACCAAAACCCATTGACTGACTGACTGACTGACTGACTGACTGACAGACTGACTGACTGATCACAGTTTCTCAAAAACTATAAGGCTTAGAGCCATGAAATTTGGCACAAATATTCCTTACAGGCTCTAGATGCGTACTAAGAAAGGATTTTACAATATTTTGTCTCTAAAGGCCGAAATATGCTATATTATAAAATACAATATGGCGGCCACTTTTAGATTTCAAAGCTTAATTCCTCAAAAACCACAAGACTTTGGGCCATGAAACTTGGCACAATTATTCTTTATAGGCTTTAGATGTGAAAAAGAAAGGTTTTAAAAATATTCTTTCTCAGGCGGCTAAAAATGATTATTTGAAAACATTTTAAATGGCGGCCATTTTAGTTTTACTGACTATGGATGGGAGTCCTGTAGAATATTTTCAGGGAACAGAAAAGGTACGAGAACTAATCTACTGAAAGAATAAAATTAAAAAAATTAATTAGAAACTTTTTGGGGAAATAAGTTTTTGGCCAAGATATTTACCTCCTACTTTTTCTTATAGTTTTCGGTTTATTTTCAAAAACGTGCTAAATTCAGATTGATGTCAAGTCGCAAATCCATCCTTAGTGTCTTCTTTGTTTTATATTCCGGGTTGTCCTCATTCTCTGTATTGGGAAATTGGAGGGAGTTAATTTATACAATTTGTTAATAATGTGAGGAACATGTTTAGAGGAAGCGTTACACTTTCTCATTTTCATCTAGAGTGGAATTATCAGCTGTATCTTAAGGGTTTAATTGCACGCACATGACCCAAATAAATCAGTCCATATGTTAATTATTCCTAAAAATTGCACAAGGCATAATATAATTAAATTAAAATGAGCTATCCTTTCAGCGGGCGAAGCTGCGGGTATCAAATCAAAGCTGCGGGAACAATCAAAATCTGAGATAACATTGAGTAATATTGGCAGATCTTGTTAACTTTGGAATTATTTTGTTTTGTTTAAAACATTTGTTTATCTAAAGTAATTCGGACATTTTGTGTAGTAATTACTGTAGTATAGAACTGTATTATAAGGCAATAGTCTTAATTAAATTCCAATTAATTGTCACAACCTTCAAAACAGAAAGCGATTTGCAATATACCTAGGTGTCTTCAAGGCTTCATTTTATGTTTGGTCATAAAAATAACTTTAGCTCTAACTAGACAGCATATGAAAAGGAAAGGACAAAGCTTGGGATGAGTGAAAATCTGTAATTTTATTCCTCACTCTGATAATTTTGAAGTCATGATGTATCACGTCACAAGTTTTTATTCACTTGTCAATCCCACCTTAAGAGTGAACGCAGAGTGAGCGCTAAGTTTTTCCGGAGGGTAGAAGCCATCAATCTTGTTGATCCACAAAGCTGATAATACAACGGCTCTTGTTGATCCCACAACTTCATTATAATCGCATTTGCTCTCGGGAAATGTCTCACGTAACATGAAAAATATATTTAACATTAGATTCAAGAACCTTAGTTCGTTCAAAGATCTAAAACCTTGACCTTTTATTAACATTCCATGTTTTATTTATTAGTCTAGTACATACTTGTTTTGCATACCAATTAAACTATGTTCATGAAGCCAATAGAGATAAAGTTAACATATCTTAAGACCGAATAGGTTCCGGGTCTAAGTGAGTCAACCTTCTTGGACGCGAAAAATATCGTTAGTAATCACTATGAAGATATAAGAAATCAATTCTTAAAAGCAATAACTGAAAACTAAAGAAGTTTTTGTTAATCCGTATATGAATGTTTATTTAATTTAATAAAACCGTTATAATAATCTTTCAACTGTTACATTACCTTTCAAGTAAAAGGGGAAACTAGCTTAATCATATATTTTTGGTACTCGTCTCTATTTGGAATAAAAAAATTGTTTCAAGAAGACGTGTTTGGATACCCTACAAGTTATTTTGTAGATTTTCTACATGATAGCTATATTTTGACATTATATTTTATTCCCTACTCTACCCCACAGTGATCGATGCTCCCTTCTCACGATCCCTGGGTGTGGTCCTTTGCTGCCATTAATTTTTGATAGTCTAGACAGGAATATTTATTTTACTTTGTCTTTTTATACTCTTTGGGACTGTAGGAAGGTCTCATCTGTGTACATTACCTCTTGTGATAAAAAGGAACCTAGGAAGAATTTGGGAACTCTTTATTTTTAGACATTGATTTTTAACTAGGAACATAAAATAATTTCAATCAAGTTTCTTTGATACGTAAAACATCGAATACTTACTTTTTACTGAATTTAATGTGTTTATGTTCCAAATATAACATTTATCTGTGGAAACTTTAGGCCTACGCAGCAGAGATTCCCTCAACCGATGGTAACATATTGTGTGAAAGCGATTCGCAAGTTGTAACAGTACCAGATGATGTGGTTCACGTGACTTGCTAGGGTTACATTGTGCGACGTGTGACACTGGGGACTGCTACGTGATCAATTCACTCTCTAATGAGCAATTTTTTGTACTAGTATATAACGTGGGCACTAAGCCGATATAGCAACTGTACACAGCATGAGGCAGAATATAACCGTCTTAATTTCCAGAATTTTAAGGGAAACCGTATAAAAAGCAAAAGGGTTGTTTTGGGAGGAATATGTACATGATATTTACATTTATTCAATACTTAAATACTATTTTTTATAAATCTAAACGTAAAAATTTATAAAATCTGTATGAATTGTACATCATAATAAATTTTGCACTTAAGTTGTTCACGGAGAAACAGATCAGGATGATATTATCATGAAGGAATTTGTAATTATAAGAGAGGTAAATTCACTCTCGGTACTTAAACTGTTAAAGAAAGATATTATATACAAAGGCTAAGTAATTGATTCAATTGAAAATACGTTGAGCAGCCAAGACGATTTTTAGGCAGTATTTAGGACGAGACAAGAAGTATTTAGGACTGTCACATTTTTTTAAAATTTGTAATAACCGATAAAATAAAACCCTGACTCACTACGTGTGAATATTCAATGATATTCTCACATGTACAGCACTTGAAATGCCACAATTTAAATAATATATGTTAATTAACCTACCGTGATAAAAGCTAGTGTGAAACCAGTGCAAATATTTGGTGATTTATGATTTGTGGAATTTATATTGTGGCTTCGAATTGTTAAAATATATGACAGTTTGTGAGGGATTAATTTCATGGTTTTATATGACTAATAATACCTTTATTTTAATAAAGATTTTCTGCTGCACTATTTATAACAGTGTTTCTATTATCTGCCTCACATATATAATCCCTTAAACATTAATTGAAATATAGTTTCCAGGAAAAGCCATAAGCCAGATTCTTTATCTCTTTTAATAATGTGATTTTATTCCATTAAAAATCTTTTTCTATGGTTCCTTTGAGCATGCAGATTCGTTATATCTGTCTAACTTGTGTTTTCCCACTGAAATTCCCCTCACACGCAGGACATAATGCAAAACCTTACATTGGCAGTTTTTGTATTGGGATCTTGGTTATAAAAAATCATACCTTTTTTTTGGAATTTATTAATAGCTATAAGGAGGGAAAGTAAAGGCTCTTACATTCATCCTTTTACAAATGTCCAACTGCCAATTTTGCTCAGTGAAATTACATTTTGTACTTAAGGTATTAAGATGATTTCCTACTCCATTTATCACGGTTCGGGCCATAATAATGACAACAATACAATAACAACTTTAAAATCTCAAAGAACACTGGTAATAACATTTAATTAATATTAATTATTAATGGTTATTAAAATTAATATTATATTAATAATATTATATTTTTTTAATAATAATTTTAGTTAAAAATATAACTTTTTTCTAGCCTTTATTACTTTATTTACTTCAGGAATAATACCAAATACCAAGTAGTTATCTTTTTATCCAATAGATAACTTATTAACATAGTTTTGATTTTTGGAATACTGTAATTCTTAATAAGGATAACGATTCTCTTATAAGAAGTAACTGATTTTAAGATACCGAAATATTCAAACGAACTATATTAAATCCCTATTTATTTTGTCAAAATGTACTGATTATTAAAGCAACCTTCGTAGGATAGTTTAAATCAATTTTTGCTAGGTTTCGTTGGATTTATTTAAACTTTCACTATGATCTAAGGCAGCAAAGACTGAGGCATGTTCCAGCTAATTATTCACTCTGGTTAGCCGCAGTTGGATAACCAACTGTAGCCACCGTTGGCCACTGCACCTCTCCCCCCTTTGACCAATCGGAAATATAAATGTTAGGACAGTTTAAACGTCTGTACACTTACTATATTTAAGTGGTTTTAGCCCACATAAGTAGAGATTTATCGTTTATTTGTAAAACATTTTGTTAAGACACTGTGTAACACGTTTAACGTGATAAAAGGGAATTCATAAAATCTTAAAGCCTGCGAGTGTAAAAGAATATTACATTTAGGTAGGCTTAGCTAATAAAAGGTTAATAATTTATTACGGTTAGACAGTACAATGGTGAGGCAATTCAACATGGACTCTTGCTGTTAGCACCAAAAATTGGACGAGCAGTAAAAAACCTCCGCCGATTTAAACCACCGATTTAAAAGCCGCCGATTCAAATTATCTTGTTTGAATCCAAGACCTTGTCTGACTAACGCATTTATTAATACTGCAATATCAGTTCAGAGGTGATCAGAACTGGAATTATCTATAATTATGTCATGAATTCAGTAGCTTATAACATATTATTATTAAAAAGTACATCATACACCATTGTTAATTTTTTGAATGTTTTTTTATCATTATTTACTACTATTTTCCTATTATAATCGTCTCTCTTTAACCCTGCAATCTAAGATTCGCTATTTAAAGAATTAATGCTACTGGATATTTTAAGCTTAACAACGGCGTATAAGATAGTATAATAACAGTAACTTTTCTCCAAAAAGGATTGCATTTCATACATACAATACATGAACAACAGAGGTGATACATTTCGTATGTTTAAAACAATTCTGCATGTTAGCTAGGCTGACCTTCGTACCATAAGTAGTCATTTAACATTTATTAATACATTCCTTTAATTAGTGAAGTATTTTCCGCCTCTAAGGCAATGTTTGATTGGAGGCTTACACTGAATTATTGACGGGACATTTAAAAATGGTCCCTTTAAATTTTTATCATGTTTAATTTTACCATTTAGGGCTACTATTATAACATAGTATAAAGCAATTAAGTAGCTTTTTAATTTCTTTCATAATTGATTGAGTATTTTTACTGAGGTAACTAATATAAAGGTAACTAAACTTTGAGAACGGCTTCAGCGATGAACTCGGTCAATGGGTGATTGAAGAAATTTTAAAGGATGACTTTTTTATGTATATTTTAACTAATATCATTACATAAATTGTTCCACTTCAATTATGTGTCCGAAGGAAGGTTTAAATGCTTATGATTTTAATCGAAAATACAAATTTGCCCTAAAGAGGGTATTTTTACAAATAAAAGTTGTAAAATCCTGCTCTATCAGTCAAAAATTTTAAAGCGAAATCACAAGGCTGTATATTATCATAAATGGTACAAATATATAAAATCAACAAGCATTCTTTTTGTAAAAATTTCCATAATATAACATAAACTAATTTGAAAATTGTATCAATATTATAAGTAAATAATTTCAGTATCATATAGTATTAATAACTCCATAAATTCTTCTTGTTGCATAATTTATTTTAAAATATCCAGAATGTAAGGGTGTGTTAAGTAAAGCTGTGTACCATGTTGCGATTCTGGCGTATAAGGTTTTTACGACCAGGCGCCCCGCCGTGGCCGCAGCTTATGTGAGCCATAAACATGCTTTCCATTCTAGGACAATGCACAAGTCTAGCTGATGTAGCGACCGATTGAAATACAAAACTTTCATGACAAAAAGGTAGGGACAATGAAGGGTTTTTCTGTCACATCAAAGATTAGGAGAACCCGTCGTTGGAATGTACTAATTTCATTTAAATGTATGTTTATTTATGTATTTATGTTCTTCTTCTGACCATAAATGTTAACTATTTATACTAATGATAATTTTGTAAACCCACCATTGCAATTCTATTACACTACTACTCTGAAATATGGCCACCAAAGCTAACACATAGTAAATAATGAGTGTTATAATGGTAGGGGAAAACGATATGTTAATAAAGGTACGAGTAACATAAACATATAAAGGTTTCGTATTGTATAGCTTATAAAGAAAACAACTATAGCACATGTATTATTTCAAAGAGGTAATACAATCAGTTTAGTTTATGTTTTACTGAGAACTGTGGTCACTGAAACCCTCTTAAAAATATTTCGGTGTAGGTCTCTAAAGACAGCATTTAAATGCCGGTTTAAGATAAAACTAATCGTAAAAATCTCACTCTTTTGAAGAAATTATGAAATTTAAGATGGATTCCAATGTACTATTCCAATGTACTATTTCCAATGTAATTGATTCCTTAATGAAAAATCTTCATCGATATAACAGGTTTGCACCATTTGATGTTAATGGGTTATTATCATTTAATGCAATACGTTGGATGATGTTTTGGCCTTTCTTCTGCAGTTAAGATTATTCTTTACTAGTGGATCCGAGCGCACGGAATCGTGCGCTACTCTAGCAGAGCGATAATTCAAATGGCGACAAATTTAAAACACAATCATGCTAACACGATCCGTCTTGAAGGTTATGTTTACACAAATTAAAAAATAACAGCAATTATATTATCCAGCTGATCAAAATGTAAACAATTATGTTCTTCATAAGGATAACATGGGAACTTTAAAAGCCAATGGGGCAGAGCCCAAGGGACTTTTTCAAAAATGTAAGGCCAGTTTGCAAATCTACGCGACACGCTCTTTCCAATGAGCCGTCAATGATCAAAATCGGTTAAGAAATGACGGAGGAGTTCATAAGACAAATTTCTTGTTGGCGTATTAATTATATAGATTATATAGATTTGTAACTAAGATATGCTTCTAGGGTGGTCAACATTTCATTATTAAATTAAATGCATTATGATTTATTAAATGTCTGGTTCGTTATCTTAAAAATTCCTTGTGTAAACTATTCATAACAATTTCACAGCATATACTTTTTGTTATGTACATCAAAATGGGTAAAATTGAAACAGGTGATATTTCAGGTACCGTCATCTACTATATATTTGTCAAATACCACTCAGTGGAAACATCGTACAGCCCAAACTACTTGACCTAGAACCTTGAAACTTTGCATGGATGTTCCTCTTAGGGCGTAGACATCCGCTAAGAACGGATTTTACAAAATTCGTAGTATAAATGGGTTTTTGGCGAGGCCGAAGTTTTAAAATCTTCCCATTTAAAAGTATGTTGGACGATTTTTGTTTACATTTTTAATGTTCATAAAACAATCAGCTGGTAGTTAGCTTCGGAAATGTATACGTTGATACAGATGATAATAAATTGATTTCTTTGATCATGGCTTCATTGATTTTTGTTGATTTGTTTCAAGGACATAATTATGTACTAAATAAAAGTTACATTTAGTTTAAATAAAATCCTCCATTAATTAGTTAAGTGGCACCATCTATATTTCGGTAGCGGGAGTCGTGCAGTTTTAAACGTGAAGAGCATACTGTCTTTTGTGGCTGAGACTAAATCCCGGTAAGATGAAAAGAGAAAAGAACAGTGGTTTTTCAGTCACAAATAGAATGTGCTGAAATGATATAATTCTTTGATCTACTTATGTAAAAATTTATAAATTATACAAATCCCTGATTGTAAGTTATATTTATACTATCTTTTCTACTGTATTTTTGTCAAATACCACTGACCTATCCTATGTACAGCCAAAACTACTTAACCTAGAACCTTGAAAATTTGCATGGACGTTCCTTACAGAGTGTTGACATTCACCAAGAACGGATTTTTTTAATTTGAGGTGTTTAGAGGTTTTTCGTGGAGCTGAAGCTTTGAAAATGCCCCATGTTAATGTAATGGATGATCTTTTGTTTAAATTTCCAATTTTATTCAATCAAGCATATTAGCTTCACAAACGGATACGTTGTTACAGCTGATTTATAATTTGATTCCTTTTATCATGGTTTTGTGGTTGTTTTGATGATTTTGTTAGGTTATTCGTACTATATAAAAGTTACATTTGGTTTAGTTTCGTACCTTATACGTTCAATCATAAGCTCATTATGTGGTACCATCTTTTTAGGCAGCGGGAGCTGTAGTTATTTCCTTAGGCCGTCCTTCATGTTTTTAATTACAATCATGCCAGTTACAATAATTTGGCAATTCCTTTTTCATCTAATTCGACGGTGTCCCGGCTTTTCACGGAAAAATAAATGCTGCAATCAGTGGTTGATCTTAAATTATTCCTACCCGTCCATATTTTAAGTTAAAAACTAAGTGAATCGAGTTTGAAATACTGCCCGCGGATAGCACCATAACTGTTTCGAACATTCAGCCCTTTACTGTACTTAATTCATGCCCTACTAGGCAATCCAGGGACGTAATGGTAAATCTACAAGGAAGTACCTTAAAATCGACACATTTGGTGTTAAAATCGGTCCGGCCGTTTTCGAGTTATAACGGTGAAAAGAAAACCTTCACTATCTACTGTGGTATCCTACATCCTACTGTGGTATCTACATTTTATCCTACATTCCGCCATAAAACAAACATATCTCTACATGACATATTCCTTGATATAAATATTTTCTATTCAGTCCTCTAGATTCTTCATATCAAGTTTAGACGATAAATTTTATCGTGAGCGAAGCCACGGGTTCTGCTATCTACTATATATTTGTCAAATACCACTCAGTGGAAACATCGTACCGCCCAAACTACTTGACCTAGAACCTTGAAACTTTGCATGGATGTTCCTCTTAGGGCGTAGACATCCGCTAAGAACGGATTTTACAAAATTCGTAGTATAAAGGGGTTTTTGGCGAGGCCGAAGTTTTCAAATTTTCCCTTTTAAAAGTATGTTGGACTATTTTTGTTTACATTTTTAACGTTCATAAAACAATCAGCTGGTAGTTAGCTTCGGAAATGTAAACGTTGATACAGATGATAATAAATTGATTTCTTTGATCATGGCTTCATTGATTTTTGTTGATTTGTTTCAAGGACATAATTATGTACTATATAAAGGTTACATTTAGTTTAGATAAAATCCACCATTAATTAGTTAAGTGGCACCATCTATATTTCGGTAGCGGGAGTTACGCAGTTTTAAACGTGAAGAGCATATTGCCTTTTGTGGCTGAGACTAAATCCCGGTAAGATGGAAAGAGAAAAGAACAGTGGTTTTTCAGTCACAAATAGAATGTGCTGAAATGATATGATTCTTTGATCTACTTATGTAAAAATTTATAAATTATACAAATCCCTGATTGTAAGTTAAATTTATACTATCTTTTCTACTGTTTTTTTGTTAAATACCACTGACCTATCCTATGTACAGCCAAAACTACTTAACCTAGAATCTTGAAAATTTGCATGGACGTTCCTTACAGAGTGTTGACATTCACCAAGAACGGATTTTTTTAATTCGAGGTTTTTAAAGGTTTTTCGTGGAGCTGAAGCTTTGAAAATGCCCCATGTTAATGTAATGGATGATCTTTTGTTTAAATTTCCAATTTTATTCAATCGAGCATATTAGCTTCTCAAACGGATACGTTGTTACAGCTGATTTATAATTTGATTCCTTTTATCATGGTTTTGTGGTTGTTTTGATGATTTTGTTAGGTTATTCGTACTATATAAAAGTTACATTTGGTTTAGTTTCGTACCTTATACGTTCAATCATAAGCTCATTATGTGGTACCATCTTTTTAGGCAGCGGGAGCTATAGTTATTTCCTTAGGCCGTCCTTCATGTTTTTAATTACAATCATGCCAGTTACAATAATTTGGCAAATTCCATTTTCATCTAATTCGACGGTGTCCCGGCTTTTCACGGAAAAATAAATGCTGCAATCAGTGGTTGATCTTAAATTATTCCTACCCGTCCATATTTTAAGTTAAAAACTAAGTGAATCGAGTTTGAAATACTGCCCACGGATAGCACCATAACTGTTTCGAAAATTCAGCCCTTTACTGTACTTAATTGATGCCCTACTAGGCAATCCAGGGACGTAATGGTAAATCTACAAGGAAGTACCTTAAAATCGACACATTTGGTGTTAAAATCGGTCCGGCCGTTTTCGAGTTATAACGGTGAAAAGAAAACCTTCACTATCTACTGTGGTATCCTACATCCTACTGTGGTATCTACATTTTATCCTACATTCCGCCATAAAACAAACATATCTCTACATGACATATTCCTTGATATAAATATTTTCTATTCAGTCCTCTAGATTCTTCATATCAAGTTTAGACGATAAATTTTATCGTGAGCGAAGCCACGGGTTCTGCTATCTACTATATATTTGTCAAATACCACTCAGTGGAAACATCTTACCGCCCAAACTACTTGACCTAGAACCTTGAAACTTTGCATGGATGTTCCTCTTAGGGCGTAGACATCCGCTAAGAACGGATTTTACAAAATTCGTAGTATAAAGGGGTTTTTGGCGAGGCCGACGTTTTCAAATTTTCCCTTTTAAAAGTATGTTGGACTATTTTTGTTTACATTTTTAACGTTCATAAAACAATCAGCTGGTAGTTAGCTTCGGAAATGTAAACGTTGATACAGATGATAATAAATTGATTTCTTTGATCATGGCTTCATTGATTTTTGTTGATTTGTTTCAAGGACATAATTATGTACTATATAAAGGTTACATTTAGTTTAGATAAAATCCACCATTAATTAGTTAAGTGGCACCATCTATATTTCGGTAGCGGGAGTTACGCAGTTTTAAACGTGAAGAGCATATTGCCTTTTGTGGCTGAGACTAAATCCCGGTAAGATGGAAAGAGAAAAGAACAGTGGTTTTTCAGTCACAAATAGAATGTGCTGAAATGATATGATTCTTTGATCTACTTATGTAAAAATTTATAAATTATACAAATCCCTGATTGTAAGTTAAATTTATACTATCTTTTCTACTGTTTTTTTGTTAAATACCACTGACCTATCCTATGTACAGCCAAAACTACTTAACCTAGAATCTTGAAAATTTGCATGGACGTTCCTTACAGAGTGTTGACATTCACCAAGAACGGATTTTTTTAATTCGAGGTTTTTAAAGGTTTTTCGTGGAGCTGAAGCTTTGAAAATGCCCCATGTTAATGTAATGGATGATCTTTTGTTTAAATTTCCAATTTTATTCAATCGAGCATATTAGCTTCTCAAACGGATACGTTGTTACAGCTGATTTATAATTTGATTCCTTTTATCATGGTTTTGTGGTTGTTTTGATGATTTTGTTAGGTTATTCGTACTATATAAAAGTTACATTTGGTTTAGTTTCGTACCTTATACGTTCAATCATAAGCTCATTATGTGGTACCATCTTTTTAGGCAGCGGGAGCTATAGTTATTTCCTTAGGCCGTCCTTCATGTTTTTAATTACAATCATGCCAGTTACAATAATTTGGCAAATTCCATTTTCATCTAATTCGACGGTGTCCCGGCTTTTCACGGAAAAATAAATGCTGCAATCAGTGGTTGATCTTAAATTATTCCTACCCGTCCATATTTTAAGTTAAAAACTAAGTGAATCGAGTTTGAAATACTGCCCACGGATAGCACCATAACTGTTTCGAAAATTCAGCCCTTTACTGTACTTAATTGATGCCCTACTAGGCAATCCAGGGACGTAATGGTAAATCTACAAGGAAGTACCTTAAAATCGACACATTTGGTGTTAAAATCGGTCCGGCCGTTTTCGAGTTATAACGGTGAAAAGAAAACCTTCACTATCTACTGTGGTATCCTACATCCTACTGTGGTATCTACATTTTATCCTACATTCCGCCATAAAACAAACATATCTCTACATGACATATTCCTTGATATAAATATTTTCTATTCAGTCCTCTAGATTCTTCATATCAAGTTTAGACGATAGATTTTATCGTGAGCGAAGCCACGGGTTCTGCTAGTGTATAATATAGCTACAGATACTTTAACTAACTGATATGGGTCGTTTTAACCAGCCAATTTAATTACGTCCTTGTCTCTATCTTTGAAACGAACTTAACATAAATAATGGTTTCAGTAGCTAAATCGATGCGGCCTTAACCCTATTAATATGCAAACAGGAAAGCAATTAGTATGGAGATTTCCAGTAATTGTTTACAGTAACACCGAATAACATTTAAAGTATGGACGAACTGTTAAGTTTAAACTTTAAAAAAACAAATACCAATAATAATGTGGGGAATTATTAATAAATCCCCACATTATTATTGGTATTTGTTTTTTTTTTTTTATTTAAGAGGAAATCGTCCAGTGTCCAGCCCTTTTTTCTAATGAAGATGAAGATATGTATACCTTAATATGCATACTATATGTATACCTTAAAAATATCAAGCCAATTTTATAATCCTTTTCAACGTTACTTCTATAAATTTTAATTTTAATTTTTAACTTTTATTTAAAGGAGCTACCACAAAGTGAAAATAATATTACTTCCAAGCATAAAAGTGTATCAGAGCTGAAGTCATACAAAAATAGTCTAGTGGCCAGTCCCCAACCAGAACTTCTATCAGCCTGTGGGAACCTTTGGCCATTTACTGGACTAATCACCTTCCAACTCAGATTGTAGTGCTTAGATCAACACCAATTTGCTAATAGGGTAGTCCAAGTTCAGTAAATAATCGAGGATCACATTTGAGCTTCCTAGAGGGAGGGTGTGAGGGCCGAATGTTTCAATTCACTGCGAGTGTCACAAAGTAACAAACAACTTAATAACAACAATAGAACTTGAGATATTCTCCTTTTTTTCCTTAATAGTTGGTAGGTACAGTATTTGTTTCCAAATACGCAAAATATACAGGATGGTAAAAAAGTAACCGAGAATTAAGAGTGAGTTAACAAAGGACTTTAAGTCGATCTACTTTTTTATATTTTGTGTTCCTGCAACAAATTTCATATCATGGGTTGCTAGCTTTACCACATCAGAACAATTATAAGGTAAACGATAGGCTTTAACAAAAAAAGTTTATATGCGAAAATAGTGTATTTCACTACTAGTCACGTAAGTAGCCCATTTCGGGGTAAGATAGTGTTTTACTTGCGAGGCGTAAGCCGAGTAAGTAAAACACTATCGAGCCCTGAAATGGTACTTTTGTGACGAGTTGTGAACAGTACTTTTCATCACGATGCAAATAAGTGACCAAACTTCTAAAAAATGATCCAACATTTCATAATTTAGTCATTTTTCTATAAGTAAACACAATACGGCTGAACTGTCTATTTTAGTTTATAAAGTCAGCTGGTTGAACTGTCAAATCAAGGAATTCGTTTGTTTGGGTACGGCAAAATTTTGTTTTGGTACGGAAATGGTTTGTTTGGGTACGGGAATGAAATGTTTGGGTACCAAAAAAGCAGCTGATCATTACTTGTTTTGACGTAAGGAAATCGAGAGTTTTCGTAGATCTCAGCTTTACGGTAACAGGCAATTTTCGTATACAGAGTGATGAAAATTCTCTTTTATTAACTTTTTATAACAAACTCTTTGACCTAAAACTTCCCAAAAGATAAGTTGCTAAAGTAATAGGGTTTCTGTCCGTTCCATAATGGGAAATATAACATATTTTGGGTGACATTTTATTAAATCATTGTGCTAATATTCTAAAAATCTGACCGACCGCATGGAATATAGTGGAAGGAATTAAAGGTGATCATATTTCTACAGTGATCATGTTTCTAATGTGATCATGTTGGCTTGAAAGTCTTCTGCCTGTCAAGCCAATTGCGTTATTATCTAAAAAAAGCTGTATTTGTACTATTTCGTTCTGTTTTTGGTTCCACCTAGTATTACCAAACCTTAAGAAAAGATTTGACATCAGAGTTTAAAATGTCAATATTTATTTCGCTGTACAATTGACAACGCAGACCATATTAAAATAATTTTTTATCAACCGCGCTAAAAGCCTTGTAAGCAAGCAATGGAGTGTAGTGTTGTTGATGTTAATTAACATTAATTAATTATTCATACCACGACCTTTGAAGTTAAGTGCTTGCATTGTTTCATGTTACGTTGCTGGTCGGAGAAATAATAAAAGCATATTAATTTTAAATGCAGGTGGATTACTTTGTTTTGTTTAGTTCTACTACCGTGATTGATTTAACTAATTGATTGAAAAGCTAAATCTTTTGAATGTGAAATAAAATAGTAACTGTGAATGAAATGCTAAAAATCAATACAAATGTAATATATCACGCACTAAAAAGATCTCTAAAATTAAATGTTTACATAGTATCATGCATCTAGACATAAATAATTCTCTAAATCATTAGGGTGAAAATTCCTATGAATCGTATTCCCTGGAAAATCTCTTCAGACTCTGGATTTACTTTTCGCAATGTTTTGTAGGGTGAGAATTTGGTGGAGAGGCTTAATCATAATTATAAATAGTTGGGCATATCGATTATCATTATAAACATTGATAATGATAATCAATGTTCCAGCAGATTCCAGCAGCCACCCTTCAAACACGCTGACAGTTCCAGGCCAGCTGTTCAGCGATGCCTCCTACATTTGAGGCCCCGCCGCCTTGCAGCCGTGTAGGAAGTTTGGTAGCGACCCTGACGAGGCCTGATGCCGGCCGAAAGACACAACGGTTAGTTACCAGCCAGCATCTTCTACTCGCGGTGTGACGAGGTTTGCTTCGACCCCATGGAGGGCGGTGGATTGACACACCGCATGCGCTTCTCCAGCAGTGGATACCACGCACAGACATCTGCGCGACCCGGCCGATCTGCCTGGCCTTGCAATCCACAGGCCAGGCAGGGGCGGCTGGGAGCAGCCGAGCTTTCCAGCCTGGTTGCTACCCCTGCTCTTGTAGCTTTTTCTCTCAGAGTTACCATGTACCTGACGGAGCCGACTTCGCAGCACTGCATCCAGCCGGTGCCCTTCATCAAATTGTTCATTGTCAATGAGAAATTTGAGGAAGGGGACCTACCAACTACGGCTGTTTAGGTATGGAGCTGCCTGAGGACCGTGAGGCGGGTCTAACTCTCCAGGGGGGCGCCACACTCTGGTCGGGTTCCGGCTGCAGATCCCAGCAGCCACGCTTCCAACACGCTGACAGTTCCGGGTCAGCTATGGGCAGGAGCGTAGGCACAACAACTCCTACTTGGATTAAAAGTCCCTCCCACTATGTATCTTACTGATGAGTTTTTGGAACTATAAGTTTTTAAGTATCATTACACCATTAGAGTTGCATATAGTGATTCCACCCCAGATTGGTGTTAGGAGGTGAAACGTTTCCACGATAGGTTTTCCTTTTTCCCTCAAATCGTATGCATTAGCTACCATGGGTCTTTAATATAATATTTTATAGTTAATCAATTATTGAACTTATGAGATTAGGTCTCTATTAGTTTGAATAGAAAAAGTATCATTGTAAACGACAATAAATAGCGCAAGAGGAAACTACAGACCTAACATTTGAATGAAGTATGTTTATAAAATATAGACCAAAAACCGAAAGAAAAATATAAATTGAAGGCCCTGGACAAAAAAGTAAGAAAAGTAATTCCCAAAAATTATTTTCAATGTTATTGAAAAAAGGATTACTCACTATGCTGATAGAGTTGAAACAGATTGGTGAAAATAGTAAAACATTTTTTGGATCAACCTAAGTCGCCCTCGGCCAGCACATAAACCATCCTAAATGTGTAATTCTGAAAATCCCGATTCCAGCAACGGAATAATTAAGTTCAGTTTAAGTTTGATTACTTCGGGTGTGTACCGTAAAACACGAATATCCTAGGTGATATCTTACAAATATTTAGTCGATAGCTGTAATAGTTTAGCGCAATTTATTGTTTTGGTAGATGAAATTTCCACCTTTCCGTCTTTTGAGAATATTCTATAGACCTTCCATCCATATTGTTTTAATCATAGCTCTAAAAAATGAAAAGACTGCCATTTATAATATTATTAAATAACAAATACCTCATAAGTCAGGTAAATACCTTATTTTGTCATTTTTACAGGAAATATTTTAAATCCTTCCTTAGTACTGATTTAGAGCCTATAAAGTATATTTTCCCAGGTTTCATAGCATAAAGCCCTATACTTTTTTAAATATACTTTAAAAAATTGAAATGGTCGAAATTTTTTATTTTATAACACACCCATTTTAGCTTTTGAAGGAAACAATTTCAAAGCCATTTCTTAGTACTCATCAATAGCCCTTGGAGAATACTTGTGCCATGTTTAATGGCCAAAGCAATATAGTTTTGGTGAAACTGTGATGTTTTTGAGTGAGTGAGTCAACCACTTTTGCCATTTATACATGTATATTTCTAATGCTGTGTCTGGAACATTCAGTTACCCTTTTTTCATTGCTGGCTGTGACATCATAGTAAAATTAATAATCTTCAAAATTTTCTGATAAGAGGTATCGCAAGATGATTTCCAAGAAGTTTGTACATCTGACGCTCATTGTCTGCGGTAACACTTGGTTTGGATAGAAACATGACGCAGCTGGTCGGCCTATGACATCTTAGTGCTTCTATAGCTTAGAATATATCAAAGAGCTACATAATTAATTTAAAAAATTAAATTTAGGATATGTCCACATAAAAAAGTTAGCCATAATGAGATAATTAACCACTGTCGAAAGTCATTAATGCATTAATGCATCTCGAACATTAAAATAATTTCCTTTCAGTAATTAGGAAGAGCTATACGTTGGCCTGATAAAAAACTGTTAAGTAAACGTTGCCATCACTGATTGTCTCATGACAACTGTATTAAGCAGTTTGATTTTGATTTTGGTGCTATAAAGTTCAATATTTTAAATATTTTAATTTTCAATAACTTTAGATTACTAGAGCATTACGATCCTGTTTGACAGTGATATTAATTTTAAGACAAACCGATTTGGAATTAAATTCTGCTTTAATCTCCCCTATAAAATTTAATACTTTGTTTTCTTTTGTATTTAAATAAACATAACTAAATTTGTTATTGTCTCATTCGTTTTCCTTCCTCGTACATTAGTTATAAAATGTGTGTTATAGTAGTCCTTATCACAGTAGTTTTTTAAGATGGTTGATGGCCTCATTTTAACCTTGCATTTTCTCCGTCCAACTGCAGACAGACATTTTATAAGATGTTTTTTACACATGTCTAAGGCTTGATTTCACGAAACTTTAATCCACCGTTATTAAGGCTCGGTTAGTTTAATTTTATCAGCTGTTTAACACTATTTTCCTACCTTTAACGAACGGTTTATTAACTGACCCTTAACTCGATGTTTGGTGAAATCAGGCCTAAGTCGTTAGAAAAGGGAAGAAAGTCTTCTTTTTACCCCATTGACAATCATTGGGTAAGAGTGGACGCAGAGTGAGCGATAAGTTTTTCTGTTGGGAAGAAGCCATCAATCTTGTTGATCCTCAGATCTGATAATACTACGGCTCCTCCTGAACCACAACTGCATTATAATTGCATTTGATCTCGAGAACTGTGGCTTTACATCAAAAAGCTATTGACATAGTTAAAATTTAATGTAAAATCAACGAAGATAACGCAGTTTCTGCCCTTTAGTTCTATCTTTACTTTAGTATAACACCTAAATGAATGGACATTGTTCATTTTAAGTAACCTAAAGGAGTTGTGAATTTCTTACTAATATTAAAAATAAATTATCACAAAAACGAATCCTTGGCTCACTGGGTATGAATATGCAATGTCGACCTCACTTGCACTGCACATGAAAGCCCGCAGTTTGAATAAATAATGTTAATTAACCTTTACCATGATAAAAGCCAGCGTGAAACCAGGGCATCGGTTTTATGCAAATCCGACTGGACTATTTAAAAGATACGAGTTATATTGTGTATTTTTCAATGTATAAATTTCCATCTTGCAAAAATATCTATATGAAACAAACATGTTCATATCATTGAACATTCTTTTGGAGTTCAACATTTAACTATGTATAAAGGCTTAAAGCATGGTTCCTCCTGGGTAAATATTCAAGATGATGAACGAAGGTTGATTTCGGGATTAATATTATTTTTAATGTTATTTTATTTAAAATATTTTCAAATTGAGATATATATCCAAAAGGTATGATCTTGAAAATTGTTTTATTTATGATTTAAGATTCAATAATTTTTTAATATATTTGTGTAACTAAACTAATTTTAGATTGACAATCAAAGGACACCAAAGATTTTTATATTGATAAATATGACGTTTCACCGCAATTTTCTAAACCTATATATTTATATATATGCCTAAATATTCATTTAGATTTATGAAACGTATTTAGAAGCTCTCGGTTGAATATTGTCATTACAAACAACACTATAATGATACTAATGACATTTATGATTGTAATTACAGTAATATAATACCGTCAAAAATACCTATGTGAGATACGACATAAAGCCAACCGACCGGGGGTTTTTAACCAGCCTCTCTTGTCAGCCTGTGTGTACCTTTGACCAATTACTGAACCAATCACCTTCCAACTCAAATTGAAGGGCTTGGATCAACACAAACTTGCTAATAGAGGCATTCAACTTCAATGACCAATCAAAGACAACAACAGGTTAAACGAGGGGTTTTAATGGCCTTGGCTTATGTGCTTTATCTACCACTATTCTTAACAAAACAAGCTTTTATCATTAACCTAAGTGCTATCTTTTCAACTACTTTGAACAGGTTACGATGTAATAATAATTTGTTTTCATCCTATTACGAAAAAATACTTATGAAATTCGTTAACAAGAAAACCGTAACATTGCGATTATTATGTTAAGAAGTCCTTAAAATTCGTATAATAAATCCTTAACAAAGAAACTATAACATTAATTAAGATTATTTTATCATTTAATCCGGAAACATAATGTATATGATACTCGTCAAATGATTTTTATTTTACATCGTAATGCATTCCTTTTAAGACTGTACATCTGTAAATGAATTTAAAACCAATCATTGGACGTGAAATACTTAACGGTTACGTGAAAAGTATTTTGTCATGAACAACTTCA
This sequence comes from Flexamia atlantica, assembly GCA_035578135.1. Lineage (NCBI taxonomy): Eukaryota > Metazoa > Arthropoda > Insecta > Hemiptera > Cicadellidae > Flexamia > Flexamia atlantica. Next base: position 11,731,590 of record JAQJVK010000011.1, read on the forward strand.
ATTGTTTGAGAATGAAATTACTTAACGATAAGTCCAAAACGCAAACAAAATCCATAGGATCGCTAATTAAAACAAACAGTAGCAAATTTTTATTCAAGCATAACAACCGTCTGGTAATTGCATTTAACGACGCAATTTTGTTTTTAGCATATACGTTTTTGAATATATAATAAACATGTGTCTTTTTAATGACAATATATTTCCTTGCAACACCAAATTAAATAGGTATTTAAGTTATTCAACTAATTGAGAAACCCAATTGGTAAGAATATTTATTACAACATATTCTTACCAATTGGGTTTCTCAACATTAATTACACATAAATTGTTATTACATTATTATTACAAACATTATTGCAACATAAATCAGATTTTGATATTGTATAAAAATACCCTATGATTTATTAACTAATAGTATGATAGAAAAGAAAAAGGTGCATTTTGGGAGCTGGTTGGTAAGAATATTGATGGTTTGTCTAAAAAACTAATATATATTTTACGGGATAGTCATTATTTTACTTTGGAAAAGATAAGGAGAAAAATAATTCGTTACCCTCCCTAAACAAAAGATCGTATAATTAACTGCTGAAAATTGTAAAAATATCTAAACTTTACATTTTAAGCTCAGAGACAGCAAGAATATGACAGTGGTATCAGTGTTTATCTGGTGGTAACAATGATCGCAGTGATAGACGTCGACCAACGACTTGATTTTATCTAGAAATCGAAGCAGTTGAGAGTAACAGTAGGGTTACAAATTATTCATTAGATCCAAAAACCTAGACTTTCAATGGTTTCAAAGATTATTTTACAATCCAGATTTTAATAAAACATAGTTTTATATTTTTACAAATACATATATACAAACACACAAATGGAAAATTTTAATTTACACGAATGGAAAATACATAAAGTTGTAATTATATGATTATCTTTACCTACCTTTATACTCATATAACAAAGCTATTATTTAAACGTCTACAGGTTCTAAGCTCTAAACTCTGGTTTCATTAAAATACACAAATAACAAATTAAGTTTTACGAACTGAAAAATCAAGTTTGTAGTTTTAAAATCTTTCTTTCCTGATTTTATGCTTATTTAAAAATTCACACGTATATTATAATAAACTAAACATATACAGGTCCCTAAAATACGCTTTTAACTGCTTTCGTAGCTTAAAGTACTTACATAACAAGATGAAGACACCGTAAATACTATTCCAAAACAAAAATGGAAATTGCACAGTACGATTAGGCAATATCTACTGACCCGTTTGAATGCCTTTGTTGAAACATCCAAACCTACAATCCAACACTAAATATATAACTATGAAAAATATTTAAGGAAAGGTTTTTATTTCTCCCTTTGTTTTTCATCAGTTTCAAAGTAAAAGTTCCAACTGTATAGGCCCACGGAAGCCAGTCCCTTAGAGAGCGATTTTTTTCGTAGGGGAAAGCCATCAATCTTGTTGATCCACAAATCTGATAATACAACAGCTTCATTATCATCACATTTTATTTAAAAAACAACAAGCCTTTTTACATTAAGAACAGCTTGAGCTTTATCAGCATTCAAATAATTTTAAGTCGACACATTTCGTAAAATATTTTACAAACACTTTTCTTAAGGTAATGTCTGAAATTAATTTATAAATAAAATTTAGATTCGACTGGAAGCAAGTTTTATATGAATGTGGTTAAGAAATCGCTCTCACGGAAAGTGATCTTTTTTTACTTTTAATATAATTATAAATCGTTCATCGTCCAATCAGGCTCGTAATAAAATCCTTTGAAACATTTGAACCTAAATGTACGCTAGATCGTAAAAAATTCCTGATGTAATAAATACCACAACAGCTTCTGTGAAATATTTATTTACCTACACTAATAAAAGTTAATCAGAAAAATAAAGTAAAATTATTTAATATTAAAAAGCTAAAATATTCAAATCTTAAACTATACTCGATTCCACATTCACCTTTCTGTACAGGCCATGTGGGAGATATTAGATTACATTTCCTGGATACATTTGTGTACAAACATCCATAGGAACATGTTATAAAATTATCAGCTGATTATAACATGATTTGGCTAGTTCAACTTAAAATGCCATAAGAAATACACATGATATTCCATATGAAAGGTGAATATGGAACCGAGTATAAGATTAAGCTACAACATCTAAATTTGTTGTTGTTATTACTGTGCATGGATGTAAATATAAATTTAAATTCCTCAAGTGAGTGTTTGGAAGGGATGAGGCAAAGTGAGGTGTTTCTTGGTTTCTATTATGCATGAAGTGGAAGAGCTAAAAGCGAGGTATTACCTGCATAATAGCAACCAACAGCCTCATTAGCATAATCTTTGTTAAATCTTCGGAATAATGCAATAGAATGTATTTCTAACCCTCGCGTTAGCTTTTATACAAATAAAAATGTCATCAGAGCAATAGTTTTTTCATGCTATAACTATTCCAACACCACAACTAATTATATTAGAAACATGTCTTTAAATGTGTTTGCTTTATTTGTTATTAAGTATTTTTTGTTAAAAAGTGCATTTGACCTGGTGAACAAATAAACTTACTAGGATAATTTTTTTTAAATCCATAAATCTTTTAGTGCCAGAAGTTTTTACAAATTTTATTTTTTGGGGCCGGAAAACCCCTTTTCTTACCCCTTGAGTGCATCCGTACAGTAGAAACTACTACACTTGATCATAAATAAAAAATCCTAATCTATTATTTTGAATCCTAAAATGTCCTGTTATGTCCTAAAATAAGTAGCTGAAGATGGGAAATGGTAAAAGTAGGCATGGTCATACCTGCTCTGCTATTTGGCTACGAGGTAAGTAAATAATGAATACAATGTTTTCCTAAATTATTATTTACTTACTACTACTAATTTTACTTCTTTTTATATACTTCCCGTTCAGTAGCCTGGACTATGTCTGTCACCTTTGTGCTGAGTATGGTATAGAGTGTTCGAAATACGCGTTCCGCCAATTGTAAAGTAGCCCAGTCAATTTAGCTTTAAAATTACTTAAGAAAAACAAAAAATGGTGTAGTCTTGCAAATTAGCTTAAAATGTGCGTTAAGGCTTCTAGTTTAACATACTAAAAGTCCCCTAACGTGAGACTTGAGCTCGCGCCGCCATTATGGATTTTAGGTACAATTTTTTGGTTTTTCTTAATTATCTCTGTTAATATCAATATTTTACATACCATATAGAGTTACAAAATTAAAGTACACAAAATTTGCAACAAAAAGTGTATTTGCCATTTGAACGTAACCCTAACCGTTTCAGAGGAATATGCACTTAAATATATAAATTTTTAGATTTTTAGGTACAAAATTATCTAAAAACCATTTATATTTTACATACTATATGCAGTTACAAAATTAAAGTACACAAAATTGTCTACAAACGTGTATTTATTGTTTTTTGTAACACTATCCGTTCCAGAGAAATATGTAATTTAATAAGGTAATTAAAAATTCCGATCATTTTACACCATGCATTTTGGCAATTAAAAAGTTCACAAAAATGTTCTGTGTATGTAACAAATTATATCCATTCATACTTTTGATACTCCTTATAAAGTTGTTATCCTCCCTCTGGAACCATTTTTGGTAATTAGATTAACTGCAGGTTCATAATTATTTTTACCATTTTCTTATGGGACTTTATTTTATGTTTGTTTTAGCCATACACACAAATTTAGTTTCCCTGTTGTCAACAAATAAAATCAGCACATTTTACGTCTTCTTTCATTTAGCATCTAGTGTTCTGTGTGGTTTTAAACATGCACATTTACTTAGAAACGATTTACAAAATATAATGATAAATTGGGAACCATTAAAATGTGTTATTTGTTATTTGTGATCACAGTGCAGTGAACAGTGATAGTTAAAGTTGACAAGAAAGGTGTGGCTGGTTCGGTAAAAGCAAGCAAAGAAAGGAAAGATGGAAATAAACTTTTTTTGGTTGGGTTTACCTCAGTATATGTACAAACACACCACCGTAAAATATATACCAGACCATCATCTATTGCATCAGCCAAAACAAAGCATACTTCCTTGTAATCCTTGTAGCGATGCCTTCTCAAGCACAACTCTGGAATCATCGCAAGCTAAATTTTATTACAAAACAAAGTGTTTATAATGTTGAGATGTTACTGAGGATGAAAAAGGGAACCGTTGGCGAAGAGACGGAAAGATTTGGAAACCGATTAACATCCAAATAGGTAGTGACAATTTTTTTCAAAGATGTTACTATAATTGTATTTTTGAAACACTTCAAGCATTCCTGGACCATGAATTCTAAAGAAGCAGTCAAATGATAACAGCTCAAAATGTAAACATAAAGGCATATCGACAGCTCAAGCCAAAGTCAAAGCGGTCAGGCCAAGATCAGTAATTTTACCTTTACAAGAAGGTTTAACATTAGGTTTATATAGGAAATACGAGTCAAAGTACTTAAATCTTCTCGCCAGTCTTGGGATTTTCTCGTACAAACTTTAGAGTGGTCAGTCATTTAACATAGTACTCTGAAATTATGGAAGTTCATTCTGTCAGTTTATTTTTGACAATGCCTACTTTAATGTTTCACCGATAGATGAGGATAATAAATTTCATTATATGGGAGATATCAATACCGTTACTCTGTCATTAATTCTCAAGAGAAACGGAAAAATCAGAAAAAAGACCTACAAGTAAAACTTAGTGAAGGCAACGCTGACTTCCTCATTGTTAACACTGCTATTAAAATATAATTTTTCAGGGTCAGTTTAGGAAAAATAATCAGAATGATCGAATGGTAAATTAAAAAAAAAAAAAATTTAAGGGCCGCTTAAAATTTTTATTTGAAATACCAGAAAAACGTTACATAGTACAAAAAAATACGAATAATTAAAATGTTTAGAAAATTTAATTTCCAGTCTAATGACACCAGAATTATGAAAATCGGTCAATAAATGAGTTATGGTCGAATTTATCCAACGAGGCAGCATAAATTGGAAGGAGAATGGCCCATAGTTGCATTGAGTCATGCGCTGACATACGTCAACTACGCTGCCTCAGTAGATAAATTTGACCATAACTCAGTTATTTATTAACCGATTTTCATAATTCTGGTGTCAATAGACAGGAAATTAAATTTTCAAAAAATTTTAATTCTTCATATTTTTTTGTACTACGTAATGTTTTTCCGATATTTCAAATTAAAGGTTTCAAACGGCCGCCATTTTGAAATTTACTATTCAATCATGCTGATTATTTTTTCATAAACTAACCTTGACTAGTTATAGGTACATACCAAGTTTAAAAAAAAATCAATTCACAAACTTCGGAGGTAAAAAATATTTTGTGAAAAATACAAAATGGCGGATATCTGGATAAATATGCATTTTAGGACATACCTTCACAGGAACTGTTTTGCTTATTTTGACCCAATAAACAAAGTTATGGCGTTTGGTGACGGACTTTACAGACACCCTGTATAATCCTGAGTATGTTTGTGAATGAACTTCAAACAATATGATAAAAATAATAATGAATCTGCACTTAATCTAATAATGTATATTACCAAAAATTGTTTCAGAAGGAGGATACAAACTTTATAAGAAGTATCAAAAGTATGAGTGGTATAATTTGTTACTTACACAGAACATGTTTGTGAACTTTTTAATAGCCAAAATGCATGGTGTAAAATGATCGGAATTTTTAATTAAGTTATTAAATTGCATATTTCTCTAGAACGGATAGTGTTACAAAAAACAATAAACACACGTTTGTAGAAAATTTTATGTACTATAATTTTGTAATTGCATATAGTATGTAAAATATGAATGGTTTTTGAGATAATTTTGAAAAATAAGAAAATTGTACCTAAAAATCTAAAAATTTACATATTTAAGTGCATATTTCTCTGAAACGGTTAGGGCTACGTTCAAATGGTAAATACACTTTTTGTTGCAAATTTTGTGTACTTTAATTTTGTAAGTCTTTATGGTATGTAAAATATTGATATTTACAGAGATAATTAAGAAAAACCAAACAATTGTACCTAAAATCCAATATGGCGGCGCGAGCTCAAGTCTCACGTTAGGGGACTTTTAGTATGTTAAACTAGAAGCCTTAACGCACATTTTAAGCTAATTTGCAAAACTATACCATTTTTTGTATTTTTATAACATTAATTTGACTGGGCTAATTAAAATAATTAGGGAATATCCTATAGAATTAAGTTTTAAATTTTCTTCCGTATAATAATTTCAACATTTCTTTGTATAAACTGTGAAGCTTAAAAATTTGTATCTCTTTAAATACTTTAAAATTTCATAATGTTTTAGCCAACACTAGTTTGCCTAAAGTGCTATCTTGTTTTTGCTTCAAGCATTGTACTGGTTTTCCTTTTGAAAAATGTATGAATTGAGGGTTGAAAATAAGGTTCAAGATATATAAAGTATGTCTTTAAAATATAATTTTCCTTTACAAGACGTTTTACCACTATATCTCCTAGATGAACAACTTTTCTTCCGTGACTTATCCGTGGCTTTGTCAAAAGGATCCTCTAAGATTATCTCATTTTTACCAAATAACTCTTGGAATTAATACCGTCTATCATTACCAATAAATATTACAAATATCACTTGCAAAAAATGCATTTTCGCTGCATGCGGCGTTATAAATATAAATTTCCTTGATATAGGCATAAGGAAAATGCTACTGAGCTACCACAAACTTGATTAATTCCGTAGTTTTCAATGTTTCTTGGAATTTTAATCAGCTATTAATTTATAGTTGATTTAAATATTTGCAAGATAAATCTCTATATAAATAAAATTAGATTTTTGTCTGTACATTGCTTAGAATTATGAAATTTTTGGTTATTTTTGCGTTTTGAAGGTCAGAGAATCCGAATCGAGCCTTATCTCAATTTATGTCACGATGTGTGTTGGTAACGCTCAACATCACACTTTAGACCACTTTTCACGCAAAAACTAGAGTACCATTTTGGCTGAAACTTTTCTCCTGTGTTGTATGCACATATGAGAAGGTTTTAGACGACTTAAAACGAGCGTACGTTTTTTTGAAATCAAATAGCAAGCTTTTAAAAACCGAGTTTTATTTAATTTCGACCAAGATTGTTTGGAATTTACCGATAATTCAAAGGGATGACGTTTTGTTTACATTTTCAGTGTTCCAAGCTGATGGTATTACCTTCACTGATGGATTCGTCGTTACAGATGTTTTATGGTTTCATGATTTCATTCAGTTTTATGTTTTGGTTTATAATATTTCTTTTCAATTGACATGTACTATATAAAGTTAATATTTTCCCATTCATTATACATTTATCAGGATTTTTGTACACATTTGTACATATGTGACGTGTACGAAACCCCTCTGTTGGCTGTTAACTAAGGAGTCCCGCACACGACCACATTGGGAACGTAGCTCTACTAAATAAAGAGACATGCTTGACAATGAAAATACGTTTATTCACAGGCTAACGACAAAGTGCTCACTTCAAATAAACTACTTTACAGAAACTAATAATCTAGTACAATTAAAACTCAAAACCAAACAAACCTTACTTATTACTTTTATTGTTATATCAAAGGTTTGAAATGAATTAAAGAAAACAAAGGGTGAGCAGCCTGCAACTTGTATGATTTAAAAAGACCTATCTTTTAAATTTGGGAAAACACTAAGATTACTTACGTGGGCCCTGGCCTGACGGGCCACGAGCCCTGAGGCCCCTCAGTCCTCCAACATACACCCAAAACCTCCTCCTAAGCAAATGACCCCATCCTCTTGTTACCTGACCTACTTAAAGCCTGAGCTGACAGTCAGTCAGCATAACAAGAGTCCGTTTAATAATAATTCCAGTCTACTCACACAACACGCTCAAATACTTCCCCTTTACAAAAGTCAAACCACCCAACCATCACAATTTTCATCCAGATCTGACCCTCGGGCTCCACCACAGACCAAGGCCGCGCATAGACCCTCTCAAAGATCACATTTTAATATCCAATGCCAGAATTATAAGTGATGAAATGTTTATATTCAAACAGATGTTAAAAGGAAGACATTTCATAGAATGTAAAACCAGCTGTCTGTAAAAAATAAAATAAAAAGTCTTTCCTTCCTTATAACAACGGTTAATAAAAGAGATAATGTAAACCATTTTTTAAAAATTGAGGACGGCTATGTTATTTTGTTGTTGTTCAAAATAGACCCTACTTTGGTGGCATTTAATCAAGGCATTTTCCACTCTATGTACATTAACTTTCATGAAACAGGAAACTGCTTTCACTAAGTACGCACAGTCTGCGAAGAGGGTATTTCCTACTTCAGGGTCACTCTGTACTATAGTACAGATTCAAAAATAGGCCTACTGAGTATAAGCCTTCCCAGGCAGCGACACCCTTAGAGGTTTGTCGGCGGGGGCGCTGGAATGTGCTTGCAAGTGTAGTATAGAGAGGCCAACTAAAAATGCCTCGTGCGGGGGGGCAGCAATATTTCTAAGTACTCCCGTCGCAGCAGACCTGCGTTCTTAGCGGATTCCTAAACATCTTTCTGACTGATTAAAGTACCTTGTCAAATACCACTGACCTATCATCGCACAGCTCGAACTACTTGAACTTGACTTAGAATCTTGAAACTTTTCATGGACGTTCCTATAGGGCGTGAGCATCCGCTGAGGACGGGGTTTTCAAAATTCAAAGTTTTCAGGGCTTTTCGGTGGGGTCAACGGTCTAAAATCTTTCCGACAGCTGAAAGACCAAAGCTGAACATAAACAGCCTGAGCTGCCCCCCCCCCCAAAAAAAAAAACAGGCCAGGCCAGGGACCAGGGGTGTTTTTTATCGGGCCAGGCCTAGCTGGTTTGTGGGGGATGCTGGGCTGGGCTGGGCTGTGTCTTTCAGAGCTGATTGGTTTTTACAGCTGATTTATAGTTTGTTTCCTTTTATCATGGTTTTATGGTTGTTTTTTCTTTTGGGTGATATGGACTATATTAAAGTCACCAATAGCTTTTGTACCTTATCATAAACTCAGTATGTGGCACCATCTTCATTTAGACAGCGGGTGTTAAAATTGTTATCGCGATCGAATCCACGGGCAACTGCTAGTAAATAAATCTAAAGATTATAATGAGCTTCTGATTGGTAGAATGCGGAACATTGTAGGCAATATTCACTTTTTAACATTTAATTGGCTAGATATCAATTAATGGTTGTTTTTGTTCCCACCACTGTATGGAAATAATCACTTTTCCCACTCGCAAAAGCCAGTGGTAATGTACATTACCGGTCGCTAAATCAGGGTTACTTTAAATGTACAATAGGTTAAGGTAGCACACAATAGAGATAACTATGACGTCAAACACCACAGACCAGTTTCTATTGGTCACAAATACCATGACACTCACCGTATTTTAAATTCTAGTTGCCTTGTTCTAAATCAGCTGATTTCATTGTCACTGTTTCTATCTCACATTCCGGTTCGTTCCAATACAATAAGCAAACTTATCCTCAATGAACTTTTGTGTACAGGTTAGTTAATAAGTTAAACTGTTTAAACATTGGTGGTAGGAAAAATATTGTGTGCATTGCGAGCACAAATAGTCATTGCGCCCTCGAAATGTTTGAGAACATCTACAATTGTCGAGCGGCAATAACATACTTTGCGCTCTTAATATACAAATACCTATGCTATAGCTTCTAGAGATGGCTGTGCTTTTGTTTAATATTGCATACCCATTTTCTGTTCTTATGTAAAACTAATTTACCCTTTATAAGTTTAATCTATAATTCTTTTTTCTTCCTTAAACATTCAGGTTAAAATTTGCATAGGATTTATGAATTTTTTAATTGAAATTGCTAATGTAACCATCGGAATCACAGGTCACATTTTTAACAATAGCTCGTAAGTAGTTTACCATCTACTATGCATTGAGAAGCTACTAACATTTTTTGAATTTATGTTTGATCGAATCACAAAAATACGTGAACCTGCTGCAGGGGGCTACGAGGTCTTTTACTATTTCAAGATCATTTTACTAAATAATTTGCCAATAGTTGAGTTTCAATAGTTGCTCATATTTATACTTTTTTGACGAAAGTATTGTTATTATACAAACAATTTTTAAGAAAACGTAAAGAAACACGCAGCCGAGAAGAAGCTAATCAGATCTTTCTAAATGAGTTAAATTTTATTCAGCTACATTTTTCATTCATAATTCACCTAATTAATAAATAGACGAAAACTTTTGATGTAATCCCTTTTCAAGCATACAATAACTGCAAGTAATGGAAACCATACATATATTTCTTTTAGTGGTAGACGGGTTGATTTAACTGAAAAAAAAACTCAACCGTTATCATAATAATACTTTTATAACTGGTGTTCACAAAGGATTTTGGAATTAAGCTTCATAATTATTGTATTATTTCATCGATTATCAGTATTGAAAATGTGTTTGTGAAAACATTTTATAGAGGAATTAACTAATCGTATTTATAGTGTAATTTAATGTTCCGTGGGAAACGTAATTGTACAGATTTTTTGTCATAAATGATTATTAGCTGTGTTTTCATTTATTTTCTAAAGAAGTGAATTTCAAAAGAACGTGGGTTTGGTGTCAAAGGAAGAATTAAAAGTATTTACTTTACAAAAAACTAATAATTTGTTTTTGAAAAAGAAAAACAAGTTAAATTTGCAAATAAGTCGCCGAGATGTAATCTGAGCTGCGTAATTTGATGACTAAAAGAATTTCTCATTAGATCACGAAGTTCTCTCCAAGAATCCTTCAAACTTCTTCCATCATCGTCTTAAGGTCTTCAAGTTGCATATAGTTTCAGAGGATCATAAATATATAGAGTTGTATTACAATTAATTAACATTTATTAATACGTCAAATACATATTTATTCGTGGTTACTAATCTGTATGGTTTGTGAAACTAAACCTGTGTGTTTTCAGCTAAAGAGCATAAATTTAAATGCATAATTTGTAATTGTTAACATGTTTAAATAGTCTTTACCAGGTTACACATTTGTTTCAAATGTGTTTACTCTATCAAATATTTCTTATGAGTTTCATATTTTCATATTGTATATAATACCCTTACATTTTCCAGTGTACTTTTCTTCCTTTTTTAATTACAATTCCATAGCAGTATTCAAGAATGGCAATGTGAGTAGAATTACTGTCAACATACATGATTGCTGATAAGTTACTAACAATTTTACTCAATATTCAATATTATATTCTTCATATAAAAAAACATCGGCATTCTAGTCTCTGTTTACAATATGAAAGAAGATCAGTTTCAAAGGTTTTTATTAGTATTTTCTAACATTATGCCCAAAATCACGGCAGATCCTTTCAACAGAATTAGTGTTCCAGTGTTGTTCGATATATTTTCTCTGACTTTCATATACTTATGGTATGGCATACCATTTATTTTTCAAGATCTTCAATGTTAAAAAGTGAATAATAAACACTTTAAATATATATTTTATCCGCCAGAATTGTACAAAATTCGATTTTTTCCAAGTATGTTTTTTAAATTTCCTACTTAAAAGGGTATAGTTATTTTTAAGTCCCTCTGCTAGATCATTATATTTTGTTTTCTGCCCGCTAAGATAAATGTTACTCGCTCACGACTTGGGTGGGGTCCTTTACCGTCGTTATTAGGTGATAGACTGAGCAGGATTTCTTGTACCTTGTCATTGTAAGAGCTCAGACATCTACTATATAATGAAAAATATATAAATCTGCAGTCAATGCTTTATTTTGTAAATAAAATATACATTATTTTATTTATCACTATGAAAAAATATAACAAATATTTTTCTGAAATACCAGCCTACTGATTTACTTTTTAGAACGCTAAGGCCAAATCCCTTTCAGAATTATGGTTCAACTGGTTCAAAAAGTCTATTTTGAAATAATGTGAGAACTATTACAGGAACAGATTGAAACTACGTGACTTGCTAGGTTGTCATCTTGAATGATGCATGACACTGCAGCCTGTGCCAAGTGAATGACTTTTCTTGTAATGGGTTCAGTCGTTATGTTTCGATACCTGATTCGATTTTGATTTTATTTGTCATAAAAATTATCTGGTTTAGACGAAAATACACATTATCTATCTTTTAGGAAAATAGTATATGGTGTTGTATAGTTGATTAACTTTTCCATTAATGTTATCATCTTGGTTTAAACTTCAAATTCGGCCGTGGTATATTGCAAGATGCTCGTAGTAGTAAAATGTAAGCTTGAATTTAAAATTTGTTACGGAATTGCTTTATTGTCATAATTGCGAGTCCAAAATATTTTTGAAGGGTGAATACAAGAAAAATAAAAATATCTACTTCAATCATGTAAGATTTATTGTCAAACTAACTACAAATTGCATATAATATGTCGATAGATTGGTTTATTTCTCAAAATGTTTCGAAACGTAAATATTAGCTTTTACGAATCCCTTTTTCACTGCATATTAATATGCAATGACAACCTCATACGCACTGTACATGAAAGCCCGCTCTTTGAATAATTAATGTCAATTAACCATTGCTGTTATAAAAAGCAATGTGAAACCAGTTCATGGGTCTTATAAAAGGTTTTATAATCAGGGTAGTTTATAAATTTCAGCTCTATTAATATGATTATTTACTTTATTTTATTTCTCACAGAACGTACTTAGATACGACCTCTAACATGCGTAGGTCAGGCAGGACCTCATAATCTAGAAATATAGTAAACATCATTTTGGATCTTGAAAAATGTAAGATCAAGTTTAATCTTTGTCACAGGACAAATAGTTATAATTTGCTAAAATGGAGCCTCAAACTAGAGCCAGGTCTAATTTGACCCATTTCAACATTTTTTTTCAAAGATAATGTTTAAATATGAGTCGTTTGATTTCTTTAAGTTCTAGATTGTGTAATGTTGGCATGACATTAATCGAACTGATATGCGGAACAATGTTCAGACAATGTTGATTCTAAAATGTGTATCCTTATGGATTTAAAATTATTAAATATTTTATTACTTTTATTATTTTTTGTAAGAGAAATGTTTTGTCAAAATAATAAGAATCGATATGACAAACAATGGCTGAAAAGGCACAATTTAAAAATGTATCATTAATTAGGAACAAGAAAGTTAAATGGGGCGTTTAAAAGTAGTTTAGCTGTGATAACAAAACTCATTTAATTATCCGCTCGCCACCTTGGAAAGGCGCCAATTTAATTCATTTTGTCGTTCAAGTAATAAAAATCCAAAATACCCAAAACAATACCAAAAAAGTAGTGTTTAAAATATATTACCTTATAATAATATTGTAAAACTTAATAGAATATAAAATATATTAGTTAATATTTAAAAAAACTTAAAATCTCTTTCACATATTCCAAGAAAAAAAATAACGCAACGGAAATTAAAACACAAATAGGCCAAAGGTATAAGCTTTGACGGAATAGCAGTACTAAGGAATATTACGGCTTATTAGAAAATAAAACAAAATAGGTCCAAACCGTAGACAAAACTGCACTACCTTAAACTGATGAACAATCTAATAATGTTGTATGAAGTTCGTGTGAGAGTTTTATTCCCCACCAACAAATTTGTTACTCTTTTGAGAATTCCATAATATTATTTTTGAGAGTAATATTATGGAACAATCGATACCACTAATGCTGTATTCTTAACTATACATTTCATTTTTTTAACTACACAAGTTGTATACTTAAACTTTTTCCTTCCCAATTGGGAGATGACAATTATTTAGTCACACCTTGACTGAAGACATTATATAAAATTACTATAGGCATTCTTCGGGGTATTTACATAAAATAACAGCCGTTCAATTACTTGAAGTAGCAGCTAAAACAAAAAGCAACACAAACAAATAGCAAACTTTGGCCCTGCGTAGGACGAAGGCCTACAGGATTTTCAAGACACCTTTTTTAGGACTACCACTTTTACTACCCTCACTTATTTGACGGTAATATACCTAAAAGATAGATGGCGATACATTTCGATTGGTTACGCCAATCATCATCAAGCCCAATAAGATACTGGCAGGATCAAAATGGCGGCCTTCCCTATGATGCCTGTCCCGAACTTGATGTTTGTGAATAAAGTTTTCTGCATTCTGTATTCTGTATCCTATTGGTCGCTAGATGGTCTACCAAAACAGATTTCTGTAAGTTTCGCTTGCATCGAAGTTGACTTGTTTGTTCATTAATTTCTCTCTTTCCTTAAAATGTTTAAAAATAAATAATTCTTTCAATGAACTCATGGTATTCCCTTTCTATTAACAATTTGAGTGATTCTTTAAATTTTGCTATTGAGAGGCCATTTACTAAAAGGTGTTTCTTGACATTCAATATTTGTAATTTGTTGTTTTCTTGAATCTCTAGACACATGCAACAGTTTTCTCAGTGTAAAATTATCTCAGTTGTCAGTTGTATGTTTTTGTCTCATTCTAAAAGATAAGGACAAATAGAATCAGATACTCATCATGCAAGGCTACAGAAGTCTCACATCACCTATATAAAGAGACTGAGACCTGTCCTAAAGCACAACTTGATTACGTTCTCGTTGACTTAAATCAAAGGTTCATAGTTCAATTAGTGGTTATATACTAACACAGAATAAAAATTTTAAAAATTACACCTTATCATGTTTATTTATTTTTTTAAATTTTTTATTAACATAATAATAACTTAAACTTGTTAATTTATCGAATTTGGATATAATTTGTTGGTTTGTTACATCAAATTATGTTTATGACTGAATATCATTTAAAGTAATAAAACAAATTTAAAAATAGAAGGATAAAATTAATCTAGTTGAAAACAAAATACACTCGGTTTCCTTTTGTTGGGTTTCTTTCACTAGTTTTGAAACTTCTTCTGAAAAGGAGAATTATTATGACGCTGTGAAATGATGGTGGTACCCGCATTGAATTTGGCGAGAGTAAGAGGAGCTCAAAAGAATAAAATTTACATTTGTTTTGTTTTTTACTTGTCTGGCGCAACAGAAACTCGTCTATATTTTTTAAATATTTTAAATCTACGACAATTTGAATGCAAATTGACGATAGGCAACATAATTTGAGAGAATCCTTTCAATAAGGATCAGATGATGAAATGATTACAGTTAAGTTACGTAGTCAAATATTATGCAAAAAAACAGAACATTTTTCTTCTAGTGGTTTAATACTTACAGCACGATTCGTTCAGGTCTGTAATTGTTTTATCAAAACAATAGAAAATGAGTTTTGTAGTTTTTTTAGAGAAGTAAACTTTTGCGAACGTATCAAAATAAAATGTAAAGGCCTTAATTTAGTTATTTAATACATTGTATAACAATTTTAAAAGTTGATTAAATTGAATTAATAGTTTCTCTTCGACTTTTTAATTATTTCGATGTATTATGCTGCTTTTAAAACATTGTGTTTAAAAAAATAATATTTTAAATATTTTATCAAAATAATCTAATGGGGGGCTCAAAATAGGAAATCCCCTTTATTTAATAGTCCTCTTTGAGATTCGTATTTAGTTATTCGAGTGGCTTCAATTGCAAATAAGGAGAAAATAAATATATAAAATGTGCATTCTCTCAAATACTTCTCAATCCATTGAGCAAATATTGATATTTGATATTGAATAGGATTGTCAGATATCGTTTGCTTTGTGTTACCGGAAGGCATTCCGTCGCTCCCCCATGCTCTGTGTCGGGAAGATAAGGATGCATTCTTCTCGCTAAGGTATCCGCGACCTATTTCTTTTATCACCTTGGGATCATACTTTTATTTAATTTCCTCCAAGATCCTTTCTTGTAAAAATGTTATCCATAATGTTGACACTAGTATTTTTAATATTTAAAGTTGCCAAGTGAACCTTTTTAACACCTGTTAAGCCTATATACATATTTATAATTGTTTTTATTCTTTAAAATAGTAACTGAAATTCGTAAGAAGATAACTATATGAGATGTGATTTATAATTTTAAAATCATACAAAAAACTAGTTGTTTGATATTTTTTCATAAATATATACACAGTCTCAAATATTGGTTACTCGGAATGTATGTATGTTAGAAATAAAATACTGCTTTTTCAGTTTTCATATCTACAAAAAATCAATATACATAAAAGCTTTCTTAAATAGAAAATTTTAATAATCTAATACGATGATAACAAAACCGTCATCGGTTTGTTTATTGTAGTGGTTTACCTTGACTCTTCTTGAAATTAGTATTAGGCATTATAAGCTTTAGTTTTAAACCGAAGAATGCTGCAATCAAAGGTGCGCATTCCATAGAGAAACTCCTTGTAAAATGTGAACAAGAATAATAAACGATGAAGTAATACAGATATAACGTCATTAGTACTGCAGATACGGTTGATTCATTTAGTTGAAAATATCATGAAATTTCAAAAAATAAAATAAACTAAACCAAACATCCAAACAAACTTATCTTTTCTTTTCAGAGGTGAAATATAGATGAAAGATACTTAGAAATTGACGGTGGTGGATTTGACAAAACAGTTTCCTTATCTTGCCTTCACAGCTTCGTCTCCGTCCTGTTTCATCAGGGAGATGCTCTTTTGACAAACACTTTTACTTCAATAATATCTTTGTTTTATCACGAACCTATTTCTGGAATAAAAATATAATATCATATTATTTTTACTAATAAACGTGCTCTGACCGGCAGCTTCAAAATATAGGCGGACTACTGTGGTAACAGACAACAGTCTTAAAAATTGAAATAATAAAACTACTACCATTTGAACGTTACCATTCAGCTTTAAATTTTTCAAAGATAATTTTTTTCACATATTTAGCTTATAAAGACTGTTTGTGCCAAAGTTTCATTGCCCAATGCTTTGTAGTTTTTAGGAAACTGTTATCGGTCAATCTGTCAACCGTTTACCTGATTGATTTCGAGATTTCAAATCACTTTTGGATTATTGAAGGACTGAAATCCCTTGCTAACGCGATCGGAATCAGATTTATCAGTTGGAAATCTGGTTTCCGCGCCGTACAATAACGCTCATCACGAGGACGTGTGTAGTGTGGAGGGTACGTGCCGCACATGTCGAGCGAGGCCCTCCCCGATATTTGCTCTACTGCCTTGGAAATAACAAACTGACAAAGAATAATTTAAAGAATACTAAATACCCTTAATGTGTCATTAAACTGTACAGAAACTAAACGCTACATTTGTTTCTTTAAATACGACTGGTAAATAAAAGTTTTAGTTTTTTAACTCTTAAATTAAAGGACAGTACAGATAAAATGGGAAAAATTGAACTCCTGAATTAAAATGAGTGTGTTTTACGATAAAATGTTACGGCATGTAGGTAAGTTGTGGTTTATAATTTTGTCTTCCTCTCAAAGTAGTTTACTTTTACATTTTTGAATATTTAATTACCTCTTCCTTTCCTAATTCATTCATAAATTTACCCATTCTCTCCTCTTAAAAACTTAATTTCTGCTGCCTGAATCTTACTTTCCTGTTTGCTTGTCGTGAACGAAGACACACTAACAGAGTCTGCATTTGCTGTGCCTGTAAAGATTTAAAACAGCTTCTTCGGTACCTCATTACTGTAGTAGTCATCCCAGTAAATATAAAGTATTTTAATTTTGATTTAAATATTTTAAGGAGGTCATTATGAGAAACTCAAAAGCATTTGGAGATTTTGTGTTTGCTCAATTTATAAACACAGAGTACATTATTACTGCTTTTAATTAAGTGATTTATGTTTAGAGCTTTTAATTAAATATTGCAAGGCTTTTAAGTCATATTATCTAGAAATATGCGTTCAATAAGAGTAAAAAACCGTTAGCCTGTTTTGTTTTCCCAAGAAGGCATAGGATGTATTAACGAATAATGAGTTACCTGGGTGGCTGGGTAACTTTCCTCAATACTTACTTTTAAAAAGAAGATTCTTACTTTTGCTACATAAACAAATTATTAGCTTGCATTTACCATGAGGAAATAAGCCCATATATTTATTTTAAAGCTATATCCCAGGAAATTGCAAGTGATATGTCTAATTAGAATTAATCTTAAAGGAAAATGTTTTACTGTAAAATAAATAAATAACCCTCTTGTTTTGTAAAATAGCACATATTTGAACTAATTTTAGAAATTATGCTATATACTGAACTATACTTTTCATATCATATATATATATATATATATATATATATATATATATATATATATATATATATATATATATATATATATTAAACGTATAAAGTAACAAGGAGTTATTACTCGTTTTTACAGCGTGCGGAATGTTGCCAGCACTGCTTCCGGCATTCAGTTTAACGAGGCGGTCATAGAGCACAGTTGTGCCAAGTATTATGAATCCTACCCTAGTTTTCCTGATTTAGCTGTTTTTAAATTTCCAAGTTTAAAACTAGGCTTACCCCGATCAAATATAATTTTAACAATCACAAAAGTATTGAGATTGTTTAAAAACGAAGTATACTTGTATGTGATTAATTTTACCCCAATTAGTGTCAATCGAACACACATATTAGACACACATATTAGTTATTACAGGTTAAGTGTAAGACAGGGCCATGTTGCCCTAACTTTGCCAGTTTAAATAAATAATTTTTCATTTCATTTCATTTTTCATTTCATTTCATTTTATAGTCTGCCTGATAATGATAGAGGCATCGCATTGATTTTTTGAGGAAATTATTAAGACATGAATGGAAATAAAACAGTTATTAAATTGCAAATATTTATTAAAAAAAATACTTTTAAAGAATGGTTGGTTTATTTTACGATATGTTTAAACAGCCAAACTAATGTGATCAATTATTTTAACGTGCTTTACAGCTTTTAAATCTCTTTCTACCGAAGTCAGTACATA
Source organism: Flexamia atlantica (assembly GCA_035578135.1). Taxonomy (NCBI): domain Eukaryota; kingdom Metazoa; phylum Arthropoda; class Insecta; order Hemiptera; family Cicadellidae; genus Flexamia; species Flexamia atlantica. The sequence continues at coordinate 11,750,519 of JAQJVK010000011.1, forward strand.
TAATATTATTTCTTGTAAACGTTTTATCAAGGTCACGGTTTTTAAGGACATTTTATTCCCATTTTTCATTAAGAAGAACTTTTTTACTTAGTGCAACCTCACTCTATGTTGAATCTTTAAGAGTTATTTTCCTTTTATCACAGAGCCAATTTAATTTGATATACTTTTGAGTAATGTGGAAGATAAGTAATCATATATAATATTTATCAATTAACTTCTCGGTAAAATGTTATTTCAATTTTTCTGCATCATTATTAATAAATTTAAGCATCTTAAAAAATATGTTTTAATTCAGAGCTAAATTTCAAATATATTTTAGTATTTTAAAAGATAACCAAATTATTAAAGGAGATCAACCCAGCTTATAAATCAGTTGTGTACTGAATCTGTGTCACGTGCTCCTTCACTTGTGCCAAAGGGATTCCTGCCTTCTCCTGCTACAAGAGGTTGGATATGACCGTCTTTGACACTAAAACTACATGCAAGAGAGCGTTCGTCACATCTCTCCGAGACGTTCAAGTAGCTTAACGTGGAGAATAAGTCGAGATACAATCGGGGCATCTTAGAGTATTTTCATACTATGTAGAAAACTAATGTAAAATGTTTCAATAAGAAAGTACACGCGCGTTTTATTATTAATTTAAATTATGCTACGGTTGCAATTGAGTGTGCTCGCGTTCAAGTGTAACGCCTTCGTTTGAGAACGATTGTTGAGCGTTTTGTATTATCTCTATCCATTAATACACAACCAGGAGTTCAACAGGGGCACAACTGTCTGTTTATTGTTGACATTGTACTTGGATACAATGTAATTGAGTACATGTCACGAGGTTTTAAAACTTCAACCTTCATATCATGTATGAAATGTATCACGTATACAAAAGTTTAGGATGAGGCTTCCATTTTATGCATACCCAACAGAAATCATCTCCGCATTAATGTCATGCAAATAGTAATTTTAATCTCATGCGAATTAAAATATATTTTAGAGTATTTTCTACAGCCATTTTTTTTGCATTTGGCACAGATACTCAAACTGATGTGATTTTATTCTAAGAAGTTGAAGTATCATGATTGTTATTGCGTTAAGCCACAATATAACAAGACATGTTCAGTAATTAGGAAGTTAACAATATCTCAAACTTTCCAACAGTATCTGTATAATTGAATTATTTCTACGTCTTACATGAAACAAAGTTGTTCCAACTTCTTGTTTCACCATTACCTTATTAAAGCTGCACGCCTAAAGATGGTATTACGCTAGAAAGGAGACTTTGTAGTTTTAATGGAAGTATAAGTAAGTAGGTCTATATAAACAACCTTTAACTATTTTTTGTTAAGTTAGTTTGTACTTCCATGCACTGCCAAACCTCATCTCTGACGTTCAAGGTACCTAATCGGTAAGTGATATATTTATTAAGTTGCTAATATTAATTCTGTTCTGGGCAAACTAAGATTTAGAAATTCAAAAGGCTTCATTGCTTATTTCCGAAATAATGAATCTTTATACTATGAGTATGTGTAGGCAAGTATTGAACGTAACCTAAACATGACTTGTTTTTAAAAAGAAAGCATAACTGAGAGCGAATCCGTATAAGACACTGAGGGTGGTGGATATCACAAATCAGTTCCCTTATCCCCCTCACAGCTCTGTCCCCGTCCTGATTGGTCACGGTGAGTGATGCTCGTGACGAGTTCTTTCACTTTGCCGCCATCATGACTATCATTTTACGTGAGGAGACGAGGTTTTGTTGAATGAATTTCGTACCCACTCACTTTTGCTGCCAAGTAACTGATCTGTGTCAGTCAATACGTTTTCTTATGGGTTGTTCAAAACAATAATTATACACGAATTGCGGGGATCAATCAACCAAATTTAAAATGGTTATTATAAAATAATAGACTGTTTATATGTGTCAGTTTGACTGTCGGTTTTTTGCTGTGGTTATTATGATAACCTTTTAACTTTTTCATGTTATTTAGCATACCTTTGCTGGACTCTAATCTTCCTATCAAAACTGAAACCTATCAGGGTAATTGTTATATCCACAAGACATTATTCTATTTTTGTTACTAACACCTTATTAATAAATTTCATATTTTGAATGATCGTATGACATATAGTTTATGTTTTGATTTAAACTGTTTTACCTTAAAGTACATAAATGTAGTAATCATTAATAACAGGAAATTCGAAATAGTATAAAAGCTTTTCCCAACTTATGGTTCTAAGGAAATTAGATATTTAATTACTGTTTAAGGCTCAAAACAATAAGAATTATGAATAATTACAAATATTATATGTAATTATTTTGTATTGAAATACGTTGTTTAACTCTTGTACCAGCATATTATCTGTAACCACTGTTACCAATGGTCATTATCGGACATTAAACTAATAAGTAAAGATCACAGCTAAAATTATAATTGACATACCAGAAAATACTTTTCTTGAGCGATTTAATTAATAAGCTATACACCTTATACTCAAAAGCTGTTGTATGAATATATTACAATTAAAAATTAATATTCGACGAAGGATATTATAGAAACTAAAACAACAGCAACATTTAGAATCCCTCCTTCGATCTTGATTCAATTTATCAATTGAAAATCTAGTTTCCTCGCCGTACAATAACGCTCATCAGACGGACGTGGGACGATACATTAATCAATCGACGAGCGAGACCATCAGTCGATCTTCGGGAGTCCATCCAAAATAAATGCTGTTGCCCCAAAAGTTAAAAACAAAAAAAATAACGAAATATAGAGAATGTTCTTACGTTGAATAAATCTCTGTATTTTTCTGAGTATCGTATGAAGTTACAGAGAAAAAGCTTGATTAAATAGGTGATAATATTTTAGAAAAAATATCAATATAAACTTGTATACAAATGATCCGATTCGTTTAAGCATACAATTATATCCTGTAGACTATTATGCTTCTGTTACTTTTATTAGCATAAATATTTGGCCAATTTATGAATATAGTAAAAAAGGATGGCTGATTTGTGATTTTTATTACTTATAAATTAATTTTAAAATTTTCCTATAGTATGTTGTTTCATTGAATATTTGTTCGTTAATTTAGAAGTTTCAGTTTCTAATTCTAAAGTTTGGTGTGCAATATAGCAGGGGTGTATTGTCCAAGACAACGCGTGTATTTACGATACACATAAGCTGCCGGCATGGCAGCGCGGAATCCTGACGTAAAACCTGTAATGTGCCACTGGAAACTCTCTACTGCAACCCATTCTATTCTATTATGTTTTGTAATAAGGGTGTAATCTAGGTCAGCTGTCAAGTAAATTTCCTAAGACCACTCATTGTACGATTTTAGTCACCTCATACGTTTGATATCCTTGGCGGAGGGCTTCCTTGTATAGCATAAAAATTACTCAAACACTAGATTTAAATTTGATTATAAGTGGAGATGAAATAAAAATAGTAAATCCACCACGTACATTAAAGTAACTAGAATTAGTTAAACTTACATATGTTTAAATAGGCTATAACAAGTTGTTTATGGAAGTAAACTATTTTTCACCACACCTTTTTTCATAATCTATTCAACCCATTGACTTCTTAAAACCAGCAGGAGAATATATCTAAATACAAAATTTTATTTACGATAGAGTATATAAACACCCTTATTACAAAATATGTCATGGCAGTATGGCAGTAAATCTTGCGCTGCAAACTTTACTTGACAGAGTAACACATATAATCTATACTTTGGGTAAATGTAAAAACACGTAAAATTTGTGCAGTTTATTTTTACGGGGTGAGAAATGTTGCCAGTACTGCTTCCGGCATTTAGCTTAACGAGGCGGCCAAAGAGCACAGTTCTGCCATCTGTTATGAATCTTAACCCCATTTTCTCTCATGTATATTAATTTCCTTTGTAAAAATATGGTTCACACCTATGTTTCACCAATTTTTACATACAATTCATTAACATAATTATTTGTTCCTTAAAAACCTCCTGTATATTATTTTCATCAACTGTCTTTACTAAAGTCTGTAAACTTAAGCACCTAAGCATAATTTGAAGTGCATTGCATTTATCATAGACTAAATTCGAACAATGTAGGACAAAAAAGTAATTGATCAGTTCTGTGATTCTTTTATGGGATTCCATACTCAATACTACTCGTCAACTCGTGACAGGCTGTCAGTTATAACACGGAAGTGCAATATTTCATGTGCGGATTCGATGGTTTCGGCACCGACATCACTGCATGTTGACAGCAATCGACGGTGTGAGTTTCTCGCTCTTATTGACATCATTAGCAGAGTGCTCTCGTCCACATTAAATCAATTGTTTTGTAATGATGACCACAAACTATAATGGGGTTGATGGACTAGAAACACAACATTATCAGAATGTCATTTAATGTTATCATTTATTAATGTATGATGTGGAAATACTAAGCCCTTCAGACAAAGTGTAGAAAATCTTCGGACTTGAAGAATATATATGTTTTTTTTAAATTTATGTTGGGTTCTAAGTATTATATAATTAATGTAAAAATGGTTGATTAGTTTTGTAATATTCAAAAGAATAAAAAATATACTCCACTTTAAATAGAACAGGTAAAACAACATTTTTCATATCTATTATAGTATTAATAAATAAAACGTAATTTGTAAAATCATAAAAATTCCAAACATTTTATGACTATGATTATTTTAAAGTTCTAATGAATTCAAGCGAGTGTTTTAATTCAATCAAGACGTACCTCATAATAAATAACAAAATTTTATTTACGTTCGATAAATCATTTTATTGCGGTTAAAACTTCAGTTTAAATTTAAAACTGTGATATCAAACAGTCACTTGCATGTCACGATGCTAAGGAATGAAGGACCGTCATGACTTTTTTACACATTTTCTATACACAGGATTGTCAATGCATGAAACAATATTTGTTATCAAATGATTACTAATTTAAATGTCAAATTATGTTTGTAAAAGTAAATGCTAGAGACGAAAAGTACTAAAATCAATTGTCTATTGAATCAGTTTCACGATTATTTGTTATTTGTTCAACTAAGATCTTAATTGTAACTGGAAGCATTATTAATATAAACAAAGCTAAAGATACGGTAAATAGTACATTTCACTTCTAGGGACTAAAGAAACACTTCGCACGAGGCTTTTTTGACCGAGGCATTAAAGATGAGGCCGAAAAATGACCGAGTAACGAAAAGAAGCTTTAGTCCCGTGTTATTAACTACAATTTTCGTTATATTTCCACTAATTACTTAAAAACCAGAATTTCACATATTTTTTACTTCCATCGGATTTCTTCGAACGAAGCTTTCATCTTGTTCTTGCTATTGGAAACTATTAGCTGATTGTCGCTTTATTGTGTTTAGACTGCCCCGTCCGTAATCAACAATAAGATGTATCAAAAACATTGAACTATCGATTGAACAATTGAGGGAATTTCAATAATGATTTTCATCTTTGCCAATCAGAGGGATTATATTACTACCAACTCGATTGACGCTTTACTTTTACCTAATAAGCATTGACTTCCGCAACTCAATGCTTACTTCCGCAACGTCACAAACTCTGCTCTCACAGGTCTTATAGAAGTTAGGTAGCCTTATAATTTAAAATTATTCTCTTCTCACATACAGACCTTGATTATACCACTGAAAAACAAACAGCTGACGTCTTTGACTCTAACCGATTCTTTAACTCCTAAAAAAAGGACTGATTCTTTAACTCTTTTGAGGAGGGAAAAGAGCTTCTTTAGCAACACATGTGATAACAACTGCGGTTTTCGTAGCGGTATGACGAAAACATATTTACCCAATTGTTGTAGCTTAACACCAAGGCTTAGAAAATCCGATCTAAAAATCTGCTGTAAAATATGAAAATGTATTATCCCCCATTATGACTCAAAATTAAAAATTAATATCACTATTAAAAAGGAACTTCCATGGGTAATATCATTGACTTTACATCTCTTAAAGTCAATGGTAATATTTTAGAAGGTTATAATTACGAAACAATTTGTCATATCAATAGATATGTGTTTTCATCCGGCAAAAGCCACTTATTCTCGTGTCTCAAGCAATAGTTGATTGACTTTCAAATTTCCTCCCCTCCAGGTGATTCACTTAAGGGTTGTTTTTCACAGGGTTGTTTTTTAGGCCACCGGCGTTGCCACTCTGGTACCAAATAAGTCACCGACGTCATTCATCACTTCGACCGTAATAATTAACTTTGAAAAATATTAGATGTCTGGGACGTCAAGATTTTTTTGAGCCCTTAATTTTGTTGGATCGTTTTGTTGGAAGAGAGTAATAAAATAGTCTTTGTGTTTTCGATAGGTTAGTTAAATTAATTACATTTGATTAACTTTCCCAATGCATGTTGGAAAATTTTCCATGTGTGTGATGAAAACAAGTAACAAATCCATTACTCCTTCCTCTTTACTTGATGACATAAAAGTATTATAGTAAAATCCCAAAATGAATTTAGTTTTAGCGAATTGAGGTTTTTACATATGAAGATAAAAATAATCCAATTTTATTTACCACCATTGAATTCAGCCAAAAAAACAATCAATTAAGAATTTTTAATCACTGCTCTATGACAATTGGTTACCGATATATTATTAAAAGTGGTAAAAACAGTACGTTGTCCCAATGTTAACCTTATGGAAATAAGTAAAATTCTATATCTCACTTATTTCTCAACATATCTTGATTAAACTTGGTAAATGGCCTCTTCTAGTTCAAATCTACTAAATATTGAATTAAAACCACCCAATTCAATATGCCTGTAGCAGCAAACCTCATTCATATGTACTCATAGTCCCATGTTATTCTTAAGGAGCTTACAAAAACATGCCAAACTTCCAGTTGGATTGAAATATGTTGTTTTGCATTTGAAATTCGCTGAGTATTTAGATCTGCTGCAACGGGGGTATTTTTTGTATTCATAACTTTACTTATGGTATAACCAAGAAACCCTCTTCTCTTATACAAAAACCCACAATTCAACAAATAATTTTCAGTATGCCTTGCTAACAAGTAAGCTTGTCAGCAAGCTTTGTCAACAAGTTTTTTATTAACAAGATATAAGAGTATAATTTCAAAGGACTTGAAAAAATGAGTTTTTAAACTACTATCCTATTCTGAGGTATCGAACTTCTTCTTCTTTCTTCAAAAATTTAAATACCTCGATGTGTAGTAGCAGTTAAACTTTTTACGATAGGTAAAATATCTAATATTTTCAATCTGCCATGCAAATAACAAAACTATTAAATTAAATTACTAATTAAAATGCCAACCACGAATAAGGGATCTTTTAAGGCGAAAATGTGTGAAAGAGGAACATATAATAAATAATGTGATAGCTTTGTTCCTAACAAAGATCAGCTGATTCGTTTTTTATGATAATTAATTATTAGCCCAATAATAAATATTGAATACAACGGCATCAGAGTCAAAACTGGAAACTTATCATCTTTTTGCCTTAGCTGTATATTTTAGGAAGAGGGAAATAGTTTTTCTTTTTATAACAGAAAAGAGTTATATAAATCTATTAGTTTAATTAAGTTCATGTTCATGTTAATCTACTTACAGTACAATTACCTGGTACTAGTCTACAAGCCAATCAGCACCAACAATAAGCGTAATAACTAACTCAGTTGAACGTTCCCAACCATTACCATGCATATAATTATCTCGTTAGTGTTAAGTCATGACTAAATCACGATCAAACAATTATTTCGTCTGCCAAAGGTGAGTTGTCAAAATCATACATGGTTGCTTCTTTGTAAAATTTAAAATACAGTTGTTTGAAGTTTTTTTCATATACATCTTTTTAATACATCTGAGTAGTATCGAGTTTTAAATAGCGAATTTCATAAATTGTAGAGACGCTCGCAGGGGGTTCTGAAACCCGGGACCTTGACATCTTGACGTTTTGAGTTGGGTCGGAACCAATTTTTTTTATTAAGTAAGATAAAAGTACTTACAGGACTATTTTCTTATAAAAAACATGTTTCAGGAATATCAAGTTGTTATTTACATCTGTGTTAAACCCTAACCTATAAGTCAATAACAAACAAAAATTTCAAATCTCATGTATTTTTGTACATTTTCAATCTCAAGACGGAACAAATGAGCTAGTACAAATACATTTGTAGTTTAATTTCTTTAAGCACATTTTAATCAACGTGTTCATTCAATTTGTAATGATGATTTGAAATTCTTTAACAAACCAGAAAAATAGTGTTTCAATGTGAAAATGGACGTGATACATTTTCCGAGAGTAGATGCGATTATAATGAAGGTTTGGGATCAACAAGAGCCGTTGCATTATCAGCTTTGTGGATCTACAAGATTGATGGCTTCTCAAAACAAAAACTTATCGCTCACTCTGCGTTCACCTTTGCTGCAGGATTGACAAGTGAATAACAACTTGTGATGTGATACGCCTTGATTCTCAAATATGAGCTGAAATTTTTTTGCAGAAAATTTGAACTTCCACTTGTTTTTTTTCGGTCATAATTTTTCTAATTTTAGTAAACAAAACAAGTTACGTAAAATCAACCTACTGTATTTAATGTTGTATTCTTAATTTATTAATTCTTAATGTTTCTGTAAATTGTTTACTTTGAGATTTAGATTTCCTTCAATTAAAGCAATACTGATTTCACCGTGGTTTTAGAATTTTTTTTATAACTATGCTGAAAAATATACTTACAAGTATTATTGATAAATCACTCATGAAAGGCACAATTCAGTGGTACGCAACCACAGCTGTAACGCTAACATGTGTCAAGTTGCTGCAGTAGCGAGCGTTACCACAAACAAGCGGTAGCAACTGTTCAAGTTGTACTTACTCCTCCAAAATACCCCCTCACATTGATTACCATCGTTCATTTAAAAATTATAATTGCAAAGTCTTAAAAGATAATTAACTTTCATTGGAATTGTTATACCTTTGAGGCCAATTTGGGTATAATTTTTAGTGAATTTCGAAATAGTCCAAAGCCCCAGGAGACATTCTATTGAAACACAACATATTAAGCAATAATCGATGTATTCAATGTATCAGTTTAACTTAAAATACACTTTTTGAAATTTATGACTTTGTCTACTATTTGTTCCTAATCGATTCTATGAATTAGAGTAATCTTACTTTTGTGGCTGGACACCAATTTAATATAATACAGGAACTCGTCTGAAACAACAATTTACCACTTAAGGTTGGTACAATACAATATAATGCAATATAATTGATTTTTAACATAGAAATAAATAAAATTCATACAAAGCAAAGTTAACGTTACAAATTTATTTTTCAAATCTTAACATAAATCCTTCCACAAAATGAGAATTGCTACATTTAACATAATATATCAAAATATTTGAGAATATGAAAATCATTAAATAAAAAGGATAAAACCGATAACAAAGAACATTTTACTCATGAGCTAATTTTAAGTTTCAAATCATTTTACTTTTCGTTCTATTCTAAAATTACACTCACAATGTCTACGAGCGTATTATAATTTCGGGTGCCAGTCATAGAATGAACAAGATTAATTTGCCGAACAGCAATATCTGAATTGTCAGTGCGGCAACACAACAACAACAACAACAACAAATTAAATTAGCTTATTTAATATTAAACATAATACATTTAATTTTTTTTATCAAAATAAATCAGTATATTGTTTTCAATTATGTATAACAATAGCCCTTAAAAAATTCATTTTTTAAATTTATACTTACGTTATAACTAATGATGTTAACGAATCATTCGTGAATATGCGAATAAAGAAAAAATGTCAGTTTTATAAGTAAACATAGTTTCCTATATATAATTGAACCAAGAATTAATGCCTCAAATTATATAATACATACAATATTTCATTATCCTTGAATTTGATTAAACCTTGAATTGAAAGTTATTTTTTATATATTTATACTCTTATCTTTAAGTAGCCCAACTCCACTTTATGTAGCTGTTTAAATAATTCATCCGATAAACTGGAACAGCGCTCGGCTGATACCTAGATGGACGTTTTTCTGACATGTTATGTGAAATTAAACAAACACGTGATACATAATGTAATATAAAATTAAATACGGTTCCCAAGTCATATAAAGGAAAAGTAAGTTCGTTTATTTCACAGTAAACCTCCTAATTCTCAGATCATATGGTGAACCTCCGAAGGCTGAGTCGGTTGATTCAGTGTAGGTAAGAAGAAGTCAAGCCCCACCAACCCGGAGAAGAAAGCATGTAACTGAAAGATACTGTGACACCGAGGGTGGTGGATATCCTGCTTCAGTTCCCTTATCTCTCCCTCACAGCTCTGTCCCTGTCCTGATTGGTTACGGCGAGTGATGCTCTCTTGACGAGCTCTTTCACTTTACCGCTACCATTGTTGTTATTGGAGCCAGGTACCATTGTTTTACGTGAGGGTACGAGGTTTTGTTGAACGAATTGCGTACCAACTCACCTTTGCTGCTAAGGATATAATTAGGAACGTATTGCGTGAGTCAGTAAGAGGTGCTATGGTCTGTTAGTTGAAAAATTCACTGACAGACCTCTACACCATTTACTGTAATCAACCAACAAAATTTAAAATGGTTTCGTTTAAAATAACAGACAGTTACTTGTTTCAGTTAGGCTATGATTATTCCAATGACGTTTACGTTTTCAAGCACTTTAGCATATGCAGGACTCCTGATATGTCTAAAAAAACAAAAATTTTAAAATAAAAAATCAAAACCAAAATCTCCCAGTAGGTTAATAGTTGTGCAATCGTCTTATTTAGTATTATTCATTTAATTTAATCATATCGATACTGGCGTGTGACAAATACAAAACATTATGTAACGTAACGTTAGTAATGTATCAGTAGTAGTAAGGATACTTAGTTATTTGTAACCATTGTTAATCAATTATCATTATCTTTATTTTAAAAATATAATTGAAGATCATAGCTAAATTATACAGTTGACATATTAAAAAAACAATTTTACGCGAGCGATTTAATTAATAAGCCACCCATTAAGCTCAAAAACCCATGATGTAATTATATTAAATTACAAAAAAAATTCGTCTAAGAAGAATTTACGAACTATGTACAACTGTACCATTACAAATCCCTTCTTCGATCTGAATTCAATTTGTCAGTTGAAAATCTGGTTTCTTCACCGTACAATAACGCTCATCAGGCGGTCGTGAGGATCATACGTGATTTGAGAAGTCAATATTCTGCAGTCTGTTAAAAAAAATATTCTTGAACCAAGCAAGTTACAAGTCAAACATATTTTTAAATGAATTGAGAACATTTACCTGCAGTGAATAGGTCTCTATTATGTCTCTGACTATCTTATGAAATAATACAGAAAATGCTTTAGTTTATAGGCAAGATATTATCACGGTTAAAAGCAATGGAAACTAGTAATCTGACTCGTTTAATCAGAACAATTTCTCGCCTTGTTACTTTCATTAACATAAATTCACTCAATAAAAAATATAAATTTTTAAAATATTTTATTTATTCCAATTAATATTTTACAAAATAAAGAAATTAAGAAAAATTACGGCTAACGCTATTTTGTTTTTTTATTCCATAAAACTTGGATAAATAAATTTCAAAATGTCTTTTTCGCAACACTACACTAGTAAGTAGCCGATTTCCGCTTCCGTTTCAGTGTGGGAAGTCGCCGTTTACAAAAGAGTATGGCAAATATCAGCTGTAGTGAGGTAATAAATCAGCTGGAGTGCGGTAAAGAGTTACATACATTTTTAACTATGACGAGCATATCTCAATTGTAACTAAACTGGTTTCCCAGGTTGCGACTACGTACAGTTAATAGCGATAAGTTAAGTCAAATATTAGGCTTTTTGATTGTTGCAATATTTTCTTTCCTAAGTGTTCAAAGAGCAGTGTTATTTAATCAATTGTCACCGTTTGTGTGACGATAAGACGTATTCCTAGAAAGGCCTACTCGGTCGCTGAACAGCAGAGATAACGCTTTTTGTCATCTCCCCGGCACAGATAAATATAGTTTTGTTCGTATTTTCTCTCTACAGTTTAATTAATATTTTTTTATCTTTTAACTTTCATAGAAGTGTTGTTTTTTACTTACCCAGTATATTTGTTGTTGGTAGTGTTGCGAAAACTATCGTACGCACTCATCCGGGAAGGTGTTTACGTGCGAGCATGATAGTTCACGCGCGACGCTTGCGGAGCGCGGGAATTTCATGCGAGCAACGTAAACACCTACTTCCCGCACTAGTAGCGTAATATACTATTTAGCATATTTGTTAAAAAATTGTCTTAACGGAATGTATGATACTGTTTACCACCTTGGGGATCCTTAAAGGATTTTATTTTGTCCCTTGTATTTTTGTTAGTAAATTTATGTTTCCACTGAAACCCTTGAATCCTGGGTACGATACAGCAGGGGGTGTATTGTCCAAGACAACAGGGCGTGTTTATTGCCTACATAAGCTGCCGGCAAGGCGGCGGGGAATCTCGTCGTAAAACCTGTGATGTGCCACTGGAAACTCAACCCTGCCACACATTTTATTACATTATGTTTTGTAATAAGAAAGTTATCTGGGTCAGCTGTCATGTAAGTTTCCCACTGCAAAACATTGTAAGGCTTTTGTCTCATCACGTGTTTAATAGTTTGAACAATCTCTTTCTTGTATAACTTAAATATTAGTTTAATACGTACATTAAAGGCATTACACCTTAAAATACTTGAATTAAATTATAATTTTGTGGATCAAATAAACGTAAGAAACTCACCAGTATCCATAAAATGACAAATTCAGCTCCTTAAATAAAATTTTACTATGGTATATAGAATTACGTTAGGACTGCTTAACCCGGTAAGTATGATAATTTCCGCAGAATATTTATGCGAATTCTGTAAAACTTATCGGGTGAGCTATATACTATAACTTACATCCTATTAAAAAAAATACGTTTTAAAGTTATAACATAAATTTCTCATCAATTACTACGTTCCTCTATATTTAATTTGCTTTAGTATTTAACGTAATATTATTGCACCTAGGTTTATAAATCACAAACCTTAGGTTTAATTACACTTAGGTTTTTAATCACAAATGCACCATTTACTAGGGAAACTTTTGTTTTGAAACCAGAAGGCACGGAAAACAGCTGTTTATAAGGCAATCGTAGTATTCGGTTACGGAAAATGCGTAAGTATTAATGTCTTTTTTCTTCATAGGTATTTTCTACCCATTAAACTTCTAGTGACAGTCAAAAATATATCAAAACCAAGAATATCGTAATTAACGGGAAAAGTAATAACTTTAAAAAATGGATTATAACATATACAATCGAAAATCTTTTAAATTTGCCAATAACTCTTAGCTAGAAATCGTTATGTAACAGAACTGTAATATATAAATCATAAGCATTCAGAAATAAAAAACATTATAAACATGAAAAATTTAGAACGTACATGTTTACGGGGTGAGAAAGGTTGCCAGCACTGCTTCCGTCATTCTGTTTAACGAGGTGGCCATGGAGCACAGTTGTGCCAACTGTTATGAATTTTACACAGTTTTATCTCATGCATATTATTTTCTCATGTAATTTTAAGGTTCATCACCTATGTTCCACTAATGTTGAAATAACTTTTTTATACCTTAATATAGTAGGCTATATAATAAATTCTTCAGTTTTCTTCTCATACATAAGTTGTAAAATCAAGCCTTGCACGTTATGATCTAGATTGTAAGTCCATGAATGGAATAAAAAAATACTGCCCGTATTTTTACTGAGAAAAATTAGAAAGTGCAAATTAACACCATAAATTTTTTAAATCACCGTAAGTTATTTGATTTTGGCAGTAAAGTTTGGTAATATGTACATTATTAAAGAAAGGTGCCGGGACGTATGGTGTGGCGGGAATTTAGTTCCGTAAACAGCCAGGAATATTCAATACAAGTTTAACACCTAATATATCTGGATCGGAACCACGCTTGAATTATACCATAAAGGAGTGCTATAAAGTTTGGTATCCATGTTTGGTGCCCATGTTTGTATCTGTATTGTGTGTGTGTTATCCACGTGTGTTGTTGATCGCTATGTTATTTTAACTAATTCGTTCGGGAAGAACTATGCACGCCAAATTCGAAGGTAAAAACAATATAAACAGTAATTTTCTAAAGAAATAACTAACTCTTAACTGTCGGAGGATTATGAGCTAAATAATGTTTTTACTGAATTGTTTGGAAGACGTTAGCACATGAAGTTTAAGAGCAAAACACTATTTTCTGTGGTACTTACCAACGCTTATAATTCAGGGCGGGTCGACCCAGGAGGCATTAGTCAATAATATTCTATGTAAGCTTGAGCTGTTATGTTCATCAAAGTGAAACTCTCTTTAAGCAAACTCAAACTCTTGTGATGAACTCTTGCAATCAACTCTGGCGATTGGATTTTGTCGAAAACTAAAAATTCAAATTATTTTAAGTTATTATGATTTATGCAACAACTTTTAAAAATAGAAAAATCCATCAAGAATCCTTCAACAGCCAACAAGTAACACGCAGGCAGTTATCGAACGGAAGTGCAATATATCATGAGCGGATTCGATGGTTTTGGCGCTGACATCACTGCATGTCAACAGCAATAGACGTAAGGGATTGCTCGCTTTTATTGACGTCATAGACAGTTTGCTTTTGTCTATATAAAATGAATTGTTTTGTGATTATGAACACAGGTTATCAGGGGTTCCATAGATTAGAACCACAGGGTGTTTTTTTAACGCAACCAAAAACTTTATTTATCAGTGAAAGATTATTACCCCCCAAGACCCTCGGATTTTACGCTACTATATTATTTTCTTTGGGGATACATAAAAAATATGGCCTACGAAACAATTCACAGGATATTCAGCACCTCAAAACACACATAACAAAATTTAATGCAAGAAATTCGAAGAGGTAGCTTGCAACACGTGTTCGGGAATTTGATGGAGAGAGCACTACTTTATACAAATGCCAATGGCGGATTATTTGAACACATAATGTAAACTAAACGTGATCAGTCTTAAATAATAGGTTGTATAAAATGTAAATATTAACAAAATTTTACTCATTTTCATATTTACGTGTGCATTATTCAATCTTAAAAATTGGTTGCGAAAAAAACACCCTGTACAACTCCTCATTCTATTACAACCTCTCACAGGGCACTCCGTACAATGTGTGGTACGACAAGAAGAGAATCATGTAAGCCAGTATTTCAAAAGTTTAATATTATTCCACTTCCAGCACTTCATAATTTTTCGGGTGGCAATTTATGTTTATCGTAATAAATCAAATTTTGAAAGCAAAATCATTAAACATGACTATTTTACGAGACATAATTATTCTCTTGATATACCAGCTTACAACATAGCATTTGGACAAAAAAGTCTAGATTATGTGGTGATCAAAATTTATGATAAAATACCAATTTCATAGATTCAATAAAACAATTATCGAACATGAAAAACTTTAAGTCTGTGTTAAAAGAAGAACCAACAAGAAAATGTATGTATAGAATTGAAGATTCATAAAATGAAGACTTTAAATAGAAGATTACATATTTAAAATAATATAAATAACAAAGGAATCTGGAAAAGAAACCTGTTTAACTTTTCTAATGAGGTTTTTGTTATCAAGTCAAAAAGTACTATGGAAATTCCAAAAAGATTAGAAAATTGTGAAAAGTACGTTTTTGTATTATTCACCGTCCTCTTAGCGATATTTGTTCCGTAGTTTTACTGTAAAATAACAACTATATCAATGTATTAAGAAAATTAAAAAAAATTACAAAAACTTTTTGACCAGTATTAGAAAATCAAAAGAAATAAGAAATCATCATTTAAGAAATAAGAAATTACTTTTCTTTTGATAACTGAAAATTACAATAGAAATTCATTAAGTTGATTACGACTGTATTAAGCTGCTTACAGTGTACAATTACCTGATGCGGTGCTACAAGCCAATCAGCACCAACAATAGGCATAATAACTAACCCAGCTGAATGTTCCCTATCATTACCGTGCATGTAATTATCTGCTTAACGATCATAACTAAACCACAACCAAACGATTATTCCTTCTACCAGATCTGAGTTATCATTCATATACCAACCGATCGTGGCTTCAAGTTGTAAAAATTAACAACAGAGGCCGAGTTTGTTCAAACTGAATCAAATAATTCAAAGAGGTATAATTTTTAAGTAGAATTGGGATTTTAATTAGAAAGTTTCATATTTAGAGAAAGGGAAACATCGGAATGAGCCTGAAACTAGGGACCATTAATTACTAATCGTTCTGGATCGGATTGGAAGTCAAAAATGTCTTTTGACAATTTCATGAAAAGTAAAAACACA
This sequence comes from Flexamia atlantica, assembly GCA_035578135.1. Lineage (NCBI taxonomy): Eukaryota > Metazoa > Arthropoda > Insecta > Hemiptera > Cicadellidae > Flexamia > Flexamia atlantica. The sequence goes on from JAQJVK010000011.1 coordinate 11,766,940, forward strand.
TGTACAATTATTTTCTGTTTTATTTTTTAAATTCGTAAAACAAGACTTTTTTGGACATCAATAAAACCAAAGCAATAAAACCATTGTAAACCACAGGTTTTTAAACGAAATTAGATCTGAAAAAACTACAAAAACAAACACAGTTACAAAACGCAAACAATATACAAACAGATTTTCAGTACGTAATCATGTTTGAACAATAGTTTCTTAAGCAATTATATTTTTTGAATTGTGTTGGTAATCTTGAGATTCAAGAAGGAACCAGGTAAATCGTTTTTAAATGTTAAGTTGACGTGGCACATTTTCCGAGAGCAAATGCGATTTTAATGAAGTTGTGGGATCAGCAAGAGCCGTTGTACTATCAGCTTTGTGGATCAACAAGATTGATGGCTTCCCAACAAAAAAACTTATCGCTCACTCTGCGTTCTCCGTTGCTGCGGGATTGACAAGTGAATAACAACTTGTGATGTGATACAGCATGATTTTCGAATAATTTTTTTCTCAATAATAACTTTTACATTTACCTTTTTTAGGCAATGTATGTGCATGCATGTTTTAACTTGAGTCAACTTAATTGTTTATGGATATTATATTTCCTTTTTGTCTTTTTTTATATAATCGGATTGACTGACGAGTCCCTTTCCCCACACACAGGCTTCTCCGCCCATGAGGGTATATATTTAAGCTCTGCATGTTATTATTTTTGCTGAATAAAGGAATTTCATTTTATGTATTTTTTTCTAACACCGCCTGAACAGTTGTGGGCGGATTTACATCGTTCGAAGTAGCAGGTGAGATAGATGGGGAGTCAAACTAGCGATTTAGCGGTCGAGTAGTTTATTTGTATCACTCGACCACGTTTTAATCAAGCCGATTACAATGATTACATTGGGCGAGTCGATTGGGCAAGTACAGGGTGTTTTTTTAAACGCAACCTAAAACTTTATTTTATCACTGAAAGATTATCCCCCCCCCCCAAGATCCCCGGATTTGACCCAACTATATAATTTTCTTTGGAAAAACATAAAAAATAAGGCCTACGAAAAAAATTCACAGGATATTCGGCAACTCAAAAAAAAACATAAAAAATGTATTGCAAGAAACTCAAAGTTCAGGAATTTGATGGACAGAGCACAACTTTGTACAAATGCCAATGGCGGATTGTTTCAACCCATAAATTAAACTAAATGTGATCAAATTTAAATAATAATTTGTATAAAATGTAGGCCTAAGGATTAACAAAACAACACTCATTTCATATTTATATGTGCATTACTCAATCTTATACGTAAATGGACTGTGTTTGAAAAAACACCCTGTAGCAAACAAGTCCTAAGTAGGTGCCAACTCGATCCGTGCAAATCCACCTTATGCACCACGAGTACTGCCAGTTACTGGCGAAGACAGTATAAACTGTTCTTCGTATATTCGACGTTTACAACGGTTTTGGAAGAGTAATTTTAGAAAACAAAACTAATTGCGTAGCTCGAAGGACTTGTGTGTAATTTCGCATACATAATTTATTAATATGTTGTATTTATGTCTATTTTATTCTTTAAAATTTAGCTTTTCTTTAATTTAACTAATTATAGATTCAAACATTTTCAATACGTTTTAAATAAATTATGCCTCTATATTTAAATATGTAGAAAAGTATTGGCGATGCACCACTCTGTTATATTGTGGTATAAAGTAAAACACAAGTTACTGGTGGCTCACTCAACCACAGCTGTAACGCTAACATGTGTCAAGTTGCTGTAGTAGCAAGTGTTACCACAAACAAGCGGCAGCGGCTGTACAAGCTGCACTTCTACTCCGAAAACCCCTTACATTAATTGTCATTATTCATCCAAAACCTCTAATTTTACCACTATGAGGGTTAAAATACATAGTAGCCTGCCGATGATCCTATAGTCCAGTAACTGACCATTTCCCTGGAGAATTTTCTCGGACAGCACCGATTTGCATGAAAATTTGGATTTAGGTTCTACTTACCCCCTACTTCAAAGTTAAATATGTTTTAAGGGTTGCTTTTTCCTAGGGGGTGGGTGCCACCCCTTCTAGGGGGTGAAAATTTTTACATTGCAACTAAGCCCGCAAATGGATATATTGACCAATTCTTAGCAAATTTTGTTCTGTAAAGTTTTTTCTTAAATTCAGTACTTTTCGAGATATTCATGATTGAAATTGGCGATTCCCCCCCCCCCAAAAAAAAAACTTTCAAATGGTTTTCCACAAGTAACTCAAAAACTAAGAGGTTTTGTGAAAAATTTATAATAAAATAAATTGTAGTGTATAAAAAACAAAGAAAATGGTGGGATTGTAAAGTCTGTAAACCCAGTTGGAGCCAAGTTATGGCTTATTTAAGAGTGGTTTTAATTCGTGAAACGCCAAAACGCACAATTTCAATGTGAAATAATTAAAAAACTAAAAGTTTTTCGAGGAAAACTTACTAAACATGTTTTAAAGATCATTAAAAGACCTTTATTTTTTTTTTTTTGAAAAGTTATTATCGTAAAAATTAAGCGAGTTATGATCAAAATAAAGTTGGTTTATATTTTTTCGGCGATAAAAATCTTGAAATATCTTGAAGGTGAACGTTTGAAAGTTATTTGCCTTTAACTATTGTCAAAAATGAAAGCCGCACACTCTTTCCCTTTCCGCTCAAGGTGGGAAACAGCTGAACCGGTAGCAGTGTTGCCAACGTAGATAAAAAATAGATGCCTTAAGATTTACATACTACAAAAATTAGATGGTAGGTGAAAATTTGAAGGTTTTTAGTATTTACAAGAACCTGAGAGTAATATAAATAGTTGAATCACTAATAACTATTTTTAAATTTTATGTTTTCAGGGCTACCAACCTATAAAAACATTTTTGTTATTGAAAAAATGCAATCGGTAAATTATTTGCGATAATTGTTAAAATATGTACTTGGTTTATCAGCCATAACTCGGTCAATTTTTAAGTTACGAAGGTTTTCTAGGTATTATTTTGTACGTTTTTTTAGGAGCCATTAGCTCAAAGAGGAGTATTTGTTTTCAACCCTTAAGAAAAAATGGGGTGAGCTGAAAGGGTTTGAAAATATCAGTAATTATCAACAATTGAAGACTTTGAACGCCTGTATCATTTCGGCATATTTTTATGCCATCCTGTGTAAAAGATATGTGTTTTTCAGACACAAAACGGACGATACGAAATTGAAACACTGTCTAATTTTAAGATATTATCAGGAAATTTACATTTATGGAGATCGGTTAAATTTATGCACACCAACAGCCGTTATATAAAAGGTACTTTAACAAATTAATCTAGATAGCCTAGTTATATGAGAAAAATAATGTTAGTATTTTCAGTGAACAGTGAGCATTTGTTTTTCATTAATTATCCTACCAATTTACGCAAACAGTATTTATATATATATTCTTTATTTTTGATCATACTTTATGTAGAGATAATGATTTTTAAAATAGTTCACCAGTTAATAGTCCAGGCAACGAATGCTAAAAAAAAAGGATAGAGGGAATTGCATGGTTTTGACTTTGCAGCTTTGATTGGACTAGTTAGGAGGTGAACATATCAAAAGTCCTCGTCCGTAGCCCTTTAGTGGTGGAGGGAGGGGGACTGAAGGTAAAATTTGCAGGGTTTTCCTAAATATCTTGAAAACTATCAACTTTTAATATTCCCTTATAAATTTGAAAATTTTTATATATTCACCTCCTAACTAGTCCAAACAAAGCTGCAAATTCAAAAATTGTGTCCCAAAAAATTCCCTCTATACCTTTTCGTTGCCTGGACTATAAACCGAAACTGCGATGCTAGAAGCAGTTTATCAGTCAAATGGTTATAGAATTAAGGATTGAAATCTATAATAACGTGTTTTAATTGTTTTGGTTATTTTTTATTTTTACTTTTTGATTCTTTGTTAAAAATCTTCAGCAGGAAACATTTTATTTACCAACCAATACGGTAATGAAATGGATAAATGAATGAAATATGTTTCAAGGGAATTTTCATGCTACACAGTTTAGATCATTATTATTGATGCAACTAAAACTCCATTACCTGGCATTATAAATGTAAGAACCAAGTGAGTTTTTATAAAGCCCACCACATTTTAATGATTTAGTGATTGGAGGACTTGATACAATATTAAAGCTTATTTTTCGAGTAATAAATTTACATTAAACTCAAGAATGAACCACTCTACCATTTGATTACCATCTTTAAAGAAAAGTTAGTATATTTGGATACATTTTGTCAAATGTATATACCACATGAATGCCTGGCCAAGGCTATTGAATATCTATAGACGCCTTATTTAACATACGTTTGTGATTTTGTGGTCAGTCACACAATTCTATATGAAACACTCAGATTATAAAACACTACCTTTTTTTCTATCCATTATAAAACTTAAGAGGTAGGATAAACTTCTGTATTTATTGTGTAATTACAGTAAATACTAATTTACATATACTTATATATCTAAAGCTAAAATAAAAGTTAGGTGTTTTTTTTTTAATATCCTAGAAAGTAGATTCAAATATTCCCTTAGCTTGAAAGTCCTGAAGAAAGCAATAATTAAATTGGCTGATTGCCAGAACGTAGATTGGTTAGTTAAATGAGTTATGTTATCAGAGTAACTATCAACCTGAACAAACCAAAGTTTTTGCTACAACCGCTCTTTACCAAAGCAAAATATGATTATTGAATCAACCATTTCGGCGCAATTTGGCGCGATTTATAAGAAATTCAAGGGACAGTACAGTAAAAAATGATTTTGGCGCAAGTAAAATAATTTGTCGTTGGGAAAAATGAATAAGAGTAAGTACCAAAAATATCAAATACGAAATCTGTATCTTTACGGTATTATATTAATATTACAAGCAAACTTTTTTTAAGTATCATTAAAAATTAAAACAAAAATTAAAAGTTATGTGAGGTAACGTGAGGCTAAGTGTAATTTACGTTTTTGATACATCAAATAAAAAGCCAAACAACAGCTCTACTGTAATTTTATAGTAAAAAAAATTGCCAATAGGCAATACTATTGTTTTTTATTAAAATAAATTAACTAATTCACACACAATTAGGGTTAAAGATTTTTAAGTTTAATTAATTTACAAATATAACCAGTACTTTTTCCTCGAACATTTTAAGATTTTATTTATTTCCGAGCCGTGGTCTGGGAGGGCGAATATAGAAAAGTTATATTCAAAATTTCCAAAACTAATCTTTTTGAATACTTGGTTTTAAGATTGGGAGTGTTAAATTTACTTCTTTCGCGACATTGAGGAAATTCAAGGGCAGTGCAATAAATGAAGCTTTTGGAGCAAATGAAATAATTTGTCATTGGGGATACGGAATGACAGTTCTTGTAAGATTGCCAAGAAAAATTATATTGTATGAGTGATTGAGATCTGTCTTACATAAAAACAGCCTCACTTAACTTGAAAGTTCGTTTTAAAATAGCATCAAATGTGTAAAAGATTAAATAATGGACGATACAAAGGGGTTATATTATTATAGTTCTTAACAGGTAGTTTATTCCTTAGTTTTTCCTCTGAAAGGGAAATTATAATTTTTCTGAATAAGGATAAGGTACATCGTGGTTCTGCATAGGTTTTAAGTTACCAAGCTTAAGAGGGGTTTTGTTCCGTTGTGATAAAGTACGTACGAGTCCCACGACAGAGCTAGCCATCTCTTCCAGCCACTATTTGCACTGTTCTTAAGTCTTTATATTTGTATAGTGTAAGGTACGAGTAACAGAAACAAATCCACTGATACTGTTATGATTATAATCCAAAGACATGCTACAACTAACTCACTGATGTTATTGCTAAACAAATCCAACAGGATATTCTTTTTTATAAAAAAAATTATGTAAGTAATATACTTACCCTATAAATCATGTAGTTGTAATTTTGAAAGAATATATCTGAACTGCGGATCTGAACTGATCCGTTACAAATGCCACCCACTTTTTAATACCATTTATTTAATCATAAACTTAACTACCTAAGACACGCAAGGGTTTCATTTCACCACCCTCTTTTATTTAATCATATCTACCAATTTTCTCGGGAATTTTGTATCTTTCTTTAATTTATTGGATCCATATTAGTGGGATATTAGTCTACGTTCCTCAAGGAATCAACCCGGTGAATTAATCGATATTTACGCTACGTTAAATACTTATTCAGCCATTACATATTGCCAAGTTGTTTAAAATAAAATTTTTCCAAGCAAATAATATTTTAAGAATTTATGTTGAAATTTTAGACGAAATTAACAGGTTTTGAAGCAAAAATTTGATAAAATGTACCACTTGAGTACAATAATTCTGCTGATATGGTACCAGATACAATAGTGGTAATATATGGTTAGTAGTTATCATTTACCCTTTGATTTCAAGCGGCCAATCAGATTGACTAGACATCGACAAAACTGCCAGCAGAAGACGAGATCGGCGTGTGCTACACGCACGTTCGTGAACTGCTGGGCGCCGATCTCATCGGCTCTGATCGTCGTCGCGAGAACTGCCAGCAGCCGATGAGATCGGCGTGTATCGTATGCACGTTCGTGAACTGCTGGGCGCCGATCTCATCGGCTCTGATCGTCGTCGCGAGAACTGCCAGCAGCCGATGAGATCGGCGTGTGTCGTATGCACGTTCGTGAACTGCTGGGCGCCGATCTCATCGGCTCTGATCGTCGTCGCGAGAACTGCCAGCAGCCGATGAGATCGGCGTGTGTCGTATGCACGTTCGTGAACTGCTGGGCGCCGATCTCATCGGCTCTGATCGTCGTCGCGAGAACTGCCAGCAGCCGATGAGATCGGCGTGTGTCGTATGCACGTTCGTGAACTGCTGGGCGCCGATCTCATCGGCTCTGATCGTCGTCGCGAGAACTGCCAGCGGCCGACCAGATCGGCTCTCAGCTGTTGAGATAGTCGAGTCGATTCCGTAAACGACTACTGTTACGGTTTGTTTCATAACAAAACCTGGAAGTAATCGAATCATTTTTAGATTCAATATATAGATTACTGTATTATTCAATTATTCGATTTTTAAAGAAAATTCTGCTGATTCGTCCTCGTTTTTCTTTGACTGACAAAGCATTTTAGCCGGCTCAAACTAAAACTGAAGTTATGAGTTTTTCATTAAAACAAAATCCAACATTTTTTGGAGTCAATTATATATAAAACCGGCCTCGCGGCCGCCTGCCAGATGGTATTCCACACTGAACAATTACTATCGGCAAACCCACTCATTGGCAGCATAATTGTAATTATTGTCGGTTAGTATTAAATTACCAATCCATTGAATGAATGAATACTCGCCTATAATAACTTAGTAGAGGTGTTTAAAGACATTTAAATTATGTTTTCTCTTGCCTGCTATGTTTAGACGAGCATCCTTATTATGCTTGAGTAAAAAATAATTTGTCTCCTAGCGGAAGTAAACTGATTGCTTTATCTTTGCAACGTTTTGACTTGCACTCCAAGTTTTCCCCTACTTTTGACAGCACTATCAAACAAGCTGTATTGCTATGGATAGATATGGCATTTACAACGTGATTTTGCATGAAAACGGATAGTTCACCATTTTGCCATTTACAACGTTCTGGAAGCACACGCTTCAATTATTGCAGGTGGGGGAAAATTTTGTGTGGATTTCGAGAGTGAAGCACATTGTCTCCCGACAAGCTCGCTCACCAAAATTTTCACACGTGATACAATGTTGTACTTTACCCCACTCAACGCACAAATAACATTCCTCTTAATTCAGCCGTTTACTTAATGAATGTGATGCAGTTTACAAACACCCAACTTAAGGCTGAAGTAAAGGCTCTCTTGGACAAAATGAATAGCTCAGCTTTTACGAGTAAATTTACTATTATCAACTTACAGGCGGGCCTATCACTTTACGTAAAGGATTGACTATTTCACTAAAGTTGGATAGGTAATGTAGATGTAGTTGTACTTGAACATATGGTAGGATTCTTGTGATAACATTTTAATAGACACAATTAATTTTAATATATTTTCATAAGTGATTCAAAATAAAAGTGAACTTGATGGTACAAAAATCGGGGATGAGAATGGAAAACAAAAATAATTGTAAGAAGATATATTACAATTATTAAATTGCAATGGCTTCAATGAATTGTCATGGTTAGTAATTAAGGTAGTAAATATATGTAATAGTCAACAACGTAAAGCGCATTCTAATAAACGGCTCAAATCGCAGTTAGACTTGATGCAATATTAAAAATTCCGCTATCTCGTACAACTGCATTGGGTGAAAAGCTTTTAGACAAGAGTGACAACTGTGATAAAAAGGCGCTCCAGATTGCCAAATAATTGAATCTTTGAATACTACCATTACCTTGTATTCATGATCATTTCCTCGGTTCATCCAACTATTAGAGGAACAATCTGCTGTACTTCATTACCATCCATAGGGATATAATATCTTTCATTCCACATGAAAAATTTTAAAAAGGTTTCATTTTACCAGTTTTAACTTTATTTTTTAGTTTTTCCAATTAAAATACATGATTTAAGAACATTCATAAATATTTATAAATTAAACCTAATTAAAGTATCTACAGGTTTCTTTTAACAATTTATTCTTTACTATTAGACCCAAATAAATCATCCTAGATTCTTAAGCCACTGTAACTAATATGCCCATTAAAATTAGCAGCATGGTTTAAAAAATTAGTAATGCTACAGGTGAACAGGTTCATTCTTAGTTTTTATTAGGCTATACTTATATCCTTAATACAACGACAGCAACTCACAAAATTAGACTGCCTTATTTAACGTAAGGTGGAGAAAAAGTAATGCAGAGTAACAAAAATATGTGATACAAATTTAACCCCATTTTGAATTCAATATTGCTGATATCGTTTCAGGTGCGCCACGCCCGCAGGTTGTGATGGATAGTTATGGGATCCCATTTAAATATACCTCTGCCGCGTACAATAAATTTGTCGCAATATATCGCTTTTCTGGCATCTCTTTCATATTTCTACACGATTTCTTCTACGAAAATACCATTTGCAAAAAAAATTTTACAATGTAAATAACTGGATGATACTCCATAAGGTACGTTATTATTCGTCCAAACGCAAATTGTGTAAGATGTAGGCTTGCACAAATAGCAAATGTTTGTGTAAAGCAGATATTGAACTATATATTTTTATGGAAGATTGTTGCTATATCTTTAAAACGTAACCAAATAAATTTCATAAAGACTTTAAGTTAACATCATTGAAATTTCACATTGTTCAGTGCAGCAGCATAATGCCGCAAGGACAGTAGCGTAACGAAGATTATTAATCAACATAAGTATGCATTATGTGTGCCTCATAATATGACATCATTTAAGATTCGTAGTGCAATAAACTTTGATAGTCACATATTTGTTTAGGTCCACATTTATAAAACAATATAGCTGTCATACTTAAGATCGTTTTATTGGCGGCAATAAATCGCTCTTGTGGCATCCTGTTCATACTTTTACTGGATATATTTTTGTTAATATTTTTAGATAAAGAAGATGATTTGGTCAATGTATGTTTTTATGCAACAACGCTAGAACAGATTCAATATTGTTCCTCATGAAAGTTATTCTTGTATTATTCGTAGTTATTTGAAATATAAACTCATGTTTCCCCATATAAAATTTTCATACCAAACAATAATTTTTTTTTTTTAAGTACTGTAATATAAACATAACTTGTCAATATCTAAACATAATTCAATATAGAATTATTCTATTTCTTGAACCTTTGACCATCTTTGAAATTTCAATGACATTGTCATCTTATGAGAAAATATACTCCAACGTGTTAACATTGAAATGTCCAAACTCATTAACATTTTTGGGTGTTGGGCAATACCCATGACCCCCGGTCTTACTATGTCGTATTGAACGTCATAATACTAGCAAGACAAAAAAAGTTATTTGTTTTATTTCATGACGAATCTCATTTCAGACGATCTTTAAAAGCTGTTTAAGAGAAATAAGCATCGACACTGGAATAAAGAAATTACTTTAGATTTTGCGCAGTTTTGTACTGTTAAAAAAACTCCTGCACCTGCGTTGACAGTTCAGTTGTTCAAGACTACTAAAAGTCAAACTTGCCAACACGCAAGGTGAAGTATCGTAAGCTGTGACGTTATCGAGTCACAGCAGAGTTGGTGGCGTGTTGGAATGTTGTGTGACTGAGGCACTTGGCCAGTGTTACGAGCCACATATGTTCGTTGTATACAACGTAAGGTGAAGTATGAGCCTATCCTAAGTTGTGACGTTATCGGGTCACAGCAGAGTTGGTGGCGTGTTGGAATGTTGTGTGACTGAGGCACTTGGCCAGTGTTACGAGCCACATATGTTCGTTGTATACAACGTAAGGTGAAGTATGAGCCTATCGTAAGTTGTGACGTTATCGAGTCAAAGCAGAGTTGGTGGCGTGTTGGAATGTTGTGTGACTGAGGCACTTGGCCAGTGTTACGAGCCACATATGTTCGTTGTATACAACGTAAGGTGAAGTATGAGCCTATCGTAAGTTGTGACGTTATCGGGTCACAGCAGAGTTGGTGGCGTGTCGGAATGTTGTGTGACTTTTAGGCACTTGACCAAAGTTACGAGCCACGTATGTTCGTTGTATACAACGTAAGGTGAAGTATGAGCCTATCGTAAGTTGTGACGTTATCGGGTCACAGCAGAGTTGGTGGCGTGTCGGAATGTTGTGTGACTTTTAGGCACTTGACCAAAGTTACGAGCCACGTATGTTCGTTCCAAACAACGGAAGGTGGAGTATGAGCCTATCGTAAGTTGTGACGTTATCGAGTCTTAGCAGAGTTGGTGGCGTATTGGAATGTTGTGTGACTTAGGCACTTGGCCAATGTTACGAGCCACGTATGTTCGTTGTATACAACGTAAGGCGAAGTATGAGCCTATCGTAAGTTGTGACGTTATCGAGTCTTAGCAGAGTTGGTGGCGTATTGGAATGTTGTGTGACTTAGGCACTTGGCCAAAGTTTCGAGAAACGTATGTTCGTTGTATACAACATAAGGTGAAGTATGAGCCTATCGTAAGTTGTGACGTTATCGAGTCACAGCAGAGTTGGTGGCGTGTCGGAATATTGTGTGACTTTTAGGCACTTGACCAAAGTTACGAGCCACGTATGTTCGTTGCAAACAACGGGAGGTGGAGTACTTACATTCTGCTATTAGTCTAAACATACGTATTTGGACCTCAACGAATCTTCAAATGTACATAAACTTTGTAAAAGATCAAATATCCCTTAAATAAATACTATGATTTATATGCTTCCGACAAACAGGTTACGCAGTTAAATTTACCGTTTAGGAAGACATTATAGTCAACAATTATTGGACATTATGTGTCTAATTTTCTTAAAAAGGAAAAATAGGAAAATATGTTTTTACAATGGAAAGAGTATTTTTTCATTACTTTTTTCATTAAAATAAGTTATGACTGATTTGTTTTACTATTTCCCGAAATTAATCTCAATCATTTAGATCAGATCACTCATTTAGTTGATGGATATGACGATTTATTGTAGAAATAGTTTATAATAACATTACGTCACGTTTGTTCACATACAGGCCCTGCAACTTACGTTGCACACAAGGATCACAAAGCCGGAACTTATCTTTAAACTTATGATGATTGTTTAATGAACGGTTGATAAACCTTTACATATTTTTTTAGTTTTCATAAACGTTTATTCTTGTGAATAATACGATGAAAAATAACGACCTATTGGGGAAATGAGCGAAATTAAATCACGGTGGAGATTAAAGTTAAAAGTAAGAATTAATCTAACAGCTTAAAAGAGATTATTACTTTATCAAAGCTGTGCAGGAGGAATTAACCCAAAAGGTTTCATGGACAGGAATAATGTGTGAATTACCGACAGATATACACGTCCTGGGAATCCCTCAGGAACTGGTTAGAACACATTTTCTCTTCATAATTCTCGGTGTAACCCAAATAAACTCTTTCGACAGTGGAGATATGTTTAAGAAAGTTCCATATTTTAGAAGAAACAGGTTTGAGGAATATATTTGAAAAACATTGAGTGAACATTTAAAAACAACAATTAAAATTTCGAATAATACTTCAAAACAATGATATTTTCCCAAAGTAAAGAACTTCCGCTGTTTCATATCGATTATGCGAAATTAGTATATTTCACTACTAGTTACGAAAGTAGCCCATTTCGGGGCAAGATAGTGTTTTACTTGCGAGGCGTAAGCCAAGCATGAAAACACTATCGAGCCCCGAATTGGGACTTTTGTGACGAGTTTTGAACAATACTTTTCATCGCGACGCAAATAAGTTACCAAAGTTTTAAAAATCATCCAAAATTTCATAATTTAGACATTTTTCTAGAAGCAAATACAATACTGCTGAACTGTCCATTTTAGTTTAAAGTCAGCTGGTTAAACTTTCAAAATAGGAAATTCCTTTGTTTGGGTACGGCAAAATTTTGTTTGGGTACCGAAATAGTATATTTCGCAACAAGGGCCGAAAATGAGGTTTTGCAGGCTCGAGATCGGAAGTCGAGAATTTGAAACGATAGAGAGCTGCAAAACCCTTTCGGCCGAGATGCGAACACTATTTTTCACCACACTACACAGTTATATATACCCTAAATAATAAAAAAAAATGATTGTTATTTTACTCAAAACTTTAAGGTTATGAGCGTTGATACTTCTTTATCATGATTCAAACAAACACAGCTATGAAAATCATATGATCGCAACTATCCTGTCTTTGGAACCTATTGAATGTCGTATAATTATGTGATGTTCTGATGTTGTTTCAAGCAAATAAACGATCAGCTGACTTTCGGCCCTAGGGCCCCTAACGTTTTCGGTCCTGTGGCGGCAAACAGTGTGTTTCGGTCCGCGTTTGACGTTTGTAAAACAGGTGATTTCGTCGCAGTGTGGTGAAAAAGTTTGTTTGTGTACGGAAATGCAAGTTTGGTTACCAAAAATCATCTGATCACTATTTTTGTTGTTGTAAGGAAATCGAGGGTTTTCATGGATCTCAGCTGTACGGCAACGGGCAATTTTTGTATACAGAGTGATGAAAATATTGTTATTTATATTGACATTAAACAAATAATACAAGTTTGAAAATCAAGATTGGTAAAAATAGGGAAATAATCTGAGCTGAGTATAGGAAGCATGATCGATTTTGTATCAGGGCAGTCCAGATAGTTCGAAATCACTAATACTACCTTCATCCATACGACATAATATCAAATTATGATTTCTACTTCAAGAACCTCATTTGTTTTAAATACAATGCCTCTTTCCTAAAACTTATTGAAGTTTTCATAATATTCTAATAAATTTCCAAAATAGAGTTGCTACTTTGATTTGAGACCTACGTTTACGCTGTCACAATAAATCAAATACAAATGGAGTTCAAGAACTACTAGTAAACCAAAAAACATGTGAGTAAAACACATTTTTATCTTAGAGAGATGAATATTTTATAGAAAATCACAAAAGGTTTACTAATAGGTAAATTAAGGAAGACTTATTTTGACATAGGAAATAATCTTCCTTGTTTTTTTTTCTTCTGAGTTTAGTTAGTGGATAACTTCACTTAACTTTTAAACCAATAACTTTAAACGTCAGGTAACATCATTGAGAGAAACGCCCCTTCACCCTGCATTAGATGGTTAATGGCCCGTAAGTAATGGGATCTTAGATTTATAAGTGAACTTTAGCCAAGTTGAGGGGCATTCTGCTGAGTCACTGTATCGGTGGCGTCGTTCACAAGGGTTGGCGTTGGTGTTCAATTAACTAAGTTGTTCGGGCTGCAACAATAATTTATATAAAATAGCTTACATCTAACATCCATATTTGTTGACATATAATCTATTTAAAATAATAGACTGAAAATTCAATGACTTTTAGTAATTATTTTACATAATAATATATTAAAAAATACTAAGCAAGAATTTTAAATTGATTCCATATTAAACTACTTCGAATACATGTTTTTTCTAAAAAAACTGTAATAGCTCTCAATTTATCATGGACTTGAAATTGTCTATCACTTTCAAACAGGCAAGTAAATTAAAATCCAAACTGTAAAAACGTATGGGGAGAAATATTTCAAAGCCAACATTTTTCAAAAGCCTCAGACAACAATAAATGTTGTCGAAGGTGCAATAGTTTACGTCTTAATGATTTAAACTGACTACATACAAACTCGTCCTTTATGTGGGTTTAATAAATAAATGGCCGCCACCGTCGGTTGACGGTACAATGCTCTGCTCTAACCTCCTCCACTATATTAACCTGCCAGCTCGGCTAAATATAATTTATAATCCAAGTAAATATTTTTCTAAAACCATTGGCGTACGATGAGATTTTAACTGATGGAGCTATACCAAATCTAATCTCTATACCTGCACCAATTCTCTTATGAAAACATTATGAACTGTGTATTTAACCAAGAAGGCTACATTTCAAATCTTTAATAAAAAAGTGTCCATATATCTTTGAAATATAAGTCAAAAATATTATTTTAAATGTACTGATTTAATGTATTAAATTTAATTTTGAATTATTTTAAAACTGAATAAAGTTAAAGCCAGGTTAAAAAAAATCAAACAAATAATTATGTGTATAAAATATTATATTCAGTTACAATACTGTTACTTTTTAACACTGACCTGTTGGGACTCCTGTGCATTTTGTGATTTGGAGGCAATATTAATTAGGAGGTAGGATAAGTCAACTCTTGCACTATTCCCAAAAATTAGCACTGCTCGTTGAAAAAGTGTGTTAAAATAATATTATTTGTATAAATGAAATAATCAAATATTGTATGTATAGTTTATTCTGAATTTCCAATATGTAAATTTGCTTAATGTGATATAATTTTGTTAATTTCAACATAACAACTTATAATTTTGTACTTTGAGAAATTTTTGTGTAAAGAGTTTTCATGTATAATTTTGCAAGGATTTTGCACATGTTTCAAAGTAACTATTTTCCACCATAATTGTATATTATTAGGTCAGATTCATTAATTTTTTTTTATTTTGAATGAAAGTAAAAGACATGGTGATTAAGTTATTTTAATTACCTTGTATTATTAAATTTTGGTAATTTTCAGACGAGTCCCCGGTGCACGGCGATAGTGGGGATAGAGTGAGTTTGTCACCAATAGTACAATTACTGATATAGTAATAGAAATTTTAAGGAATTTAATTTCATATTATATATGTATCTGCGGGGCATAAGTACATAATTTTATTTTTAAATTATAGTCGATATTTATATAAACGGTCCTAGTAATAAATTAGTCAAACAAAGCTACTTTATTAGATAACACACATTAAACCATGTATATTATTGCAAGATTATCTATATTTGATACATCATGCATATTCAATAGCCGCATATTACGGTTTATCCTGACCCTGTGATTGTAACTGAATATTATTACATTCCGTGTTTAATAACGTTTGTTCCATAATGTATGTAGCTTTTAGTGTTCATGTGGACAAATATCTTAAATACCTTTTTAAACTTGTTCTTTGTCATATAAAATTTTTGATTCTATTAATTATAAATGTTTGATTATGCTAATAGCTAAATTTATTTATAGGGTTTTAATTTATAATTATTAAGCTGCTCGAATAGTCCGCATCTTGATATATTACCTGGTTCAAGCTACAAACTCTGATTGATGTCAGATAATTTTTCTTTTTACTATAGCATTTTAATTCGTTTTTTATATTTATTGGCTCACGCCGTTTGATTACGAATTTATAAAGTGATTGAAATTCTTACAGGCAATCCCAAGCATATTCTATATCGCAATCTTAACGTCCTTCACTCCAGTAATTTTTTTACAGCTTAGTAACAATCCTGAAATTATTAAAAAAAACATAGCTCCCTGCATTATAAAAAAAAATTAAAATTAAGTTCAAAAGTAACAACATTTTCATTTCAACTTTGATCAACCCACTCAGCCATTGCCCAAGCTCCTTTTGTCCCACGCCCATTGTTTCAGCAGCCGTGATGCTAATTCTTCAGCACGTGAATTATTTACACTCACCAGTTTGCAGATCTAGCCATAGAACTAGGACTTAACAGGACTGCTTACTTAATCTTTTCTATTCAACCGATTGAAAAGAAGGGATAATTTATTCAATACTTTTAAATTAATACTAGTGTTATTAGTATTAATCTATACCATTTCCGAAGTAGGGATTAAGATTAGATTGCCTTGTTTAGGGTATATGTACTTAAAAAGTGAATTTTAGCCTGATGCTATGGTAGATTTTCATTATGATTTGTGAGAATAGTTCAATCTTCAGCAAAACACTTAAAAAACCAAATCTGACAAATTTGGGTGGTTAGGAAAAAGTACAGCCTAACTAAAACACACCAGCCACTAACTTGCAGGCCCTAATGTATGTAATGTTACTTATATATTATTCAGTTTGGACCTAATTGCTACGGAGATGTAGCAATGCACGTTCATCTAATCCGCTTAAATTAAGTTCATAATTTTCAATGTTTCCCAACTATAGAGTTCCTTAAACTTAAATACGTATTAAAATCATATTACCTAGAATAGAATTGAGACATTTCGCATTGCGCCATGGTCTGTTGTCTGCATTTGACATTTACTTATTACCCCTGATCAAAAGCAGCGTAAACCAATTTTCAAAATAAATACCCGATTTTCTTAGGTAAAATTACCTAAAAAATACTATCTTATGAAAATTATCATTAACTATTTTGTTTGGTAATCTATTTCTTTTTTATTTTCCTAAATCAAATGATATTAATGACCATTAAAACTGTAATAGCACCATGAATCATTAAGTAATTCTACGTGGTCATTTGAAAACGGTAGTTAGGATTAATGTCAGTTCAGGAAGCTACACATGTAAACAGTTTATCGGAAATCCACATGGGGATTTAGGCTGAAACCCCAAGGAATAATGTATGAGTTCCCGACAGGCAGGCGCGGGCCGTATAATCCCCACAGACTCTGGTTAAAACACATTTGCTCTTGGTAATCCTCCTTGATATACCGACGTCACGCTGTAAAGCTTGCTGGTGTTAAACCTCACAGAATAATTTTTAGTTAAACTGCAACTCAGTTAAAAAAGATGTGTTTTTTTCAATGTTTTCGTGGCACTAATGCTGGCCTACTTCATATTTTTGCTTGAAACCGATTTCTTTTTGTATATAAAGGAACAATGAAAACACAAAAATTTGATATATAATAAGGAGATTTCCAGCATCCAAATGACATCAACATTGGTAGGTTAGGTAGTTTCAAAGTTAATTATTTGTGAACCATTAGTGTAATAAACTGTGTCAACCTGCATTGCCTAGTTACAGAACGTCCACCAATTAATTAGCAAATAAATATCGTTAATCTAATGGAACAATGGTAGAAGTAGTAAACAGTAACCGCAGATAGGGGAAAAAATTCATACAAATACTACTTCCTTGGAACCAAACTAATTTAGGGTGCATGAGGCCTATTCACCAGCTTACTTTCACACACTGATGGTGAACAGCGTGTGTTATGCGGAAAATTTAGACTATGAAACTGTGGCATCGAGGCTTTGTTAATTGTTTTAAATACATACTGGTTTGTTCTAAAATAATCTAAACATCTATGCCTCGCTATCAAACTGACATATGTTATTTCATATAGCATTTAATGAATTGATTAATTTTGTAACAGCATCTATAATATCCGAGTGAACACATTATTTCGTTGAAGGGGCTCTTTTCTAAAAAATAAACGAAGTATACTTAAAATTTTTAAAATATTTACACAATTGAGTAGTATTTCATTAATAATTAATTTGTACCTTTTTAAAAGAAATAAATTGATACTAACGAAAGTCTATGAAGTAAAAGTTAAAACGTCAAGAAAAAAGGAAACTTTTATTTATAAAAAAAAAAAACAAACACAGCGGAAGAATTTGATGCGTCAAGAGGCACTGAGATTGACAAAAGGTGTCAATAAACATAGCCTGTCACCGAGAGAGTGGCACATTACAGATCGATGAGACATGACGAGGACAGGATAAATCTGATACCCTTGTCAACTGAAACTTGACTTTTCTTTGAAGATCGTCGACAGTTGTAGATTTTGTAAGAACTTACTGAAACTAAATTAAGCTAATTTATATTAGGCTGAATTATATTCGATTTTCTAACTTGAGCGCCATAAAGGCATGAAATGGCTTTTCAGTTTTTTTCTTGGATTTATCTTGAATTTTTTATTGATATATCACAACAATGTTTAAATGTCAAATAACAATACGATGTATTAAGTCAGGTATTTTGTAACGTAATTAAATTTTATCCGATGATAAACTGATCAGTTCATCCAACAAGCTGTGTAGCTAACCAAGCTGAATAACTCACTAAACATCCAATCAACAGTGTGACAAGGGGCCATTACCAAATCATAGCCGCCTGACAAAAGACTACACAAAATTTCACGATAATGCATTAAAATATGAATGCACAAAATTCGATCGTCACTACAAATATCCTTTTTGTATTACACAGTTTATAATGGTGAAATACGCCTTTTAACTCCTTTAACTTCATTTAGTTCTGAGGAATACTAGAGTCATATAGATTTAATACTTAAACCTTTAAGGGCAAGAAATGTCCGAATCATTAGTGTTGACAGCCGTGCCACGCGGCGCGGCGTCGGGAGAGAACCGCTGTTGTAGCCCGTAGCCAACGTTGAGATTTTCTACTCTGTAATGAGCTTTCGTGCAATAATGAGTCGCTCCATTTGTACAGCTTAATGATGGTTACTGTTGCTCAGTTTTTGCAGGTTTTTAATTATGTTTGTTTCACTGTTTTTTTTTTTTTTATTCTAAATTTATTTGGAATGTAAAGAGGAAAGGATTAAAAACTTGAAATAACTATCTTTTTCATAAATATAGCCTATATTTAAAATTGTTTTATAAAACAATGCTTTCACCACCATTAAGCCTTCCAAATATTAAGTTCCGAATATATGAGTATTTTATTCATTTGAAATCATCACAATGAATTATGCTTAAATTATAATTTAATAATCGAAAATAAAGTTTTTGAATGCTTAGTCATATGATAAAAAGTGATTTAATACTAATAGCATTTCGATAAAATGCAGCTCTTAATGAGATGGAAGTTGTAAAATAACTTAGTTAACCTTACGTCAGCTGTTTCATTTATCCATATCCTCCATTTGATTTACACGACGGATAAATAGTTTCGCATTTCGTTATATTCGTAATATGCCTAAACTAAAAAACATTCTTGTCACTAATAAATTGCTCTGAGCCTAAATATCAACAACTTAATTGATTATTTTTTTAGGGTGGCTTACAGAGTACATACATCAAATGTGTGCAGCTAATCGTGTCCTGTATCTGAGACGTAGGGTAGCCAAACATCAAGCTGGCTGCGGCGAAGTGACGTATTCACTCCGCAGAGCTTCACACCCTGCTGGTGAAGGTGGTTAAATAACTGCAAAATTGATCCGTTTGCGAGGAGGAAAACTTAGAAACACGTAACTAATGAAAATTAAACAATTGATATAAAGCTGCTTTGAATAATTCACATGCACTTTTTAACGCACTCACTTTATTATTCCTTAATTTAAATGATATAAAGGTAAATTAGGTAAAATTATTTATCAGCATTTCATCGGCTTAGAACCCATTAATTTATTAGTAATATTATTCGTTGTTTTAGATCTAGAAATCGCGTTCTCTTAGCATACGAAAGATTATCACAATTTTGTTAAAGTGTTTATCCTAATGTAATTAAAATGTCAGTTTTATAATATTTTTATGCACTGCTAAAAGTTTTTTATTTCCAGATACCTGTTACCATTACGGTTATAAAGGTTTATTTACTTTAATTGTTTTTAACTTTTTGTAGTTTTTATTGTGTAATATAAGTATTATATGCATTTATGAATTTAAATTTTGTCAAAAATATCAATCTTCACTATTAAAATGTCATATAAAGTAAGATTACAAAAAATCATTACTTCATGTTAACCAAAAAAATGTTTATGTTTGTACATTGACAATTATTCAACTTGAGCGTTTTATGGTAAAAAAAAATTACTGCCCTTCTTGTCTTGCCCATTACATACCTTATTCTGATCCACAACGATACTGCGTGCTTCCCTTTCTTTGAGCCACTTCCTTAAGTGTATTGAACGTCAAGTACATTTTTTCAAAACGTTTAAAAATAATTCATATTTGCCTAAACATCAGATAATAGGCTACAACATTCTAATTTTAACGTCGCTTGAGCCAAAACTGTATCAATCAGTTTTGAATTTTTCATTTTCACTAAAATTTAAAAAAATGTAATTTATTGACGAATGACTGTAATTTCAATATCCAAACAACAGTTACATTGACACCAGTTGTCATTGCTTCGGTCTGTTATCTGTGGTTGACATTTAATTTCGGCCGCTTGTCACTAACTTTGCTAACAACCCGATATTGTAGAAACCCGTATCCATTCCAGTTTTTAATTTCTCTCTACAATATAGCCCAGCCCAACTGGGCCAATTGACAAAAAAATGGGGGCCAAGGGAAAAATTTCGGATGGCTGAACATTTATTATTTTTATTGAGAATGCTTAAACCTTGTATCCCTAGCTTTAAAATAATATGTCATATGATTGGCATACCTTTAAAAAATTTTATATTTTAGTTTCGGAGATTTGATTTTTGTTTGGTTTAATTTAACAAGGAATGATTAAGGAACAAATAATTTTAAAGATAATGATATTTTAATGATTGAGGGGATTCCCTACTGAAAATGCTAAATTTGTTAATATTCTTCTTTTTGGTTTGGAATAAGACTTTTCTAGTTTGTACTTGTTACAAAAAGAATCTTTTGTGGTCAAAATTTTTAATTTGCAGTTTGAGGTATTTTTTAGGTATAAATAGTCGTATACCTAAAATAACGGTTACATAAAAACTTATATATCTCAGGTTCTATTGGCTAGAACTTCATGATCAAAGTGTCATTTTATAGGGTTTTCAGTGTTCTAAAGAGTTAGGAAAAACTAGATTTGTATCTATGTAAAAAAAGTTATAGGAAAAATATAACTTTTTATATTTGTGTCACAGGCAAAATTCTACCTAAATTTTTAGATATACTAATAAAGAATAGTGGGTAAGAATTCCAACCTTTTACTACAAGTACTTTACGAGATATATCAAGTTTAGTGTTGGAAAACACGTAAAAACCAAACTTGCGGGAATCGCGCATTGAATGTTCATGGGCGTCATCCTGGCTAAACTATTTGATATTGGAGCGGCGGCATGCAGAGCCTAATATAATTTTTTTCTTTTTCATATATAAAACCACTTATATCTTGTTAAGTATGGTTTTTCTGAAAGAGGGCATATCATAAAACTATAATATGTAAAAAAAACAATTTTTTAATTTTGTCGTTTTCAATAGGGAATCCCCTAAAGAATTTTTAATCAAAACAAATTTAATGTGTTTCAGATAATACATTTTATCCCGTAAAATTAAGAAATTACAAATGTGGCCGTAATTAAAAAACTTTTGTATAATTTAACTAGGTTCTGTTTATACCAAAATATCCCTTTTGTAAATACATTAAAATTATATTCCTATTTTTACAGGTTTATCAAGAAAATTTCCACATTCAAAGCCTTAGCCTATATTTCTAGAACATTCTGTATTCCTCTTCAAGCCCACAAGCTACCCTAGGGTTCAAACGACGTTCAAACCGTATTCTGGTTTAAATATCTGTTTTCAAGTAGTCCTTTGTATCCTTAAAAGACGAACGGCTTCAACTCCCTTTGATCAGTAATTCGGATGCTTAATCTTTGAAATCTGTTTAAAAACATTCGGTAAATTTTCAGCCATCCAGTAATTTTCCTTGTGATTAGCCATGTCCTTGTGATTTTCCTTGTACGACTGGCCTACCATTAAAACAGGGCAAAGTTAGTTTTAGGTCATTAGTATATCACTGTTGAATATTATGCTTCCTTACTTCAAGTTATCTAATAAGTCATTAAACTTTGTACTTAAACTCTCAATAGAGTGTTTGTGTAATCGCGCCTGACAAGTTTTTACTCCATGGAATATTAGGCCTTTAAGTTGAATGTATAAAATTTAACTTTAACTTCAATTTTATAAAAACAACACAACAGCTGGCATCAAAAGCCAAACACATACTCTTGAAATACGAATTCAGATAGATTATTAGTGATTGAGGGAATTTAGATTGTAATGTTTCAAAACAAGGATTAATGCATGAGTTCCCAGTAGATAAACACACTCCGTACAATCCCCACAGGCTCTGGTTAAACACATGCTCTGCATATTCCTTGCTGATATGTGACATCCCATGTAAAGCCTTTAGTAGCAAATCATAAGAATATTGGTTTTAAGTCGTTTTGGTTATGACGGGGTGGGAGCTGGTTTCATAGAGGACAATTTGTTTTGACCGAAATAGTTTTAGCAAGCTCGCATGGAAAAGACAACTTATGGCAGGTCTACTAGATAATAAGTTTTGTCTCATTATTACTAATTAATTCGGAAATTATTCGGATATTATTAATTTTCGGAATTGGCTATGAGACTTGACAATGTCTCCAAGAAAACAGTTAATGCCTCTGTCACATTAATTTGCTTGTACACATATGGACCAGTCTCAAGACCAAGGTTGTTTGTGGGAGTTAGTGTTCGCAATAGAGAACATCCGCTTTGACAGTTCAGGTGCTTCTGTTCTTCCGCGTCACGCCACGTCCACATTTGGCGATTCTGGAGGAGATGCTGTTCATATTCGCTTCATCACATGGGGCAACGTCCTCATTCGCATTGGACGCGACGTCCAAAGTCGCGGGAAAAAGCGCGCTATTTTTCGACACTCGAATGGTCAAATGGACGCTGGTAGAGGCTAAACATACACGTAACGTCACGTCCACGTTCAGCTGATTTGACCATGTATGCTCTTGAGAGCATTCGTGATTCCGGCCGTGACACGACGTGAATGTAGAGTAGAGCTATTTCCATTTAATTACACAGGGAGCCTCAAAAACGGACGTGCTGTGCAGTGACGTGACGTGAAGAGTATGTATAGCCTCGCCTTTACTATAAACCACTATATTCACTGCTGTCGTCGCCAGCGCTGTCACCACGGCGCGGTGCGGCAGAAAGTCAAATCTTACCCCTACCGCGCAGCGATCTTTCAACCCATTAGTTGCAACCGTGGCTTCAACATACAATTTTTTCTACTGTCTATTTTACTAGTGCGCGGTCATTCAACGATTTTTATAGTTTCGTAATAATTGTGGGAGTTTTTGCAAGAGGTTCAAAACAATGAACTGAGGAGAGGTAATTTGTACTCATCATAAGTAACTGTCTTCAAGCTGATTGTGCTCATTAATATAACCAGTAATGCTTTTTGGACAGCATGATCAAGAAGAAGCTCAGCCTATGGAAGATTCTCTTGATTGTTTACGATGTCTATGGAACAAATAACGAAATTATGTGGTGCAGTTTTAAGATAATCTTTATACGTCCGCTTACATTGATTTCGACACTTTGGCTTAACCTCATTAACACCAAACACTATAGTGGTCATCCAATTGCAATTCCACCTTATTTTAGTTTATATGTCTCGGTTTCAAAAGAACATTTATCAATATTACGCTATTCTTTTTGTGATTCATCCAGCCAATCTTCAATAAAGCAATGTGAAAAAGTTTCGTTTTCTATCAGCTTTTTATTTTCGGTTTATTGTAACCATATTTGTTTCATGTAGCTTTCAATTTTTTCCAGTTTGAGTTCTGACAGCTTTCGTAGTCATATTTTTTTTGTAATGAGATGTTAAAATTCTCTCACAGTATTATGCTGTTGACTTTTGAGGTCTTTGATAGTCCTTGTAATATTCTTCATAGCAAAGCTCCCTCTGAACTCTCAGCCCCCAGCTTCAAATTTTGGGCCAGACACACTGCAAGCGTTGCATCTCCAAACTATAATTTCGTCTGATAATCAATCAGTATCAAATTTGATAATTTTACAACGAAAATCCTTTTCATGAAAGATTTTTTTGAATGAATTTCATATTACAAGAAGCTCAGGTAGCTGTTTTTGAGGATAGGTTCACTGTGATAACTGACTTTGAAAGTCTATCATAAATTTACCTGGCAAACTAGGATTTATTTTTATTTTTAAATTAGTCTTTTAACCGGTGTTTCATTTGCAATAACACACATTGATACGGGTTTCACTTGGCAAATAAGATTTTCATAGACAGAACACTCAGTAAGCGTTTGTCGTCCAGCCGCTATCATTTAGATGAGGTGATTTACAAAATACGCTTTATAAAATCTAAGGACGAACTGTGAACTGTAACAATCCGCATGAGGGATTATTTTGCCTAAAATGTTTCACAACGTCCGGAGTTCCCATTACATAGACACGGTCCGTATAATCCCCAAAAGCTCTTGTTAAACTACATTTGCTCTTTGTAATCCCCACTAATTTACGAAGCACACGTTGTCTTTGGGCAAAAACATTTTAAAACTGCCAACCCAATTTATTTGTTACGAAGTTAACGGAGATTACTCTTTCTTTCTCCCCTCTATACATAGTGTATGGAAAAAGTATAGTTTTCGTCGAAATTTTCGAATTTGAGTTGTAAGTGGATATATTCGTTTTAGTGCTCCCTGAATCAAAAAAAGTGGTTTTCGGAGATTGTCCGTCCGTGTGTGTGTGGATGTGTGTGTATGTAAACAAAGCTAGAGATGACACCAGTCGTCCGGTTTTTATGAAATTTGGCATGTAGGTATAATGCCATCATATTTCCACGCGTTTTTTTAATTTTTTTAATTTTAGATTTTTAAGGGTATTTACCCTATAAAAACCCATAAAAACTACATAAATCCAAATTTCTAATAAAAAACTATTTTAAGGATTTTGATATAGATTTCACGGTTTCTAGTGCTTTAGATGACAAATAAAATGACACCATCCGCACATCTGTAACTTTTGAAATCAGGTTCAAAAGTTATAGGGGTTTAAGTGTTAAAAAATTCATGTTTTTAAAATTTCACGAAATCTGTAACTATAAAAGAAAATATACTTGCCAGCATTATATTTGGCTTAAAAAATTAATAATTTAGTATTTTAATTATTAATTTACGTCAACTGGTTTCGGAGATTATTGATATTTTCGTTTGGTGGTAAACGCATTATGTTGTCTTATGATATTCTCATGGAAAACATTCAACAACCGATATCTCCGTTAATTGCTAACCGATTTCGATAAAATTTTGATATTTGTGGGATGATTGTAAATTTATTTTTCATGATACTGTCCCGAAAACAGCCGTTTTTAGTTCTCTAAATCGTACGCAAAATGATCGTTTTTCGATCACTTCGAATAGGAGTACTGAAAAAACATAAGGTAAATTTTGCCGTACTCTAATGTCAAAATTTGTTTATGTTACGTTTAAAAGGTTGAACGATTTCTTAACTTGTGTTTGTAAACAACTAACAGATGTGGAAATAACGATGACTATTTTGGGTAACCTCAAAATTATGTAGTCTAATTTGATAACGATTAAATGGTTTTATACATAATGATGAAAATAGTTGTTCATCACACGAAGCAAAAGTGTCTCCTTGGTACTCGATCGCATTTACAAGCTCGGCTGCGCCTCGCCTGTAAATTACGATCTCGTACCAAAAAGAGTCACTTTCGCTCCTAGTAATGAAAACTACTATTATTTTATCGTAGATTTACTTCTTTTTAGGGAGAAAGTATGTGTTAGTTTGCTGATACCATTTATTATCTTAAGTTATTCTATCCCCATAAATTTACTTTAATGAGTTAATGAAAATTATGACTTATACTCGTCCAGTTTTAAATTTGTTAAGCAACATCCTGATTCAAATTTTTGCTAAACTACAAAAAGTATAAAACTGAAATAGATCGTTTATTGTTTCAGTATTTAGGTTAAAAGTATTTTTTTTACATTTTAGCAAAGGGATATTTAAATTAATACAATGATATTGCATGTAACGGTTTTATATCTTGGTACAAAAAATATTTTAATTTATGGTGGTGTTCGATTTGTCAAAGAATAAGATTGCAAAATTACATGATTCCATCCAAATATATTTATTAATAATGCAATTTTCATATAGTACATTAAAGAACACAGTTTTTTCTATGAATCAAGAGTTATACATTTTAGAAATGTGTAAAATTTTATACTTTGTTCCTATTAATTAATATACTTTATGATTTTCCTTCGGGGTAAGCATGATATCTATTATAAGTATGTGAGGAAATTCTTACTACATGAGCGTGACTACAAAATTTTATGTGACAAGAGATACTTAGAATGACAAGGCTTGTCGTTAAATCTAACATGTCAATATGTGACATTCCAGGTTTAAACATTACAGTTTTCCCTTTTGATAAGAAATCCTGACAGCAGCAAACACGTTTAAATGATATAGTAACTAACTATCAATAAAGCGTTTTAGACTGAGAAGGGTTTAGGTTTTAAAAAGGTCCAATTGGTCCGTCCATGAAACTTTGCTTGAACGTTAATTTTATCTGGCATATACTAGTATTTAAATACATGCATCATCAAATAAGTACGTTTGATCTTTATTGACCCAGAACTAATTTAATTAAATTTGGAAGAAAATTGAAGGAATCAAATTAATTATGGAGTGTTTTGTTTATGACAGAATTCCCCTAATCTGTAACACGACGAAAGGTTGATGAACATTAACTTAATTTGTGTATTGATTTTGCATGAGCTATTGTTAGGTCCTGGCTGTGGTTCGTAAATGACCTCTAATTATCCTATTGACTATGTTCGATGATGTTGGGTTATTCAATACGCCCGATGATAGAGCTTGTCATTGACATCTATTCGCTTATTATTGCATCTAATTTAATTACTCCACATTATATCATGACAATATTTGCAAATGAGTTTATTAAATATACATCAATCACGAAAAGTCATTCAATCATCCCTGTTATATTAACTTATTTTTAATTTTAGTGAATTTCTCTCAAATTGAAGAAGTTATTAGGTGATATATTTCTTAAGTAGGTGGCACGATGAGACTTAAGCCCGGGACCAGGTTTTTTTTCGTTTTTAGGTTTCTAGACCCTGAAAACACCGTTCATTCATTTCCAAATCAAGAAATTATTTTATTTCTTATTCATTTTTAAAATCAATCCAATCTACTTTTAAGACTGCTTTTCCAAAATAATGCAAACCTTTTCTAATCTCACAATACATCAAATATCATTTCCAAGCTGTTCAAATGAAGCTGTACTAATTACTGCAAGAAAGCTCATTAAAGAAAAGAACATCTCAATGTTGGACGCAACACAGCAGTTCCCCACCGCACGCTCGTGGATCTACCCGGCTGTCTGACTAATATTTTCCACGCCTTCATTTTAGTTTTTTTATTTATTAACTTGTAACATTCATGGTAAAAACCTCACAAATAAAAACGGCTTACTTTTCTTTAACTACGCTGCAAAACAACAAAGCTTGATACGTATCAGCTTAACTTTAAGCATTACATTTTATTTCATTTAATATGATGTAAGCTTTTGTTAGGCTGCTATGATTAGGTAATGAACCGTCATTATTCTGTTGATTGGACGTTTGGTAATTGTAGCTTATTAACGGGATACATTATGGAGCTTGTTGCTGGCATTGATTAGCGTTTCAACAGATTTATTTTTGATTACCTCATATTGTACCTGCCCAGTATTAATCTGCAGTCTTAAGTTTATTTCTGGAGTTAAAATTAGTGAAATTAATTGATATTTAAAAAGGAATTGGTTGCTATAATTTTTCTTTTTGGGGTTGGTTAGTAATTAATAAATGAAGTCATTAAAATCTCAGTTAAGAGTACGCAGTCATGACTGAGTAGTACAACTTCGGTTTGAATGAACGAGTGTATGATTGGAATACATCATCTGCATTATTTGTCACCGACACGGACCGGCTGACTGATTACTTTAAAGGTCGATTCAACTGATGTGGCTCAGGCCGCCCGCGAGCCCAATAATGCATTTTGCATTAGTCTTTCAGGTGGCCCAGGCCACGTAATTTGAGTCATCCTATGGATAATACAGTATTAATGGGCATCCCTAAGGAAAAAGTCAACTTAGTCTAGGGACACCAACTCTTTTGACATTATCTTAGGTTTTTAGATCATAGGGTAAACAATCCAAAGATATGGTAGTTTTAAACATTTCATTTCAAAACTTTTCATCTCTGTACTACTTTTGCGTGCGACTAAAATTTCTCATGCTTTGTTTAATTGAGCATGAATAGAATAGAATAGAAATAATATTTATTTCTTAATTTTCAGCCTGTAGCTTACTAAATAGGTTGTGTCTTTGATGGCAAAATAAATAGGGATCCCCTAGGAAAACCCTGTATTGGGATCACCATCACCATCACTTCAATTAAACCTGATTAAAACAAGCAGCAAGAAACATTTATGTTCAAATATTTTTATTTCATTAAAGAAATAACAATTTATCGAGCTTATTTTTTTTATTTAATATATCATTAATACAAATAAAAATAAGTTATGGGGAGAAATAGTTTGTATAGGTTGCATGATTTTTAAAGGAGTTTCTTATACCTATAACGAAATTTAATAAGAACTCATTTGGCCTAGTTGGCATAAACCGATCTGCTGCATATCTTTAGTTTATGGTAGAGGGGAGCTCCAAAAACCGACTCAATACTACCTAAAATCTTAAGTTGAATTTTATGTATTTTTTCATTTATACTTTTATACTTTTTATATAAATATTTTTTTTGTTTATATTTTTGTATTTATATATTTGTATTTATATTTATTATTATTATATTTTTAATATAATTTTATGTATATAATATATTTATATATAAAAGGTTTTATTTATTTATATATTTATATAAAAATATAAATGGAATGTATATTTTATTTATATTTTTACAACCACTATATGAACTATAGGTTCAATCAAAACTCGCAATAATATCAACTATATTTTGTGTGTTTGATATTCATATAGCTCTCTTTACAAATATAATGTTTAAATTGATTATGGTCACTAAAAACAATGGTGTGACCAACAATTCCTCTGTGAAGTTTAACACCAGCAAGCTTTACAGCGTGACGTCGGTATATCAGCGGGGATTGCCGAGAGCAAATGTGTTTTAACCAGAGTCTGTGGGGATTATACGGACCGTGTCTGTCAAGGAACTCATGCGTTATTCCTTGGTATTTAGCACTTCTACCTAATCTCCATTTTAGAAAATCTCTATGTTCGTTATAAATTAAATGTTAAGTATTACCATTGACATTTTTCAAGGAGTATTAATTAACGTGGGTAAAGTTAAATACCAAGATAGAGCCTATTTTTCATGAATACATTAGAGTGCAATTTGAGTACCGGAACGTATATCAGTCATTTGAAAGCAGTTTAGTAACAGGAGGCCATTAACGAATACCAATTGCAGAAAACACATTGTCAATACGATATTTGCTGTAAAAGTTAAATTATTAGATATTCGATCATGGTGAAG
This sequence comes from Flexamia atlantica, assembly GCA_035578135.1. Classification (NCBI taxonomy): domain Eukaryota; kingdom Metazoa; phylum Arthropoda; class Insecta; order Hemiptera; family Cicadellidae; genus Flexamia; species Flexamia atlantica. The sequence continues at coordinate 11,796,639 of JAQJVK010000011.1, forward strand.
TTGATAATTACTCCAATCATTTGCTAGTCAGTATAAACTACATAACTTCAATTTATTCTACTTGATTTTTCTGCTAACATTCTTTTTGAAATAAAAGAGAAGTGTTGACATAATCGATAGATATAAGTCAATCACATAGATATGTTTTCTTGATTATTAAACTGCCATATATAATGTAACTCTTATAGGAAAAGGTTTCCCCATAATATTTTTACAGAATATTTTTTCGTGTTCTAAAAAGGTAAATTATCTCGCTGTTGTAAGTTATCCTAGAGTTAAAAATTTCATCAGTTTAATAATCCCATTCTGCATTATTAAACTGATATATTTATCCGAATTCAAAAGAGATATATAAAACAATAAATATACATTTATAAGATTAGTTTTCATAAAAAGTACCCTTTTTATTTTTCAAAAATTATTTTATTTATAATCTAATAAATAAAATAATTTTTGAAAAGTTAAAATGGTACTTGTTATGAAAACTAATCTTATCACTGTATTAGTAGCCCTAATCATCCACAATTACTCTAATATATATATAAGACAATTTGTTATGATTGTCTAATGTATTCATAACAATTTTTTTTTTAATGTTGTATATTTATTTCCTTACTGCTTACTTACATCCCGCCAAAAAATGAACGACTAAGTTATTGTTTTTTTATTTATGTAGCTAAAGTCCTGGTGGTAATTCATTTGCTGAGAATTAGTATCACTGCAGCTGAAACAATGGGCGAGGAACAAAGAGGATGGGACAATGGCTGAGTGGGTTGATCAAAGTTGAAGTTTAAACTTCATAAAATAACTTAATATTTTGTTCATCTTTTAAGGAGTACTTTTAAGGAAGGAGTACTTTTAACATGTCTTTATTTAATTAGAGACTATTATTTTCAAAACATAAAAATTAAAAACTTGTATTGATTGCTACGTTTGTTGAATATCTTTATCTTAAAAGACCATATCATGATATATTCTTTGTTCATATATACTAATAATCTATACAGTAAAAATTTAAGTATATAATCAAATAAAAATCTCTTTGTATTAAGAATGAAAATATTATCATAGCTTTTTATGTCCAGTATTTACATAAACAAAAATTCCATAAGTTTCCTTTATCAAACGTTTTTATAACGTTTTTACTATCGTCACCAAGAAATATGGCAGAGTTTATCCGAATCACTTTACCCTGGATTGATTGGTTGATTGATTGATTGATTGATTGATTGATTGATTGATTGATTGGTTGGTTGGTTGGTTGGTTGGTTGGGGGAATAGACTCTAGGGTCCCATACTTTTTGTGCTCCCCTGGTCTGTTAGATTGGCAGGCCCATGACTGTGCCCCCAACGAGGCTTACAAGCTTTGTCCCAAAACCAGCAATATTATTTCGTCACGCGGTTTTCAGAGACCAAAGAGGGCTCTTCTCCTTCCCCCGTCTCTCATGATCCACGACGATCTGCCTTGTAGTGTCGACGAAGCTGCCGTAAAGTCTGCTCTACAGATCATCATGAGGGTTACCGAGAATGTAGAGACGTTCACCGTATTTATATTTATTAATGGAGTTTCATTTAACAATTATTGCTTACCTTGAAACGATGTATATTCAGTTTGGTGTACTAAGATTATATATATATATTTTTTTTACTTTCCTACTCACAAAATGATAGTAAATAACCAAGATTATTACAAATCGCATTTCCGTTTTCTACTTGAATACCTCAATGCGGACCTTGGTTAAAATATCTTAAAATCACTAATTTTGATGTAAGTCTAATTTTCATTTTATTTAATATGTTAAATGATCAGATTATTTATAAATATCTTAATGTATTTTTAAGCTCTCCGATTAGCTCATCAAGAAAAAACCCATCATTAAGGCATCTGAAAGCAATTTAAGTGGCAAGATAAGTTAGTGGCGGAGGTTAAAACAGGGGCATTGTACTCTCAACTGACGGCGGTAGTAATTTATTACGCACAGAGAAAGCGCGGGTATACTCATTGTAGGTTTAAATCATAAAGTCTTAAGCCATTCACCCTCTTCATTGTCTACTTTTAAAGGTTAGTTTTGTCAAAAAGATATTTTGTTGAAAAAATAGTACTAACAAAAACATAACCACTGTCCTACAAGCTTATCCACATGAATTCAGTTCGGTGGTGTGTAATGAGGGGTTAAAACATCATTTTTATTAATAAATGCGTTGTAATATTCACAAATTTCATAAAAGTTGGAATTTACATTTCTTAAAGAATATTAATGAATAAAAAGTAAACAGCCTCCTCAGTTAAGTTGTGTAAGTGGAACAACTCATTACCACAAGAAAATTCATTAAAAGTAGAAAATTTCAACGTTGGCCACAACAGCAGTCTCCATCCTCTGCGGGTCACGAATGTTGCCACTAGTGATTTTAAAATAATTTCAATCTGATAAAATTATTTTGTAGTTTAGAGTTCATTTACCATAAATCTTTCTTATAAAACTGAATTGATACTCCTATGATAAAGGATTCCTTATAACAATAAGCTACTAAACGTGAAATCGAATCTCTGCTTATATTGATGTTTTAATATAAAAAATTAATATTTTGATTCAGCCGTTCATTTGATGTAAGACAATGGTTTGATTATTCTTATGACTGATACCGACTTCTGCATCCTGTTTGGTGAAGACAGATACATCTGTCTTACTACAGTAAGATTGTTGAAATTTTATTTAATCGTTCTTTAAATATACAAAGATCTAAGATAATGAAAAGCACTTCGCGTGCATATAATATATACGTATAATATATACGTACAATACAATACTGTGTAAAAACTAGTCGGAAAGTGATATACATTCCGCATTGATGTCATTCTCATATCACTGTAATTTCAGACAAATGCTAGGCCTACTTTCAAATTGTTTAGGATGTCAAAGATACACGTACATTTGAACTTTTTTCAGGATTCAAGAAAAGTTAGTTAAATATCTACGGAGAAAAATTAATTTAAACTTTGAAAATTCTACGAAAAACTTTACTTAGCTACAATGGCAAGAGTATTTTGCGATTTTACAAATTCAAAATTAATTAATCAATTAATTTCTATTATAATGGATTTTAGCGAATTTCCTTAAAGGAATAAGCTATTACCGTAGGTCTCATGGTAAGACCTAAGTCCGAGACTATGTTAACTTTTCATTTTGGGGCCCCCAGAAGCAAAACACTATTCGTTCGAATTTTAGCGAATTTCCTTAAAGGAATAAGCTATTACGGTAGTACTCATGGTAAGACCTAAGTCCGAGACCATGTTAACTTTTCATTTTGTGGTCCCCAGAAGCAAAAAACACCATTCGTTCGAATTATATATATATATATATATATATATATATATATATATATATATATATGTCTGTTAACACGATAGCAGCCGTAAATATGAACCTATCTTAATGAAATTTGGTACAGACGCGTAAAGTGGTAATCACTCGGACGAGTTCGTGAACCAGCCCGTTCGGATCACTGGAAGGGGGGGTAAAGGGGGGTAAACCCCCCAAAAATGGGTTTTTTGAGTTGTTTACATAGAATATTAAACACTATCCAATTTTTGCTAGCATTTTTGAATTCAGCTCAAAAAAACTAACAATTTAGTATTTTTAATCACTGCTCTATGTCCGTTGGTTTCCGAGATATTGAAAGTGGTAAACACAGTACGTTGTTCCAATGTTAACCTTATGGGAAAAAAAGAAAATTCTTTATCTCGCTTATTTCTCAATATATCTTGATAAAACTTGGTAAATAGCTTCTTCTAGTTCAGTTCAACTAAATATTGAATTAAAACCACCCAGTTTTAATATACCCGTAGCAGCAAACCTGCATACTCATTCCCCATGTTATTCTTATGGAGCTTACAAAAACATGTTGAATCTCGCTATGTTGGATTGAAATATGTTGTTTTGCATTTGAAATTCGCCGATTATGCAGGTCTGCTGCAATGGGGGTATTTATGGAATGTCCAATTAATAGCTAAGTACTCATTTGCCAATCATCCAATTGCCTCATTTCTTGGTAAAAGCTAATGTTAAATGCTTAAGAAACTGTTTATCCCACCAAAGATGAGTGATCCTACACAAAAATCCTTATTTTGGAAACTAGTTAATCTTTGACTCCTTTAGAGGTTATTAACAAAACTAAAAATTCGTCGTTTCACTTAGAAATTACCGCTGATTAACCATTGTGAGCTAATTACAAAGTACTACAATGATATAGTCGTGTGGAATAACTGAAAACGAACTATTTGTAAGTGATGAAATTTGCATCTTTACACGAAAAATGTGTCACATCTAATTTAATAAACAATGAGTTTTGAGTTTTGAGGAAAAAAGGTTTATTTATAGCGACTTAAAACAGCTTAACTTGTAGGTAAAAAATTAATATAATCAGCATTATGTGAGTCCCATATATTAGTGGGAATTACAAGAAGCAAATGTGTTTTAACCAGAGCTTGTGGGGATTATACGGACCGTGTCTTTATAATGGGAACTCTGGACGTTGTGAAACATTTCAAAGCCATTTTGTGTGAATTACAGATGAATTACAGCAAACTGCTTTAATTTAAAGAATTTCAAAAATAAAATTGATCAAAGAAACTCTTATTTAAAGGTAAAAGTTGTGTAGAAAAAATTTTATTGTTGAATTTTTTTTAATTGCATAATTTTACCGTGTAAACTGTTTTTGTGAGTGAAGAATTTTCATTTATTTGGGTGAATTAATAGAGGCACATTACATTCGATTTCCGACTCACACGTGACAAGCAGCCATTGTGAAATGACAGCTGCAGATAACACTGCAGTGATGTCCGAACTGTCATTTCAGCCGATGTCGTTGTTTTAGAAACTGAAAAACATCGATTTGGAATTTACCAATCAAAAGAACAACAAAAATGTAAAATATAATATTGATTGCATTAAATTTTAAAAAAATTATTACGCGTAATTGTGACTCCTAATCTACTCATATTATCAGGAAATTATATTAAAGAATAACTTTTAATTTAATTGTACACTTATATTCAATCAACAAAGACTTCCTCGATATTACAGTTTACGTGGAATAATCTGTGCTACAAAAAGATAAATTAACAATCAACTGACATACAAGTACTACGATGTTTACTTTATTGGTCATGTATGGCCACTTTTGCTAGTTATCTTTGGTGAAACAAACTGACAGAGCCAACGGCTTTTACTAAGGCAAAATAAAATAATATTGGAGAAATAATTTTTATGGTTAGCTTTAAATACATGGATATGTACATAGCATACTATCAAACTTAATTTATGATTTCAGTCGAAAATCATTTTAGAAACCACCCGCGTAACAACCACATGTTTTGTACGCGTATCCGTTGTCGAACAAGTAAAAGTTTGAACAGAATAACCTAATCGCCTAATAGAGTTCTCGACACTAAAAAAGTTACATAAAATGTTTTTATGAAAATACATTTTTCTAACCGACTTGTTATACTATTGGGACTGAAGACAAAACACAAAATAAATTCAAAATAAAACTATTTAATATTTTTAAATAAAACGCTGAATGATTTAACTATTTAAAATATAATTGTTTAATAAATAAAATAAAATGAATTGTATTTATACCATTACAGTACTAGTTATCAAAACGTAATAATTGTCACATAAGCTTGTTGAAGTCTAGTTAGTAATTTTTTTGGTCTGGTCTGCAATTCGATCTGTCAACTCGATAAAAATCCCTCAAAACGTTTATGCATTGCCATTGTCCAAATCTGTTAAGCCTGATACGCTTACTAATTGTCAGAGCCAGTTTTAAAGTATGGGATCCACTGTGAATTACAAAGAGCAAATGTGTTTTAGTCCGAGCCTCGGGGGATTATATGGACCGTGTTTGTCTGTCGGGAACTCATACATTATTTCGTTGCATTTCTGTCTAAATCCCCATATGGATAGCCAATATATGACTTTCATTTTATGTAATGTAATGTTATTCGTCGTCTACTTGTTATGAGAATAACTTATATAAGCAGTTTAACTTGATCAACTTCTATATTTACAGTCACTGTCGTATACGGGGTGTCCGGAAATCATAGTAGAGATAAAAATAAGAAAACATATTTTTATAAAAATATAGGTTCTAAAGTGCTTCGTTTTCCGTCTGTGATTTTGACATATTTAATAATATGCTCCGAACCTCATAAACGTATAAACTTCAAACTTGGAACATGGATAACCACTATTAAGAACATCTGTTTTTTGTTTTCATAGCTAAATCTCTTAAAACAGCTAATTTTATAAAAAATATACATAAGAAGAAAAAGTTGGGAATTTTAATCTAATTAACACTGATATTAAGACTATGATTATCAGACTACTAGTAACGGAGCAACTTTAACTTTTCTGAAATTTTAACTTTTCATGTTTTCATTCGGAAAATTTAAAATCAACAGTGGCCATTTCAAATTGTTTAAAAAAGAAATGTGATACTTTTTGAAAAAATAGTCCTTAGTAGTGGTCATTCATATACCAAGTTTGAAGTTTATACGTTGAGAGGTTCGTGAGATATGATTAAATATGTCAAAATCACAGACACATAGACGGAAAACGAAGCACTTTAGGACCTATGTTTATGTAAACTTTTTTCTTTTTTTACCTCTACTATCATTTACTAAAATATTTCCCCATACATTGCAAAATGGCGTAAATGTTCATTTTATTACTGTTTTTCATAATTATTTTGGTGATGATAAAAGTTTGTTAACCAAAGCTAGAGACAAGCGGACGATATAAATGTCAACCACAGATAACGTAATGGTGTCAACTGGTGTCAAAGTAGCTGTTGCTGGCTGATCGAAATCACAATAATTCCTCATATTGGTAAGCGCTTTAACGCTTTTGCTGATTGGACAAATTAAAAATTATAGTAACGGCAAAAGCAGTTTCCGTCTCATAGCATATTTATGGAATCACACTCTTACTAGCTGATCAACCCGGTTCCACCCGTGGAAAAACAGAAAAAAATTCTGCATTCATGATTTGATGTTTAATTTGTTCCCATTACAACCTCATAGGTTTCCCTATAGTTTAATATTTAAACTGAAAAACTATAGATCATAGCCCTGAGGATACTTTTTTTATCTGAACTCAGTGGATGTCCCAAGGGCGGAGGCTCTAAGAGAAACGTCAATGGAAAGTTCTAAAGTTCTAGGTCAAGTATGATAAGTAAAGAATGATTATCCTATGTTTTCTAGACGTATACAATTTACTGCCAATAGTCCTTATGTAAGGGGAACCAAATTTTACAATCTACTGCCACAAAATATTAAATCTCTTACTGGAAATAGTTTTAAAATTAAATTAAAAGACTGGCTTATTGATATTGCACCTTACCATTTTAATGATATCAAATAATTTGTTTTTATTACTCTTAAGCTGCATAAGTCTTAGGTCTGGTTCTTAGTTTTCCATTTTTTCAATTTACTACAATTTCAATTTTCCACAAACAAAATTATGAGTTTTGCACTTAGGTATATTTTTATCTTGACTACAGTATGTATATGACACATTGTATATTGTATGACAAATTGTAAAAATTGTATTGACTATGTCTATGCTATTCTTGTAATAGTTCTGGGCAATAAAGAATTTGAATTTGAATTTAAGTGGTTTGGACTGTGCGATGATTTGTGAGTGGAATTAACAGAATACTATAGAAGACTTGCTATTCTACACGGCTTTCACCCACGATTGAAATGAAAGTGATATAGAAACTAATGTGTACTTTAGAGTAAAACCGCAAATCTGTATACTACTCCGAGAGAAATTTTCTTATATTGTTATAACTCGTTCACGGCTGGATGAATTTTAACGTGTGATTTGTAAATTTAAAGGTGTTTCTGAGTAGATTTGCCAAAATCCCTCTAAATTATGATAAACGTTTTAACTTAAGCACAGTGAAGGGGTGAAGGCTCTAAACTGTGGCACAATCCGTCGGTGTCGTAGACATTGGATCAGATTATATTTTTACTCTTGTTTACTTTGTGAGAGACAAAAAAGCTGGATAATTTTTCTATTTAATTAACACGCGATAATTAACAATGGGACTATAATTTACTATTCGGGGTTTTCATTAAGGGTACGAAGTAGGTATTGGTTATTATGTCTCTATCATTTTAAAGGTTGGCCAAGCCACTTAATGGGAACAGCTGTAATACCTATAAATTTACTATAGGCCGCATAGTAAAATCATAGGTTTCAACAGGTAAATCAATGCCATCGAGTGATGATACTTATTGAGACCGTCTTCAAAACAGAGGATTGAACGTTAGCAGTTGAAGCAAACGCCACATAAATGTCTGCATGTATTGTTTCTATATCCTCCATTAGTTTGCACAATAAACAGTTTGAAAAGTCATGTACAATAACATACTTTTCATAAATTACGTATCAATTACGTACCTGTAAAGTTAATCTCAGAAAAGTCAGCTTTCATAAGAAAAGTAAAAATATTAGTAATACTACCAATATTTAATATCAACACAAATTTTTTTTCCTTGAAAATCTAAGTGTGGGAATTCATGCAAAGCAAGGATGTAGAGGAGGGATTATGAAGAGCAAATGTGTTATAACCAGAAGCGCCTGGAGAATTACTAGAACGTGACTGTCTGTTGGAACTCATATATAATTCCTGCCCATGGACCCTTACAGGCTAACTCTTTTTAATAGCTGAATAACCGTTTTTAAGGGGTTTGGAATACTTTTTAAATTTTTAATCAAACGGGGAAGCAAAATAAGTCGTTATTACTCTACGTTACATATTTATGTTAAATTCTTATTCCAAGCAGTTTTGCCAGCAAATTAAAATAAACAGAAATTGTGGATAAAACCTTTGATACCATTCCAGACACACAAAATTGTTCTTTACTTCTTTTACAGTTCCTTTATGTTGACAATTCTTCAAATTGTCTGTGGCGCTGTTCATCAATTTCCTTTGTTAGTTAATTGTTTTACATGCTAATTAAGTAATTTATAAGGTAGTTTCTGTTATTCAGTCGTATGATTACTACGTTTGCCTTATTAAGACAACTTTCTTAGTAACTAAAAACATATTAACAATAATAAAGCTTAGGACACGTGTATTCCTATTTTATCAAATTAAAAATAGTATTCTTGTGTTTCAAGAAATATGTTTCTGAACATCAAACCAATCTACACTATATGGGTAGAAATCGTTATACTACCAATAAATAAAGGAAGACCATATTGGCTTTGAAAAGTACATGTACAGAGGCATAATATTTCAGGGGCAGATTGGTTGCTCGGCGCAGGTGACTGTACGAAATTTACAGCCCGAGGAAATTCTTTTACCGATTAAATGTTCCTAGCAATCAATAGAATGATATCGGATGATAAAACTAATTTTCTTACAGGAAAATATGTTTTATTTTTCTAAAACTCTATTCACTAAAACTACTGAAACGAAGAAAATTATTAAAGTCAACTTTTAAAATTGTTAAAATTGTTCACTATTTCTTTAGGTGGCTGTAAGAGCTGGGAGAGTTAAGTCTAATGAGTCAAGTCTAATGCGATCGAATTAGATTGCAACATTGATATCTAATGCGATTTAAATTGCTGGGTTTGAATGTAAATTCTAACTCGAACATATAGGAGTTGTTGGCTCAACTCCTTCATATGTTCGCACTCTAGTCAAGCTGTAATATATTGTTTCATTACTTAATACGTTTATTAAGGTTAACAAATGTTGTTTTCAGTCAAAATTTTAGTAGCTCGGACTTGTTTACATCAAATATTTTAAAATATTTTCACTTCACATCAAACTTTTATTTTGTCTTCGTTTCAAATTTTGTAATTTCAAATTCATGCTAAGGTGATTTGAAAAAATTTAGTTTTAATATCAGATCCCGATTGAACCAGTTTAAAAAATAACTCACCGTAAGACCGATCTCAGTAATTGCTCTAGTTCCAATGTACAATAAATAAGGTAAGGACAGCAGGTTGTATCCTGCGAGATATATCGCCGTCTGGGGCTCAGTGAAGAAGCCGCAATTTGGACTAACGACCTGCTTCTTTTGTTCCTCCAGATAAAGCCTCACCATCGCTCGATCGCTTTTTTCGATATTTATTGATATCTAATGCGATTTTAATCGGTTGGTTTGAACATAAATTAATATTTGATTATATAGTTGAATATTATACACGCATCATAAAATATTATGTGTTTGATACATAAATTGAGGGGATGATCGATGTTAAAGTGCCTTCTCATGTGAGAGGGACACTGGCATTATCTCATTCAAGGAATCATATTGTGATATATTTCTATCGTTTGAGCTGAAATATAAAATAATAACATTAAGTCGAAGGCCATCAGTATACGTTTTATTACTTATTTATTTAAAATTAGTTGTGTATTTTTTAAACATGTTTCTGCATGGAAATTATTTTCTTGGGTCTATTTTTTTACCATAAATTCTCGAATGGGTAAGATTAGTTTTGATTGCTATTATGACTTAAAGTATTTAGGCAATGCAAAATTCCAGCAAACATTAATTCATAGTAACTTGATATCCTGTGGCTTTTACACTTAGGAAATAATAGCTGCTGCAGTCTCTAGCCTAAAATTGAGCTATTAATTATATCTGTATATTATTAGTTATTTCTACATATTTCAAACTATAACCACGTGTTTAGATTTAAACAAAGTAAACCGAGTCTTATCCAATATCGATGAATGACCGCACTAACGTTAAAACCGTCCAGCCGTTCTCGATCCATGACTACTTATACTTAAAATTTATTTTCAAGCACTAATTAAATAGGCAAATATTTTTTCTGATAATAATGGATGGTGAAGTGATGCATCAATCACCTTTCTTGGAAGAATGGAATGAGCTGGAATAAAAATAAGGATTCAAATATTTTCATATATAATAAGGATGCATAATTGGATTAATTGATCCTGGAAACCAGTTTGAAATAAAATGGATAGTACCTGTGATGAACTTATGAATAAATAACTAATAATTAATATAGATGAAGTAAAGAAAATTATGGCCACCCGTTTAAGTTACTCTGTCATTGGAGCTATAAAAACGTTCTATATACAAAATTTGCATATCAAATTTTGTTTTACAGACAAACCGTTTGATAGTCAAAAGCGTAAATTTTATCAATAAGCCAAAAAACAACAGTGAAAGAATCTTAAAGGACAAGGAAACAAAAACGTTTTTGGGAGGAAGCTAAGCAAATAATCAATATAATTAAAATTCCAGGAAGACAGGGATTTATAAAAGTGGTGTGGGGTTGAATGCAATCGTGAAGAGGATCTACTACCATCCAAGCAGTTCTTGAGAGGTTTAGAACAGAGCTCTAAACTATGAGTGGGCAGTTGGAGTTTATCAGGGAAGTACATCTTCACCCAAATGGCTAGACTATTGTTTTTACATTTACCACCATCGTCATGTACTCTATATCTTCTTACAATTATTTATCAAACCTTAAATTAAGATTTAAGATTGAAGACCCCCAAAACGAGTAGCAATTAAAGGTAACCTACTAATTTGTAAAATTGTCCACAATATTTAAACTAACAGTTAGAAAAATACCGACCGGTAAACTATATTCTTTTGTTACTTGAAAATAATTGAGGACTTTATAGCCTCAATTCTAAAAAAATCTGAAAATGTCAGACAAAATTTTTTGGGTTAAAAGATATCGCATTAGAGAAGCAAAAAAGTTTTTTCCATCGGAGGTTTTTGCAACAACGTTTGCCTTAAGTACATGCCTTAGTACATTTTTGGATTTTCATTTGCCTATGTACATTTGGTTTCAGTCATAGCCACACATTGAACTAAACAAAATTGTTTGAAACCCTTTCTGGTACGTATTAGTCAATACATGGAAACATGACAGTTCCTTATGTTATGTTCACCATATTCAACGATAGCCAGGATACAGCCACACCTGACCAGGAGAGGGCAAAGTACGAGAGGGGATTAAGAGAGGTGAGGGGACGGGAGGAAAGTTGAGTTGGTCCGCTCATTCCCTTCCGAACCGCCAAACCTCCTATGCAATATCTTTGGAAACCTATAAGAATTTGTTGCTTGAGATTTTCAGATTTGTTTTCTTATTGATGGCATACAGTCCTCAATTATATTCAAGTAACAGACTAAGAACGTCTACTAGTTGCTATTTTTCTAATTGTCAACTGTTGCCGAAAGGATCTACACCAGTCAACCAGTAAGCGCTCGACTCCGTCGAAGGGTAATGAGCAGATATTGGAGTAGTAATCGGTTACCAAATGATACCCTTCCTACTTTCCAAATTTAAAATCTCCCGAATCTTATTTACATTATTTTCTCACCGTTGTCTGTTTAAACATGGTCTTTTCTAATTCATCATAGCAGTACTTTCAGATTTTAAAAGGTTAGGGGGTTAGATATTTCAATAATGATTATTGCAACGCTAAGATAAATAAAGTCAAAAATTGCTCCCCAAGAGGAAACGTAAAAATCAATTGGTAAAAGATCCGCAAAACCACGTCTCGGGTAACGGTAGCAAGTCAAATTAATGACCGAGATATATCGGTCATTATTACCAACACCGGCCGCTGCAGTTAATGCTTGTATAAACTATAACGCGAATATTTCGTGCGTTTTCCTTTTAACCTTACTCTTAAGAAGTAAAAAAACGTCGAAACTAACATTGGCTGCGACATTCAGAAAACACGGTAGACATGTATAATGTATGAGAAAGTGTAACTCATACATAATGTATATACAGATCACCAGAACCCACGGCTTGCAATTCAAACTTGTTTAGTGTTTGTCCTATTAGGAAACTTAGCAAAATTGTTTTTGTTACGCAGCTTATACCAACAGACAAATATATAGTATACATGTTGACTAGTTATGAATTCAACGGTTAAAATTAAAGAGTTAATATTATATAATTAAGTTTAATTTATTATGAAGGAACTAAAAGATAGGCATTTTTGTATTATCATGACTTATACCAACCTTCAGCTAAATTTTTGGTACTACTCCATATAAGTTTTCTTAAATAATAAATAAGGTAATGAGAATTAATTTCCTTTTCTGAATTTTTCTAATTTTCTAAGTTTGATTGGGCCTGGTGCATGTTAAGCTAAAACAGAACGTCATAAGTACTTCCGGTTATTTTTAAAATATTAACAGTGTTTATCGTTCATAGTTTTTCTCGACAGGCTTTAGGAGAAAACGGATCCAACGAAATCCTTCCTAACGTCCAATAAATTTCTGGAATCTCAAGTTTAGTCTCGACAATTCTCTAAGTTTAACTTTAGCCTATTTATCATCTTGGTCAGATTTCTAAATCACAATTTGATGTTCTCTCTTTGACAACTTGGGTGTAACGTTTGATTTATGTACTTGTTATTTTTAGTATTAGTCAACTTTTTTGTGTAGTCTGTTTCACCCTAATGACATGTCTGCTTCCGACATTTATGGTCAATACATTATGGTATATAGGTCGGGATAGACAGGTTTTCTTGCATAGGTTTGGTTATTTTACTTATTTTTATTACGATTGTTATATTTTTACGATTTATATTTTCATATTCGACATAATTATCCCAAAAAAACAAACCTGTCTCGCCTTACGAAACTATTCAATTTAGCGAAACATAATCCCTCTTTTGCTTAAGAACGCATTTTGCTGGCGATAGTTTAACGTCAAATTAATTACTAATTGCTCACGTTCAGTCATCAATTCTCTTGGCGTAACTTATACCATTATATCACTCTATAGATCGCTGTAAATTACAGCATGACTTACTCTCTGTAAAATCTTCCATGACTTAACAGCGGTTGGCATAACGCTATGACTCACACTACGTTTTTATCTTTGCTTTCCTGCACGGTTTATTAAGTAATACATTATTAAGGAACAAAAAAACTCCAATACTGTTTGTCAAGTTAATATTATAACGGTCAATTTTCTGTTTGACCACCAATGTCAATGATCTGCCTTATGTATTAAGGAAATAATGGAGACCAATCATATTCATGGTGATGGAAAATCTGTTTGTATTGTTTAATCCATTGTAAACTGGTAGCTATCACTGAACGGTTCAGCTATCACTGAACAGCTTTCAATCAATCACACGTCATCGTACAGTCCGTTGTTGTTGTACCGTTCGTCCTTCTCTCGCCGTGACTGTGATTTCAAATTTAACTGTATAAATTTCAATATTATTACTTATTGTCTTTTATTCTGTATACTGCTAAGAATAAAAAATATACTTTATGATAAACATGTTTGAAAATGTGAACTCAATTAAGTAGCATTTTAGTCATTACAAAACGTTTCATTTTTGTATTTAAAAAACCTCCAGCAAAATATATTACAATGTTAATACCTGAGATGATATAGTTATATTTTTAAATATTTAAAGAAAAATTATTATTCCTAAGGAACTGTATTTGATGATTTTTTTGCTGTCAGTTACCTGTGTTATTTCTCTATAAAGTTACAATTTTAGCTACAAAGAACCTTTGGGCGAAAGAACCTTTTCTTATTTGAAAGCTATATTGAGACTTCTGGTTAAAGTAAACATTGCAGGTACTAATCACAACTTAAATAAAATAGTATTCTTCATCAAAAATAATTTTTTACTTTTTTTAAGATTAGGGAGAAACACTATTGATAAGAAAAAGTATCAAACTATAGTAGAAAAGAAGTACTGAAGATTGTATCTTAAGGCGTTCGTATCTCTTAAACCTAGCAATCCAATAAATAAGGGAAAGACTGAACATTTTATCCTTGAGGATATATCGCCACGTTTCGTTATCAGATTGAAATAACTGTAATTTTAACTGAAGAAATGTTTCATTGCCTTTGAAGGTAGAGAATAACTCCTTTTTTAAATCAGAAATGTTAAATACATGTGAACCAACTGTCACCAGCTTTGTAGACGGTAAAACTTCAAAAAACGTTTTACCATCAAATTAAGGTTTACCAATGCGCTCGCTCCATTGTAACACAGGTGTACATAAAAACCACCCTGGGCTCATCCTATTTCGTAAATGGAATAGAGCAGCATTGTTTGTTTCAATAATTTTGGATCAATTCCACATGCGACAGATTATATACAATATCAAAAATATGTGAGCATTATACCGTCCTAATTAAAAGGAATCCTTTCATAAAACCCGATAACCATGAGGTCCTTAGTGAAACCCTATTAACCTTATATTGAATTTAACTATATAAAAATTCTATACAGTGTTCATTCTTAAACTCTTAACTTCTCTTCAAAAATGTACGG
Organism: Flexamia atlantica; assembly: GCA_035578135.1. Classification (NCBI taxonomy): domain Eukaryota; kingdom Metazoa; phylum Arthropoda; class Insecta; order Hemiptera; family Cicadellidae; genus Flexamia; species Flexamia atlantica. The sequence goes on from JAQJVK010000011.1 coordinate 11,811,981, forward strand.
GAAAAACGATAGTCTATTGGATAGGATATAAGGTAAAAGCCGCTAGTAGTTTATTATGACAAACTATATTCATTTACAATACAAACAGAGTTGAGACCACCGACATTACATGGAGGCGATAGACGACACATGTATAATGTATGTCAAAGTGTAGCTTATGAATAATGTATCTACGGATCATCCAGGACCGTACCTGACTAACTAGGCTTCTCCAACTTGTTTAAACTTGCTAGGCAAATCTTAAAACTTGTTAAGCAAATAGATTTTTTTTCTTTTTCATCTTTAAATAATATATAAGCCTTATGGATATGTACTGTCGTATAATTCGTCGTGTGAATGTTATTACTGATTTATGTTATCAGGCTAGAAACCGTTTTTTGTTGAATGGATGTTTCAAAATAAAAAGGTAGACCTATTTTATTTTCAGTTATTATAGTTGACTCATTTATAGCATCACTTTTATCTGTTCTATATGAATATTCCGCAACATTAGAAAATATTCCCCTCCTTCGAACAAAATACTATTAACAGCTCAGGTTCCGTTAATAATTGTCTAAATTAAACATAGGTTACCATCATCTTTCAGATCGTAGAAAATTACATCATAACACTCCCCACAAAATCTTAGATTGGTAACAACAGTTACTAAGACGAACTCATTATGTTTTTCTGATGAGTAAATACGTAATTACTATATTAGGTTATTTAGTAAACACAATACTCTTTGTATATGTAGATTGTAGACGATTCTATTGATAACGAAACAAATGCTGGTGTTTTAATGGAACAGTGTGAAATGAATGACTACCAGTTAAGATAATAAAGAAAATCCAATCTGACTCAAACTTACGGCAACGGAAAATCAGATTACATTGTTTAACCTGTGATAAACGAGTAGTATTGTGCGGATGTCAATAAACATGTGTCAATCAATCACAGGAACAACCATCTGTTCACAGACTCCATTGATGATTAATTGTCCCCATTCCGTCTGTAAAATAGGATAAATACATTTTTTTCATTGTTGTGTATTTCTTCCCCAAGCGCTTTTTTTACGTGTTGATCGGGAACAGTCCAAACCCGGATCTTGTTACTATCTAACGCCAACCTTTTGTTAGATAGATTCATTTATTAATGGATAAGTGATAAATTAAATGTAAACTGGACCCATATTCGATCTGGTCAGAAATCAAACCGGCGACCCTCAGACTACGAGGTGAGCGCTTTATCCAACCGGCTGTTCAATCAATTTAATTACATGTCCGTGTTATATCTGTATTTAAAATTAAGTATGAATTGTTATTTCAGGGATTCAAATAGTTAGCACACATAATCAAAACAAAGTTTTTTATCTATGATAAATATTTACGTCACCTTTATTATGCACACTCGTGTCATGTGAACTGTCGCTGTTTTAAAAGTACAAATATTGGAAAAATACAATAACGTAAGAGTAATGAATGCAGCGCGTTATAGTTTCAAAGCGTACTCTCATTTAGTTGTGTAGTCTGAAGTGATCTGAGGTCCTTTAGTTTGAGATCCTCTCGAAACAATATAAGTTTTCTTAAATATATTTTGATTAGGATTTTTGTGGACATTTGCCGTCACTGATTAGTAAAAAACAAGTTTCACGACGTTTCGGGATCTGGAATCTGATCCCGTCTTCAGGTGGAAGAAAACCTAGAACATAACAAGATTATTGACACATAGCCAGGAAAACCTGGACAAAAAACACAGCTAAAACAGAGAACTGTAAAAGCAGTCACGAAAACACTAAGCTGAAAAGAAAAACAAAAACACAAAATAACACAGGAATCACAAGTATTAAGAATCACCAGACAGGAGAGAGCACGTCCACACCCAATCAGAGCTGAGCTGAGACTGGTGGGAGGAAAGCAAATGGCGGCGGCGACGGAAATGGCGGCGACCACAGCCAACCAAATCACGGCGCGCTACCGGTGGCGAAAACCTGAAACATAGACATGTGATATGCAAATTCCGTGTGTCTGTTTGTGTTTTTTAGTTATTTTTAACCTGATTTTGCCCCTTGACCTTGCTACGGGTTAACATGTTGTGAGAATTTTGAACAGAATTGTTAGTAATTACCCTATTTGCTGACACTTTATTTTCCCTGTCAACTCTTTGTTTAATATTGGTAGCCATAGTGGCCTTATTTCAAGTGAAGATTGACTGATTGGTTGGTCTGCTAGTTTTATGTATGAAGCTTCTTTTGAAAAAATGAGGTTCGTGGTGTACTATTTTTGCTTTGTCAAAATTCATCTGGTGATTTTCAGACCAGCAGTGTTGAGCAATTTTTATCTATGATAAATATTTACGTCACCTTTATTATGCACTCGTGTCATGTGAACTGGCGCTGTTTTAAAAGTACAAATATTGGAAAAATATAATAACGTAAGAGTAATGAATGCAGCGCGTTATAGTTTCAAAGCGTTATAGTCTCAGCTCAGCTCTGATTGGGTGTGGACGTGCTCTCTCCTGACTGGTGATTCTTGATACTTGTGATTTCTGTGTTATTTTGTGTTTTTGTTTTTCTTTTCAGCTTAGAGTTTTCGTGACTACTTTTACAGTTCTCTGTTTTAGCTGTGTTTTTTGTCCAGGTTTTCCTGGCTATGTGTTAATAATCTTGTTATGTTCTAGGTTTCCTTCCACCTGAAGACGGGATCAGATTCCAGATCCCGAAACGTCGTGAAACTTGTTTTTTACTAATCAGTGATGGCAAATGTCCGCAAAAATCCAAATCAAAATATAAAATCACCATCACCAACAATGAATTTCAAACAAATAAGTATATTTTGCTGTTGCATGCAATCTGACATTTAACTTATTGCAGGTTATCCAGATATCCTAAATAATAGAAACTTGTACAAAGACTGCACTGCAAATCTAGCTGCAGTTCATAAAAATATGGAGGACTTTAAATTGAAGAATTTATAGTACTTAAATGACGCAAAAGAAGGTATGACGTATGAAGTTATATCTTTCAAGATAATATTGTCGTGAGAGGTCCTGAGTAAGTTGAAAGAAACTGCAATTCTGCTTAACGATCTGCTTCGTTTTATCTTTGCTCTTTTTAGAAACTGTATGTTAAATCTGGAACTAATAATTATGTATATTCACTACCCATATGTATAGTAGCTATGATACTGAAACCCCGTATTTTCAATAACTCTTGCACCATATGGGCTAGAGAACTAGGGGTAATCGAATAAAACTTAAAAAAAAACATTGAAAGTTTTGATATCGTCATGGTTCAAAATAACAGCAAATGTTCATTTATTTTGAGCAATGAATTTCTGCGACATTACTGGATCACATAACACCCCGACCTGGTTCTATCCTGTTCAAGGTGTGGTATATTATTGATGGAGTTGTTCTTTAAGTCAAGTCTTCAATGTATTTTTTTACAATAAACACTGGAAAGATTTATTTGAGATGATTCAAAAGAAAAATCGATAACCTAAAGTGTGGAATATTGAAATAGAAGATAAGGTTTCGTGGGTCCGAATCTTCGAGCTGCCAGTATAATCAGATCGGTAACATTTGTTCTGTGCCGATTTACTCCAAGCATTGCTTGGACTTTCCACGCACAGGTATTAGACCAATGTGGACAGACCAATAAAATATTTAAAAGAGGCCGACACCAAAAATGGGGTTTCGATTTTTTTCTTAAGGAGATAAATTTCATGTCCAGGATCCTATTTCAGATGTGCTGTATGAGAAGACGAAATTAACTGTGATATATAGACAAGGCTTAAATCTTGTTTTTTAGTCTTAATTCTCTCTTTTTTACTGCTGAATCACTGACACCGCAATTTTTGGCTTTGCCTATTATAATATAAAAGAAGAAGAAGAAGAAGAAGAAGCTTTATTCTTGAAAAGATAAAATATTCAAAAACATGAAAAAGCATATAAGAACAATGGTTATAGATATGTTGTGGTTGGCTAACCTGCAAGAAAAAGAAAAAAATAAATACAAAGCTTTCTTTAGTTGAATGTCAATGAAATCTTATTTATTAAAATACGGCACAAAAAACCTCGGACTCAACTGAAAGCTTGCACATTTATAAATGATAGATTAGAACAAAAATAAGTATTAAGTAATGATCTGTAGTTTCATTAATTATTGTATAATTTTTTTCAATCACTTTGACCTTTTCTGCATTAGTATAACTTTGACTTAAATTAAATAGATTGATTATAGTTCGTTTTTTTATTCAAAATTAAATTCTTTATTAATGTCCCATCTGTATTACCAAGCTGTAAAAAATTTCCAATCTATAGAAAAGTTTGATTTGAAATCAGTTATGAAAATAAAAAAGAACATATGATATACGTGTCAATCCAGGTTTTTAAATTACATTGGCATGATGAAAAAATCTAAATCTCTTTATCGTTATGTAGTAAAATATTTACTTTATGACATAAAGAGATTTTTATTTTTTCATCATGCCAATGTAATTTAAAAACCTGGATTGACACGTATATCATATGTTCATTTGTATTTTCATAACTGATTTCAAATCAAAATTTTTTTGATCAGTTTATCCAACATACAAAGAGTGTTAATTATAAATTTAGGTAAGAGGTCAATGTTGGGCAAATATAAGTGATAATTTTGCTGAGCTGGACGGGCGAAACTAACCTAACACAGCAGTTAAGTCTGCAGATGATCCGCAGTGTAATATATCAACACCACACTGTTATACCGCTCCTGCTGATAACGGTAAATTACGTCCGGCTAAATTAAATTTACTCAGTCATATTTTGAATGCTCACACCAACTCAAATAATTAATAACACTTGTAAACTAATAGTTGCACACACGATAGTTTTAATAAACGTATGACTGTAGGCAATACAATAAAATTGTTTATCTCAAAATCCAGTATGACAGTATGACCAGGATGTAGTTGGATGTAGTTGGAGGCTAGCTCGAGGAAAATTATTTAAATAATTAACAATAAAACACAAATTTACGTCATACAACACTTTTATTTCACAAACTAAAATTACACAAATCCACAAAATTACACAAAAAAAATCCAAATCCAAATTACACAAAAAAAGTGTTGTATGACGTAAATTTGTGTTTTATTGTTAATTTGTGCTTAACAACACGTACCAAGAATGATTATCAAGAAATTAAATTATTTAAGGATTGTTTACTCTTTGATATTTTACTTGATAGGATTAGAAATTCTGGGGGGAACAAGAATAAGGCCCGCATTACACTATAAAACATATTTTATAAAAGATTTGATTTTACCAATCACAACTCAAGCCAGCTGATTTTCAAAACAAAACTTTAATTCTGATTGGTCAAATAAATCGTTTATAAAATATTTTATAGTGTAATACGGCCTAAGTGATTAGGGTATAGTTTTTTTATATAAAACCAATTGTAGCGACTATTAAGAAAACATATTCTATAACCTTGTGTTAAGGTTTTAAAATAGTAGTTTTTGCCAAAGGGAAAATATGTATTTAAAATTCGCCCATGTCATCTTAAATAAAATTATGTACAGAATTACGTACCATAGTTTTTTTTTAAATTATCAGCCTTTTAGTGTGGGTAGCTTTAGTTTAAAATACATTCGATTTTTTGTGTAACCTTGAGACAGCAGAGGCTAGGCTGATACTGTTAATCGAATATTGTAGTAAATGTTCAAGTTTCGTTCTTAAAATAGAGTAAATTATCGTGTTACTCTATGATATTTTAATGTGCTCTTTTGTGTAAAATAGAGGCTGAATAAATTAAATCCCTCCAGAGATAATATGTTGAATTAAAATTACTGAAATGTATGCAGGTATTAGTTATATTACTTATCTGATAAGACTCTACAGTCTACAAAGGTATGCCTCGGAGAGAACTGCCGCCCTCTCCTCCGGAATGTTTCAAAGGCATGTTTGTGCGGGTAATGTAAGCAAGAATATCATACAGATTCATCGTAGAAAGGGCTTGACGACGGTCTTAAGCCGTCACTATTCTGATTATGTAATTTTCGTATAATCATTGTCTTTTTAATATTCAATTTAAATTCGATTTGGTAAGTATGGAAAAAAGTGTTTGTCGTTTACAGGACTGATATCGGCTGTAGGTACAGTTTGATAGGATTTTAGGCAACTTTCTAAAAATCTTCCAAAGTTCCTCAAATTTAACTTGCCCAGCAGAAAGCTGGTCACTTCCCATTTTCCAGAAGCAAAAGTTTCGACATTCTTCACTAGAAATAAAAATTATATCTAAATACCTTGTGACAGAAAATATGAATATCTAATAAGCAAGCTTATTGTTTAATGTAAATGAACTTAGACGATAAGTATTATAGATATTCATAATGAAAATCTGTAATTTGGGCTGGGAAATATAAGTGGAATTCTTTGAGCTAGAGGGAGAGGAAAAATTACAACCTATTATTTAAATTTGATTACATTTAGGTTACATTATTTGTTCAAACAATCCGACATTGGCATTTGTACAAAGTTGTACTCTCTCCATCGAATTCTTGAACATGTGTTGCAAGGTACGTCTTTGAATTTCTTACATTAAATTTGTTATGTTTGTTCTAAGGTGCTGAATATCCTAAGAATTGTTTTTGTATGCCTTACTTTTTATGTATCCCCAAAGAAAATTACATAAAGGGGTCAAATCCGGGGATCTTGGGGGGGGGAACAATGCTTCTCTGATAAAATAAAGTTTTGGGTTGCGTTGGAAAAAACACCCTGTACATATACGCTAATATGTATACATATAAACATTATATGTAAATTAATATATACATTTTATTTTATGGAAGACTTAAAATTTCACCTGATGAAAAAGTAGATAGTTTATTGTCGTTCAGAACATTGTAGAAACATTACCTCCTTTTAAACCTTACTGGAACAAGTATAAGAATAACTAGAAAAATTAAAAGTAAACGAGGACACAGTCCTCAAGATGGAGTGGCAGTTAAGGTGTTTACTTTCGCCCAATTACTCAAACTATCAAGTGACTGGTACCAACGTGTACTTTCCATCTACTGCGTCCCATCGACAACCTGTTAATTGGAAAGTTCTTCATGAGAACAAGGGCGTTTACTTTAGCAAGACAAACTTAGTTTGATTACTAAATTGCAAAAACATTTACTTTTTACTCCCCCGCTCAAGATCAGCACGATAAATTTCCTCCTTCAAAATTTTTTAAGTTCGGGATAAATTCTTTGTATTAAAAACATATTGTGTATTTGGAAGAAAAAAATATAATAAATAAATGTTATCCGTAATAAAAACACAACTAATAAAGTAGGATTCTAGGTCACCTTACACGCTGCAACCTAAAATTGGATACTTCACCTATTAGCGAATTTCCCCTATAGGGAAGAAGCTGTTACCGTAGGTCTCATGGTAAGACCTAAGCCTAAAACCATCATAACTTTTCTTTTTGAGGTCCTCAGATGCCAAAAACACTATTCGTTCACTTTCATAAATATATATATATATATATCTATATATCTATATATATATCTATATATATATCTATATATATATCTATATATATATATATATATATGTGTCTTTAAGCACGATAACTTGCGCAAAAATGGTCCAATTGGAATGAAATTTGGCATAGACGTGTAAAGTAGTAATTATTCGGACGAGTTCGTAAACCAGCCCGATCGGACCACCGGAAGGGGGGGTAAAGGGGGGTAAACCCCCCCAAAAATGGGTTTTTTGAGATTTTTACATAGAAAAATAAAATTTTTCAAATTTTTATTGGCACCATTGAATTCAGCCCAAAAAAACAAACAATTTAGTATTTTGAATCATGGCTCTATGTCCATTGGTTGCCGAGATATTGAAAGTGGTAAACGCAGTACGTTGTCCCAATGTTAACCTTATGGGAAATAAATAAAATTCTATATCTCGCTTATTTCTCAATATATCTTGATAAAAGTTGGTAAATGGCTTCTTCTAGTTCAGATCTACTAAATATTGAATTAAAACCACCCAGTTTTAATATACCTGTAGCAGCAAACCTGCATACTCATTCCCCATGTTATTCTTATGGAGCTTACAAAAACATGTCAAATCTCGCTATGTTGGATCGAAATATGTTGTTTTGCACTTGAAATTCGCTGAGTATGCAGGTCTGCTGCAACGGGGGTATTTTCTATTCTTATTCCCCACAGCAGTGTTTAAAAAAATAACAGGAACGAAGCGCATAAAGATGAAAACATTTCATAAAGATTTACAATACACACAACATATAAAGGGTGAAAGAGAGTCAACATTTTTACAAAAACAAAATAATATGATAAGTAGAAAAAAGATATATTAGTTTTTTTTAATGCAAAGATAAAATAAAAAAAAAACAGCTTCAGATAAGACGCGATAAAAAAGTGCGTTGCTTTTACTAAATATTTTAAGTCACTGTTTTACATCAATAATAACAAACCATTGGCACTTACTATGTTTTCGTTTGAAGATTGAGAGCTCACAATACGGCTGCGCGTTGATAAAATAGCGATTAAGAACAGCAAATGTGTTTTAACCGGAGCTTGTGGGGATTACCCACCCCGTACATCATTCTCTTCTCTTAACCTCTCCATGTTATCCCTAACACTTTTTTTACACGCTTCACGCTTAAAATTACACAATGTTTAAAAAAAGTCCGTTCCCTTTCTTTTTTTTTGTTTTTTAAATCATTTTATCCACCTTCGGGGAATGATTCCAAGTTAACCCAAATTATTGTTTTACGTCGCCGATGTTTATGAACGTCCCCCGAAGAATGGGGATTTTGGGGACATCTCAGAATTTTCATAAAACCCTCTATTGAGAGACCCCTCATCTTAAAGAGCTTTAAAAATAGGCGAGTGGTGGAGGTTGGAGGTTTCTAACGTGTTTCAATCCGAATTGGCAGCTTGTCAAAACTCCTCCTTAAAACCTAGTGTGTCAGACTTTTGAAGTTATAATTTCACCTTTGGTGATTTAAAAACTGAAAGGACTCGAAAACAAATTATAAGGAAAAGTGGTCTCTTTTGGTAATAATCAAAACTTTGAGTGTCCCGCAAAAATTTGGGATCTTGGGGGTTACTTAAAGTTCTCTAATTTAAACCTATTTTGAGTAACCTCTAGTTTTAAGAGCGTTTTAAAACATAAAAAGCGCTTAAAAATAAGAGGTCACTTAAAAGAGGTTTACATTAGAAAAGTTTGAGTAGCCCCAAAAATCCTCTATTTTCGCGGACCCTCAAATTTCTCAAAATTTTAAATATTACTAAAAGAGACCACTCTATATTTTAATGATTTTTTTTCGATTCAGTCTTTAAGTCAGCATAGGTGAAAATAAAACTCCAAAATCTTAGGCGCCAGGTTTCAAGAATGAGTTGTATTCAAAACTTCGACAAGCTGCCAATTTGGATAGGAACACGTTAGACACATCCAACATCCACCATTTGCCTATTTTTGAAAGCTCTTTAAAATTAGGGGTTTGCATTTGACAATTTTTAGTTGCCCCAAAAATCCCCCACTTGCGGGAGCAATCAAAAATTTCGATGCCATCAAAAGAAACTTTGGACTACGTTAATATAAATTCGCAAAGTCGATTTGTTTGTTGTAACTAACAAAAAAATTAAGAGGGGGGACGGATTTTGTTTACACACTTTACACTAACAAAGTTTAAAAAAAATACTTTAGTGTATCTACACATTAATATGCGAGGTGGTTTATTTTAAAGTCATTACTTATGACAGCCTTTAAACTTGTGTATCCAAATGCATTCTTAATTATTTACGGGGTGCTCCATTTGTAAATACCTAGACTCTGATTGGTTTCACTAATTAAAATCAAGAAAAGAGCATGGATCTTAAATAACTTTTAAACCCCTTGGGTACAGACTGAAATCTTTTCCCTGAATGATAGATCTATTAGTGTGACGATGAAAAGAAATTTGATACTAAGTATAAATAAATTTTCTTGTGAAATTATGGGCAGTTTCAATATGTTTCCCTTGTGGTTAATTAATTAAAACTGTGTTCTATCACTTAAAAAATGAAACAACATTCAATTACCTATAGATATTCAAAATTAATTAAATTACCAAAATTTGCAAAGATTGGCTGTGGTTTCTTTTATTTAATCTGCAAGAAAATAACACTGATATTATTTTTCTTGAACCAAACCCAAGACGACGATATATTTCTAGAAGGATACAGCAGACTATCTTTACCTTACTGACTAGGCAGGATGAACTGAAAGAGTTTATTATGATCCATTATATCGATTTTATCATGATTTACTAAATATCAGATAATAATTGACCGAATACATAAATATCTTGAACTGATATCAGTACATTAATTGTAATCCCATATTTCGATTTAAAAGTCATAGTGGAATTTTTTTAAAGTCCTATACTCTTTTGTAAGGACTTTAAAAAGTCTACTGCTTTAAATGTTTGTTCTAGATGACAAAATATATACCGTACATACTAGTCATGGAATAATCAAGTGGGAATGAAAAATATTAATTTATTATTTTTATAATTTTCATTTTTCAATTATTTCCATACGTATTTATGGTTTTAAAATACTAAAATATACTAAATATAGCAGGCTTGAATAAAGTATCCTTTCAAACGGAGATTCAATCTGTTATGGTTTGGCCTAAATATGTAATAACAGTTACCGCGTTGATCATATTAATATCAGCTTATTAGCTGACCAATCCATCATCAACTATACCCAAAGTAATTATCTTATCAAATTTCGAGTCAAATATTATCCTATAATGAACGTACTGCATAAGTTATTGTCATTGACAATAAATTTACAATCCCGATAATATAAAACAATTTCAGGTTTTGAAGTTTAGAAAGCAGTTTGCTTCATACTTTCATCGAAATAATTGACTAAACAATGTTTTCCCAACCATTAATTAGTCCTTTCAAATCAATTCCTGAATATTAATTCGGGTAAAATAAACTCAGAGGAGTAAATCTTGCCATGAGAGACCTGCGCTAGTGATCGAACACCGTTGAAATATTGCCCAATTTTACGCCACGTAACCTTATCACACCAATAGCATTTTATGTTTTTTTTATTCAAATCAGTTATATGTCTATTTTACTGACAGCTACTAAATATAATATGAAAGACAAACTATTAAACACTTAGTAACTTAGTATATAAACATTTTTACCACTAAATGCTTTCCAACCAGTATAAGGTTTTAATTGTTTGTGTCTAAAGATTAAAATTATAGTATGAAAATGTACCATTCCTCTATTTCTTTTAGCTACAAAGTTTATAACAATTAAGTCAAAGCAAAGCTTGCATCGTATATTCCCATTATTTTATATCTTTACAAAATGGTCATCATTTCACATGAGTCTAGGAGACGTGAGTACATAATATAAAAATTCAAAATAATAAAGTATTTTTATACACATATAAACTAAGAAAATCCAAGACATATTAGAAAGTTTTAGGATTGCAACGCATGCTCGATCTCGAACTCAAAAAAATCTTTTTTTTTGCAAAGCGTATCACCTAAAATATAATAAGGTTAAGCATACGTCCGAACGAATTACAATACCAACATTCTAAGATAAAATTACAAATAACAAAGGTAGAGTGAAGGAAATCCAATTTTCTGGTTACAATATTTTATTGCACACATGTTTGGTCTTTAAAGGTTTTCAACCCGCTCTCTCGACGAAATGAAAACCTTAAGCATACGTAAGTTATTGGTAACGGAGAGGTGTACTCCGTTGTATTTGGGATGCTGAAATAAAAAACTAGCTTAACTAGCTTAACTAGCTAAATAAAAAACTAGTCCTAAAAACTAGTAATTTGTAAAATAGCAATATGATTTATAATTTTAATTAAGCTTACTAAATTAATCAGTGATTTAGAGTTATTATGCTACCTTTTAAAGGATGAAATTTTCTCCATCTTCAGTCCTTAGGCAACAACAACAGTAAATAAATATTTGAATTGAATTAAAATGTATTTACTGTTGGCTTTCACCCACACTATTTTAAAAAGGAGGCTAATCAGAACCATCATACCCAACAGTAATAAAACTAGTTGTTAACTAAAATAATCTACTCATTTATCATTTCTATTTTCCATTTAACTTCCCAATAACTTTACTTCGAATCCTTTAAAACAGGTAATATTAAAATATCAATAATGAAATCCTTAAACATCACAATTATTAAACATATATTCATCCAATATTTCACGTACTAACCTGATTTTTTAACAAATTCTAAATTGTGTATTTGCCAAAAAGTGTTATATGCAGTGTTACCACAACGATTCATTTAAATGTTGCTAGTAGTTCAGCTGAATGTTAGTATCAGCTGTTGCCTGCTGATTAATCTACACCAGCTGTAGACATCAGCTGATCATTTGTTACACGAAAATCTACCGGGTTTACCGGCAATTTTCCACCATTTATTTGATAAAACTATAAACTTTCTTGTTGATTTGTTTCAATTAAAAATACTTATGGGATTCCAGTAAGGGTCATATTATTTTCATTTGTATACTAGTTTCCAGCAATAAAATAGTTCGTTTCAAAATATGTCATGTTAAAAGAGGAGTCATTTGAGATAACCGTATGCCTACGTTCAAGGTTCAGGTTTCAGGTTCGAAGAAATTTCTTTCTGCTATCCATTAATAATTAAATTTTTAGCAATGTTTGGGATCACCATATCGATAAGTTTGGATTTTGATTTTGCAGAATTACAAAAACTTACAAAGATTTTAACGTATCAAGGCGATTTGTCAGCAGGCATTTTGCTATTTCCAATGTTGATCAATTGTTGTGATAAAACTTATTTACATTTTTTTTGTGATCCTACTCGAATGTGAATTTTAGCGAATTTCCCCTATAGGGAAGAAGCTATTACCGTAGGTCTCATGGTAAAACCTAAGCCCAAGACCATGATAACTTTTCGTTTTGGGGCCACCAGAAGCAAAAAACACCATTCGTTCAAATTTATATATATATATATATATATATATATATGTGTGTGTGTGTGTGTCTGTCAGCACGATAGCGGCAGTAAATATGGTCCGATCTTGATGAAATTTGGTACAGACATGTAAAGTGGTAATCGATTGGACGAGTTCGTAAACCAGCCCGATCGGACCACCGGAAGGGGGGGTAAAGGGGGATAAACCCCCCCAAAAATGGGTTTTATGAGTTTTTTACATAGAAAATTAAAATTTATCGAATTGTTATAGGCACTATTGAATTCAGCTCAAAAAAACAAACAATTTAGTAATTTGAATCATTGCTCTATGTCCATTGGTTACCGAGATAAAGAAAGTGGTAAACACAGTACGTTGTCCCAATGTTAACCTTATGGGAAATAAGTAAATTTCCATATCTCGGTTATTTCTGAACAAATCTTAATAAAACTTGGTAAATAGCTTCTTTTAGTTCAGATCTACTAATTATTAAATTAAAACCACTCAGTTTTAATATACCTGTAGCAGCAAACCTGCATACTCATTCCCCATGTTATTCTTATGGAGCTTACCAAAACATGTCAAATCTCGCTATGTTGGATTGAAATATGTTGTTTTGCATTTGAAATTCGCTGAGTATGCAGGTCTGCTGCAACGGGGGTATTTTTATTTGTGTATTTTTAACATTGTCATTTTCAATGACGACCGTGGAAAATAAAACAGTTATGAAAATACCGAAATATACAGGGAAACATATTGAGACTTTTCACTGAATGAATAGATGTCATAAACTAATACACAGATATTAATTTTGACAATGTTCACTAAAACAGCTCAGCCATTGTTACTGTTTTTCATTGAGTACACATAGAGTGTTGACTGTACCAGACATTAAAAGTATGAAGGTTGGGAATCAAAAATAATTAATATAAGCGTTTTGAAAGTAATGAAATATTTTTTTATACTTATATTACATTTAAAATTTAATATTTTAACTAAGATAGGACAACGTCAATCGGGTCGGGTAGCTTAAATCATTATTTGGTTTAATTTAAAATGCAATAAAAATCTTTAAACACCTAAAAAGAATTATTTTGTAATAACACAGAAAGCAAAACCTACAATTCACTAATATTGTGAAATTTATTTCATAAATAATGTTATCAATCAGGCACTGTCATTAAAAGTCTATAGTCTCTGAAAAAATGGACTCCACTTATAACAACGTAGCCTGTGGCTTCATGTTTTTTCATTTTACGATATGAAAAAACTTTTGCGTAATGAAGTAATTATGTTCAATCCTTTTTAAAACAAATTAAAACAGTTATTTGCAAATGGATGTTTATAAGGGTATAAATAATTTAAAATGTTTGTACTTTGAGAAAATAAACCTTTTTTAAAGAATGACTGGATCTTCAACTTTAAAAAAGTGGTTATGGGTCGTACAAAATGTAAACTGTTTTATGGAAATTATGCTGTTTACTGACAGAAACAAACATAATAATACTCACTTCAGTTTTACACTTAATTTGATTTAAAATTGTTTTGCAATTTTCTTTTAAGAAATCAAAAAGACGTAATTAGACCCAAGCTTTAAAATTAACATGTAAGTCTTGACGTTATGAATTATTCCACAAAACAACAAGTCTGCATCAGACAGTTATAGATGTGCTGTTGTGATTTTGAGAGGAGAGAAAGTTATAGACATTAATAACCTGCATGCAGTTTATTTACCTGGCTATTATTAGTACGATAGAATAATATAATTAGTAGGAAGGTATATCCTTGGATCCATACAAATATACAGTTTTATATAAAAAACGACGTCTAACTAATAGCGCTGTAAAAACTCACCTTGATGAAAACTGTAGGGGAAAAGTGTTCTGTTCAGATTTTGAAATTAAGTTGCATTGCATATAGTTAATACATTACTCTGAATGGATACAGACCATCATTAACTGGCTTTCAGGGGAAACTAATGTTTTTGGTAACTTGGCCTATTTGTCAACTGATGGATTGACATGCATTATATTCATTTTCGCTGTGCAATATGTTAGTCAATCAATCCGTCATTAACAGTTAGCAAAGTTATCAGCTGATGAAAGTCAGAGTCATATGCCGTGTTTTTCACATCATCGTTGGCTGTGAAATAATTCCATCTTTAAATTGATTTTTTTACTACTCTATTAAATTGAACGGTAAATTTTATTTCCTAACGTTTCTTAAATCTTTTGTAAAACTATATTGTTTATTTATTATTTGATATTCATGATACAGTCCATCTGTATCCGTTTTATAACGAACAGAGTGGCAAATAATATTCCCATACATCTTATTTCGAGGCTCTACCACGGGGGAAAAATTTCCCAAATGTTGCCTAAGTTTCAGCAACATGTCTATGAATCAATAAGAGAGTTTTTTTTCAATTAATGTAAAAGTACTACTTTCATATTAATTTTACCTAAATTGATTATCTATTTTAATATTAATTTCCAACTCCTCGGTTTCCAACAAAATTTGTCACCAAAGTTAAACGTACAATGTAACAATGTTATCACTTATCGTGGTTAGTATTAATCCTTCTAGTTGTTTTATCTTTATAACCTTGCTGAGAAACAATTCTGGAGCCTGTAAATTTATTATTTTTTGTGCCTGCGAGTAAATATATCATGGGTGAAGAAAGTAAATATATATCGTGGAGAAAGTCAGTTTCAGGCCTAAATCGCAAAGGTTTGTAAAATATTGTCAACAAATTAAAATGCATTGTTGTTTTGAGTTTTGTTTTTAACTATATCACACTTTTCAGCTGAAGGAATGGATTTTACTAACTATATTATAGCGTAATTTAATTTTGATATTTGCATCACGTTTTATAAAATATGATTACGTAAAATTTATTCTCATCATAAATATGAATTTCATGAGTTAATATGAGTCAATATTCTGTTAATATGAATTTCGTTTTTACTCCAAAGTATTACAACAAAGCCCTAAAAACGTTATTTGATGTTTGCGATTTTCTAAAATAGAACTTTTAGTCATGGCATGCAAATTTACTAACTTTTTTTAAATATTTTTGATGATACTTACCTCCACAGAAATCCGAATAAATAAAATGACTCGGGCATTGAAATAAAAAGGGTTATACTTTTTAAAGAGTCCCTATCAATCACAGATTGTTTACCTTCAACAATTAATGTTTCATGCAAATAATAAAGACCTATGAGTATCAAAACACAAATTGATACTCATAGGGGAAAATATAATTACTTATCATTTATAATTACTTATCATTAAAAAATATACCTTCTCATTTCGTGCAAGATGATTTAAATATATACATCGATTTAAAAATATATCATGTTTGGATTCGGAAAGAGAATGAAGTAATGAAAAGGCATTAATATGAACATTTCAAACGTTGTTTGATACCACAGATATTTAACGAAGTGAATTTTCATTACAGGTGGTGAGTTGACATTTATCACACAAACGCTTTTCGATTCTATTGGTTGAAGTTTATCACTATAAAAAGTTAGAGAAACCTATTATTTACATCCACGGTCTTTGATGAATTCAACATGTAATTAATTATTTAATCATTGAATTTATTAGCGTCACAAAGACTTATAATGCTGTTATTTTTTGTTCGTTTTTTAGAAAAAAAACATCAACAATTGTAAAAACAATGTCCTCAATAATTATATATCAAACTTTTGTATTTCCTTAATTGCAAAGAATTTCGTTTTCAAAGAACGATGGGATGCTTGATTTATTATTTACACCAGTATCACGTGTTTTTCTCTTTTCTCGTAACTTCATTATAGTAAATTGTAGTTGATTTATTCCGAATATTGAATGGTTATATATTTCCCTAGTGTCATTTGGACTATTCAATTGTATGAGAAAAAAATTTGGATATAAGGACGGTGTATACCTGCAAATAGTGTTCCACATAACGAACACATTTTATAGTCTATCCCAAACCGAGCTATCAACTACAGACTTGACTTGCTGATGGAATGTGGTGTTCAACTGGTCTACATCACCGCAGGACTATGGATGCCGCTGTTAGGTTTTCATTTGAGGCTAATCGAGGTGAAATATTTCGACTCATAAGAGAGGAAATTACCTCTCCTATTTGGCTGAGTCGTCATTTGAAATATAAAATTTTTTTCTGAGGAAAGGAGGGATCACGGATACAAGAATGTTATGGTTCTAAGCATTATCAAATGTCTCAAAGAGTCGAATGTGAATAAAAATTGCATACATGTGGTTTTATTCGCATTTTCAATTTTAACTACTTTTAACAGAAGTCTATTACAATCCGGTTTGTTCAGGTTATTTGTTCTAGTTTATATTCCCTGTCATACTTTTTGTAGTGTTCGTGGGAGAAACTATGTGGTAATGTTTTTCATTGCGGCTAACAAATCACAGATTTTCTTAAATTCCTGTATTCCTTATCTTAACCTACAATGTGATAGGTCTCATCGTTCTCCACTTCTATCTTCTTTTATTCACACCGATTTACAATTCTGTACTCGATCCCACGTTCACCTTGCAGCACGATCTTAAGGAAGGTTAACTTTCCTATTCTAATACCTTTCCAGGAAAATGTTTTTATTGTATCCACATCATGCAAAGCTAAAATCAGCGAAAAAAATTCATTTGAAATATATGGCTTAAAAACATTTCATATTGCCAGGTAAGGGTTGAACAAGAATAGGTGGTGACTGAACTAATGTTCCTTCCTAGTGGTTAATATGTTTTCCTAAGTTCTAATTATAAGTAGTGAATTTTTTTATAACCCCAAAATTACGTCATTTTGCGGTTATCACAAGCTCCCTCTAGTGACTTAAACCTAATATATTACAATATTTAATCTTCCCAAATCCTCCTTCCTGTGTATGAGATGTAGTTATTGGAGGGTTTCCATGCATGGTAGATTATCCTCTCTGATTAAAACCAGAATTTCAATGTTCAATTTTTCTTTGATACGCGGCTCAATTTAATCATAATACTTTTCATATATAAAGAATATACTTTCGAAGTTTTATTTTAACTGAACAAAAATAGGCGTGTAAAAACAACAAAAACCTATCATCTTTGCAGCATGCAATTTCCCTCTTTAGATAATTTTAGTCGTTGGAGTTGTACTGTGGTAAAGGAAAGTGATATTTTTAAATATTTTACACATTGGAATAAAATGTTTTTAAAATGACTCTTAAAAGTGAAAGAACTTACTTCTTTAGATGATCTCAATTTTTATAATTTTTTATACCAATCCCCATTCACGAATTTTTATTTCTTCATTATAGTTTTTGTGGATAATTAGCGGTATGACCTATTTGAGTAATGAAAGCTGAGATCGGTTATGTGGTAAATAGCCAGTACGCCATCTCCACAGTTTTCTCCAAAAACGACTGTGTACACGCAGACGTGAGGTGAACGGATTTATAAAGATGCTTAGCGGGAATAATGCCAATTTGAAATAACCTGAATTCAAAGTTCCAGAATCATACGTTAAGCAAAAAGTTATTGTTCGGGATTTTTTCGTTTTGAATATAATTTTTAAAACTAGAATGAAAGTTTGTACAAAATAAAAGTCTCGGTCAAGTTATTCTGAAGCGGAAAGTATAAATAAGTTCATGCTCCAGTTTCCTGGAAACTCTGCTAACTGCTCTATTTAACCTCTGACTTTGTTCTTAAATCTTCCTCTTGCATCTGATAAGGATGAAGTATACCATGAGTTTTTGTCAAAACAACCCTGAATTCAGCAATTAACGTTTTTATTTACATTCCTTGTGTAACTTTGTTATAGAAATAACTACGTGCCTATAGTGTAGAAATAACTACAGCATGATGCAGCGAGTTTATTTGTATTTGTAATTTTATTATAATAATATTTCAAAATACAAATCCTTATCATCGTAATACTGCATGCTAGTAAATAGAGATTGCATTCGCAATTATAGTTTACAATCTTATTTCAATTCCAATTCAAACATCATTTTTTGCAGCTTATAAGAAATTTTATCGATTATTTAAAAAATCATCATTTTAATAACAAAATGATTACAAACAAATAGTAATCCAGATCCTAAATCCAGATCTAGACAAAATATTAGAATTCAGCAGGGATTTTTTATATAGATCGAAAAATGTAGAAGGAAACAAGAAAATATAATAAATTGGCCTAAATTTCCATTCCCCAAAATCTCATAATCACATTGAAAATCGGAAAACTCATTTCACTGGTAGAGTTATTCAATCACTACCAGGGATTTCCTGTCCTGTAAATAAAATACTCCTGAAAAACGGCAAAAAGTATAACACAGTTTACAACATTGGAAAACTGGAAGAAACTTGTTAAAAGAAACAAGTTCCTTCATGTATGATGCATGAAGTAATCTTGTTGGTTTTCGTATAGAGGTTTATGACGACGATGAAGCATATTTCCCTTTCCTCGCCTCGCCAATTGGTTTTTCAACATGAGGCTGCGAATGTGGGGTGATGGGAAACCCTCCGGGCCGTCCACTTTAGTTCGCCGGAGAATTTTTTATGATGAGATTTAAGGGGTTTTATTAAAGTTACGTTTTTTATGTAGGATTAACATAAAATAGTTTTATAGTCCACTTCAAATACCGTGGCTCCTGACGGATTAATGAACCTTTGATCTAGCAGGTCTCTTAATCCCCTAAAATAAAGTATAGCTTTCATTAATTATAAACTAATGGCGTGAAGGGGCTAAAAACCCATGATTAGAGAAATATACGATTAAAACAATATTTTAATAAAGTACAAATTATTTATCATAGTACAAAATACCTTAATAGTAAACTGACTTTTAGATCTACCATATTATTACCTAGCACATGGTTTTGAATTAATTATCAACACCACATGTTTTGTGTAAGCAAAGCATATGATCCCAATGCCAGATATTTTTACGTTATTTCTCCTTTAATAGTAAACCTCCGTCCTTGATTTGAGCCCCCATCTTGAGCCTTCCATGTTCATACGACTTGTCAGACGCCCACAATTTTGACGCAAGGAATGGCCTTACTAAATTAAATATATTATTGTATTAGCTTATAGATTACTGTTCTTGAATACGACCAGTTATAAGGTTGTTTCCTTAATTTGCCTTTACTTAAACCTCGAAATTAAAAGAACCACAGGAATAAAAGATCAATATTCTCAAATCACGATGAAATTTTGTCGTAATGTTACTTTTTTTACCTTATCGAATGGTGAATATGTTTTTGCAATGATAATCGACTATTGATGGATAAATTTAACATAATCACAGAGGAGAATCAAACAGAGGTATCTTCTAATGTTGCGCCCAGTGTGTGTCGAACGCTGCCCAGCTTGTGCCGAGGACTTAGTTTACCATTAACTCTGCACCGTCGCTGCCTTCTCCTAATTTAACTTAACTGTAACTAGAAACTGGATTTAACTGTAACTAGTACTTGGGCGCAACAGAAGACCCATTTAAAAGCGACCTCTGTCTGATACTTCGCTGTGACATAATATAGTCCTGAAACGTATTATAGTGTCGTCCAAAAGAAGTCCCAACTAAAAAAGAATAACAAAAGCAATCCTTTTCCAAAGTTTGTAAGGAAAAAACTTTCCAATAACAAATTTAGTAGTTCAAATGTAAAAATAATGAAATCAATTACGTTTAAAATTTAAATGTGTCTGTGATTCTTTCTGAAAGTCCTTCAGCACCCACACACATTACCCCTGATTGCAAGCGTTTGTGGTCCTACTCGCTAACAACCATCCCAACGCTAATGAAATCTCTTGTCCCACCAGCTCATTTACAGGCCTCTCCGGTATTTCAATTACTGAATATTCAAATTTAAAAAGTTAAGTTTATGTCAAAATATATATTTGTATCCTAGCACTTCAGTATGAACCAATATTTTTCTGCATTAGATTATTAATTTGGTAAATAATAATGTAGGTGTAGAAATTGGATTGGAAAATGGACCAACAGTACATGGTCGCCATATGACTCCCACTGGTGGTTTTTAGCAACCCTTTCAGTGATTAAAAGTGTTACTGAGGGTTAAGGGCATGAGACTAATATTAAGTATCACAAAAGATAACAATCGAGATTAAAAATCCAAAACCGCTAACGTACGGGATATTAAATCCTATAAAAATGTAGACACCGTCAATTTGCTTGCCTTGGAATACATTTAATAAATTTTTCATTGTGATGTAGTGTTAAAAATGACTAAGATACTCCTTTTTTCGAAAGCTAAAAAAATTATCGTTTACCACGTGATTGTTGGTGGCATTTACAATTGTAAAAAAAATTCAGGATAAAACCAAATTGAGGGCTTTGTGTTTCCCAAGAATTGTTTTTCGGAATAGGGGTATTCCGAATCATTTACACCCCTAACTTGCTCATCACACCATAAAAAACAATATACATTACCAAATATTAAGCAAATTGGATAATTACGGCCGGCCACCAGAGTTCAAAACGAACTGCGTTAGTAAATTCTACTTTTTGTTCATAAATTAGTCAATTTTTATTCTAAAACATCTTCAATAAATGGTGTTTTTTTTTTTTATACTGGGGACCCCAAAACAAAGGGATATCATGCGACCCATTCTTAAATGAGTGTCCTTGCGGGTTATGCCGATGGCGTCGTTGTTGCTTGCCGGTTCTTTTTTTGGTTTGAAGTGTAATAATTAATAATTGCTTTGAATAGAAATGCACTTTGATGTTTCGTATATTTATTAAGAACGATGTCCTCAACTTTTTTAGCTTTCAGATTAAATTTTATTATTATAGTTTTAAAACCCACGAATTAAAAAATAGATGCAATAATGTTTCTGATACATTAAGGACAAAACCATAAACTATTTACGATGAAATAATAAATAAATATATGTGAATAAAGTATGCATAAAATGAAATTGAACTAAATAAAAGTAGCAATAGTTGATGTGTTGTATTTTGAGCTATGGTAACCGTTTAAACCTCAAGCAGTTGGAGTGGAGTGAAAGCCGTCAGAACACCAGAGCTGATCTCAGAAGTCGTACTACCAGTCTGAGATATTAACATTTTCTAGCAGCTGACTGTTTATATATTTATTGCAATTTATAAACTTTTTACATTACTTACTGTTCAAGATTATTGAGAATGAATGACGTCTGACAGCTCCGGCACTGAAGAATGTCAAAACTCAAGCATCAGCTTTTTCTTCAAACACCGAGGATCTCAATCAATACCATAAACTTTAAGAGTTAAATAAAACTATCTTACTTCAATTAAAGAAAACCTATTATCTTTAAAGAGGGTAATTGAACTAAATATACTACATAAACGTTCATATTGTCTTTCTAAAACAACGAGTATTTCAATCAAACACCCAATTAATGGCCACATTTTTTTGACAAACAAACTGTACTTGCATCAACAAACCCTGGGGCAACACAAATGGGGGGAGTAAATGGCTATTTTCGCATCAACGGTTCACTGTCACGCAATACACGCAATACTGTCCAACAGGCGTTGTATCAACACACAATCATGAACAGAAATAATTGGTTTTGAATTCAATCGTGTGAAGTTGAATTTAAAATCCGTCAATTACCAGTGATGTTTTTTAAGTAACTTTGGTTTTACTTTTATAAAGGGTTTTTAAGGGTACATGAAATAGGTATTTTTAGATTATGTTTATTGAATATACAGCTCGGTTGAAATTTTTTTCAGGGCTGCAAAAGATATAATTGTTATTATTTTGCAATCTGACTACTAACCAGACCGTAATAATATGCAATTGAATATGCAATTAACAACTGACAAACACGCAAAGCTATGAGATACGAACGCAAAATATCAAAAAAGTTCAATTTAAAATAAGATTTATTTTAATTCAATAATGTAGATAAGAAAATCTGTGTGTTTTTCCCTAAACAAGACACAGACGACGACGACGAAAGAAGACTTGACGTTATAATTTAAATACATATAAAAACTGCAGAAAATATTTACGAGATGACACGCTGTTTGGTGTGCGTTAGGATTTAAACATATTGTAGAGTACTCATATTAATTGCAAAAAATGCTCTTACAGATTGAAAGTATATTTTAAAAGGATATTTTCAATGTAAATAAGATAAGTTTACAAGCCAAGTTTTAAGTTACAACTCTAACTCTAATGAGGAATAAAACTACGATGTAAGCATACTGCAGGCTACAAACCTCTATAAGTCTTCTCATGTTTTGTGTAGTTTAACTCAGGAAAATTTTACCCTTATCTGATGAAAACGAAAGATTTAAGAATTAAGTTCAAGTTTAAAGAGAGCAGTTAGCACAGTTCTCGGGAAACTTGAGCAGGAACTCATTCGGCCTTTCCGCTACAATATAACTGAACTACAGCATTAATTTCACAACATTTCACATATACATATTTCACTAGCTCAACCAAGTAAAATCTTTAATACCTCCATATTTTAAGTAAAAATTACGAAATTACAGAATTTAAATGAATTGATCAATAACGTTTAGAGGGAGGGTTTTGTCTATTTATTATTTCAAGTAAATTTTTTATAGTTATTCGACAACTCTTCATTTTTTTTCTTGAGCGTTATTAGAAAAACAAGAATTAAACTATTTCACAATTTATTTTAGATTCATTTATTTTTTATCATTATTGAACATTCAATCGGGGTAGAGTATTTGCTTGCAAGTCGTTTAAGACTTTCACCCTTAAATTTAAACACACACTACTTACAAGGACATCTTTTTGACCGCAGGAAGAAATTAACTCACCAACGGATATTAATGTAAATCTATAAATTAAACTAAATAAGTATAATTCACGAGACGAGTAAGTTTGTTATCAATGACGATCAGTTTCATTCAATTAACAATCAAAACAGAGCTTTTACAACTGTCTGCTACAGAGGCTATTTTTCATTGCGGCATCTGTCAAAGCCAAGTTCGCTTCTATTTATTTGTTAGTATATTAAAATATAAATTGGTAATGAATACCCATTAACTGAAATATAACCATTTATTTATTTTTTCAACAATGGTTTGCTTTCAAACTATGTTCAGTTTTTGTAATTTTGAAATAGAGGCGGTATTTTTTTGGTTTTGAGTTACTGTACATTGATACATCGATGATTCTCGAGCCTTTATTTTTCTAAGACCATAACCAGTTGATAAAAAAATTTAGTCTCCAAAAATATACATTGTTATATATGTATGAAAGTCATAATCGGTTGACTCATTCATGGGTTTGACCGACTGGCTGATCACAGTTTCCCAGGAAATAAAAGGCTTACGACTATGAAACTTGAATCAAATGTTCTTCATAGACTTTGTATGCTTACTAAGAAAGGTTTTTAAAATGTATTTTGCAGACGAAAAAAATAGGGTGTATCACAAAATTCAAAATGTGGCTAGTATTCAGATTCCAAAGCTTAAGAAGGCTTCTTAGACCATGAAACTTGGCATAGATATTCTTTGTTGACTCTAGATACTGTAATGAACTTTCTTTGCTAGTACTTTTACTCAGTCCTCAGCTTTAGACTTTTCACTGGGTTTTGAAGGGTTCTAACATTGACTGGACTCTGGATCTCCACAACACATTTATTCTTATACTCTAGTTGACTATGTACAATATTTTACAAGAGGAGGCTTAATCGCTCCAGTGCCTCCAGGGTGACCTTCCTGGCAAACTCTCCTGGACCACGCAGTGTTGTACTGGTGTCTCTCTCGGATGTGCCGTAGACAGGTCCCTCGTAGTAGACTCGGGGTCTTCTTCTCCGTACTCCCTCTCCGAGCTGCGCGACTCTCGACAGCAGCTCCTCTCGCCTCGGCCTCGTGTCTGTCCTGCTCCACTGCCGGCTCCAGACTGCCTCTGTAACACAATCTACCTGATTATATAACCTCCAATTGTGGAGGGGGAGTTCACCCCCACCACCACGGTTTCATGTTCCCGGGAGGCAACCCATTCGGCCTCCGAGGACTTAATGCTGTGGCTCAGCGCGCCATCCAGCGGCACCGAGCTAAACGCGCCCAGGTGCGGGGTGCTGCGGCTCAACACGTCTAGCAGCGGCACCGAGCTCAACGCGCCCAGGTGCGGGGTGCTGCGGCTCAACACGCCAAACAGCGGCACCGAGCACAACACGCCCAGGTGCGGGGTGCTGCGGCTCAACACGCCTAGCAGCGGCACCGAGCACAACACGCCCAGGTGCGGGGTGCTGCGGCTCAACACGCCTAGCAGCGGCACCGAACTCAACGCGCCCAGGTGCGGGGTGCTGGGGCTCAACGCGCCTACCAGCGGCACTGGACTCAACGCGCCCAAGTGCAAACCTCACCGCTGGCCATCCGGCGGGGTCGGGCCCGAAGGCCCAACTCACTGGTGGCTCCCGCGAGGGTGGTATTTATGGGCAGCAAAGGTGCTCGGAGGGTGGGGGGGGAGTGCTCAGTACCAAGCCCCCCCGGCGAAAGTACTGGGCACTTTTCCCTCGGCACTTTCCCTCAGTACTTTTCCCTACTGAATTCGCTGAGTACCTTTTCCCCTACTGGGTACCTTCTCGTTATCTAGCGCCCCTAGATACTTAGGGGGGGGGGGGGAAGAAACACTTCGTTACAATACCTACTAAAGGTTACTTTCTTTCAAAAGACTGTTTTATGGTATATTATCAAATTCAAAGTGTACATTGAAGTTTATAAAAATTATGAATAGAAGGCCGATGGAATAATTTCAAAGAAGGAAAAAAATGTTCAATATACTAAAAAAGATAAATCTACAAATCTATTACTGCCACCTACTGTATATTTCTCATATAGGCTACTCGCGTTTTACCCATAGTAATCAACCAGAATCTTGAATCTCTGCATGGACATTCTTTTAGTATAATAATCATCTACTAGAAACGGGTTTTCAAAATATAACGTATCAGGAAGGAAAAACATTTTCGGGTCTTGCAGCTAATTGCTAATCCGATCTTCAATGTGAGTTGAAAAACGTTTTGGCTAATAAGAGTTTTTGAATGTTAACGAATGAGGGGACCTCAAAAGGAAATGTTTTCTTAGTTTCGGATTTAGGTATTATCTTGTAACCTTCGGCAATAGCTAAAAAACCAAAGGCCCTCAAAAGGAAATTCACTAAATGTATACTTAAAAACGTACCGTGTCATTCAACTCAGCGTAAAACATTATTTATAAAATATGATTTACCATATCATATTGTTATTTTAACTAAATTATTACAATTCTAAAATACCCCCGTCGCAGCAAACCTGCGTACTCAGCGAATTTCTAAAGAATTAGTTTTTATATGGGTGCTTATATGTACAGGAAAATGTTTCAAACATTTTATGTAATTAATGCAAAAAGTATATGACATATCAATTCAAGAGCTTTAGATGTAAGGGAAATGATGATGGGAATCACATCGGTATCCATTCCAGCAATATTCTTTTTGTTATTCTTCTAATTATTAGTCTAATATTTTTTTATAAGTGTATCCTTGTTATAGTATAAAATGTAAGCAAACATACAATCAATGATTTAAAATCAGTCAAAATAAAAACAAATAAAATAGTCACATGAAAAAATTGAATCCAAACATATGATTTATCTTAAAATTTAAATAAACTTGTTGCAGCAAACTTTCATGCTCAGTTAATTTCTAAAGGATTTATTTTTTATATGTGGGCATATTCTACATAAGTTAGGGAAGTTGTTGTTTTGAATATTTTGTGAAAATATTAATCTAAATTAAGTATATTTTATGATTCTTGATCTTATTTCTCAATAATTATTCATATTCTGATAATTTTTAATATATTTACTTGTTATAGTATATAAATGTCAGCAAACATATTATCAATCTACTCAGATTCAAGAAATAAAAACAAATGAAACCATCACATGAACAAATTAATTTCAATCATGTAGTTTGTTTTATTATATTTTTAAATCCCATTTTAGGGAAATTGAATGAAAAATTTGGGTATTTCATACCAGAATTTGGACAGTTTATGTCCCTTCAGGGAAGAACAAAAGACAAAGTACTGCATTTTTCAAATCCGATATCTCAGCAACCGATTGATGTAGAGTAATAATTCAAAATGCTATATTGTTTATTTTTTTAAGCTGAATTAAATTCTGACCATTAAACTGACATCAAATTAATAGAAATATGTTAAATCTTGAAAATAAATTTTATTTAGTAAAAAACACCGCCTTAGAGTGTACCAATCTTGCTGGTTTTCGAACTTAAAGTCATGAATATCGCTATAAATGTTTGTTCCAAATTTCATCAAGATCGGACTTTTTTTACGAGAGTTATCGTGCCTACGGACACACACACACACATTACTTGATGATTAACTTGACACCAACCCAAGACCTGAAGATGGAATTTTGAATTCCGAAACATGTAGTCAACTTATTTGACTTGTTTGGAACTGTCGACGGAAAGGTATTGTAACCTAGTTTTAATTCGAATACAGTTTCTGAAGGCATTTGCACTATGAATAAAAAACACTTTTTTCGATTCAGGGAGCACTAAAACGAATATATCCACTATTAACTCAAATTCGAAAATTTTGACGAAAACAATACTTTCTCCATATACTATGTATAGGGGGGAGAAAGTAAAAGGTACATGTAATGTATTAAGAATATTGTATTCACTTAACCTAGATTACAAAATATACGTAACAAGAAATATTTATAATTAATATGATTGATAGGGGGGAGAGCGGGGTAAAGCCGTACAGCGAGGTACGGCCGTACACCATGGTTTCCGGTTCCGGGGCGGGGATAGAGAGGCCCGGTCAGTGCTGCAACCTAGCGGCTAACGCCGAAAGCTTGCAGGAGAGAGTTGAACGCCGTGGCGTCACTACGCCAGTTTTTAGACTTAAAACTTTTGTTTTTAATTGTTTCGTTGTTACTTTTCATCTACGGGAAATAAGCGGTAGGTAGATAATCGTTACGTATTAGGTAATAACTATTATACCTAAAAATTGCTCATTTCCTTAGTTATAATTTACAGTAAGGTTGTGATTTCTTCGTGCTATAGATTTGAGGTTATATTTCAAAATGTCCACGGGGTCGCAGTCGGGGTATTCCCGTACACAGGTGTACGGGATTTCCCCAAATGGGTTGTTATGGTAACATAAAGGTGATGTTATTTTCGTTTATAATTATTAAATACTTTGTTATTTGTTGAAACTAGCGAATTTCTCTCTTTACAGATGGTTCTTTACTATAAGAGAAAAACTGATAGATGCCAGTGGAGTGAAGAAGCATGCAATGCGCTATTAATGACGTGATAAACATCGGGCCCATAAACATTGGGCTTCTGTTTTATTGTTCTCTTTTATTATTTTCTTTTTTTATTGATTTATAACAATCATTAAACTCTGGCAATATTATTATTGCGCTATCCCTTGAAACAATGTGTAGAAACCAAAGACATTTATTTGTAATTTTATATGTTAGGTGTTTTAATTATAATACTTAACGATTAATATTAGTAGAAACCATAAAAATATAAGCTTTAGGCTTTTCTTTTATTATTTTTTATACATTAATGTAATAAACGCCTTTTTTGCAAAGCTTTGATGCTTAATTTCCTTCCTTAAGCCAAATTATATTAGTGTACGGTGTTACCCCAACAAATGTACGGCATTACCCCACCCCTTGGGGTAAATCCGTACAGTGTAAGGGTTTTTCTTAAAATTTATTGCTAAAAGAATTGTAAGAATATCCAGGAAAATCTATGACAAATTAGTAGCCAATGAACTGAAGTAACTTTAAATGCTGTTTGTGTTCTTCTAGAATCGTCATTATGGGAGCAATGAGGCATCTCGCTTAAGTGTACGGCCATACCCCGCTCTCCCCAGTGTAAGTTTTTTAGCCTTATGTCTTTTTAGTCAAATTAATTATTAATTTTAGTTTTCTCCCCTTTTAGAAGAATGCTTCCGTTGTTCATTAGTTGATATCTCTTAGTCTATTTAGCTGACAAATATTGAATATTTACTACATTTAATAGGCCTAACTCGTTCTGACATTTTAAGATAAAGAAAAGAATCGAAAATACTTTTTATTAGCTTGATATAAAGGTAGTTAAACGTTATCTGTCAATGTTTTAAGAAATATTTATTATATTTGATGCTGCCATGCAATATAGACTAGCTATTTCATTGGCTTTACTCCTACGATTAAAACCCACGGGAAACTGACTAATTATAATTCTGATTATCTTGTGATTTAGAGATGTTGTGGGAGTCTTGAAGGTAATAAGAATATAGAGAGGTGAAGGAAGGCATTATTTATTGTTCAAAAAGGAAGTTGACATTAACAATGGTAATTAAATGATTTACTATAAAACCTTAATTACAGAGACTATTTCTCGCCAGTTCCGTTATTCAGCCTTAGCTAAATTTTTGTAGTTTTCTAATATAAATCACAAATATAAGGTATAAGATTAATTTATATAAAAAAGATTTGGCATGTATAGCAGTAATAGCAAATTTTAAAGTGTATGCTAGTGTACGCCCAATTTTTGTGTATTAGACCAATAATTAGTTGTATTACGAATTTGAAATCTATCTTTTTGGTTTTAATTAGTTTTTGGTGGTTGGTATCTTAATCTTCAATATTCAATGTTGAAAGTTAAATATGTTAATAAGATGTTGTGAGCTTATCACAGGTGCTATAAAGCCGAAAGTAGGCCTAATCAAAATCAACCTTAAAGATTTTTTCATCATACTAACACAGAAATATCTGTTTTCAGTTCCTTCTTGTTGGCTCGAAAGTTACCCATTGCCGGCCTAGGCCGGATAAAAACACAATCAGCTGATCTGCAGCAAACCGAAGTTTAATGATTGTTTATTGGTTTCTTTTTAGAGGAATGTAGCGGCAGCACTGCATCCGTAGCAAATGTTTTTCTTGTTTGTTATAGGTTAGGTTAGAAGATTTGAGAAACGTATGTTTATGCAAGCACAACATTATGATTGAAAGTATGTATTTTCTGCCTAGTATGATGAAAAATATCGTACGTTACACGGCCAGGAAGTTTTGCCGTACTCGCATGAAAATCCCGAACTCGCTTTCGCTCGCGCGGGAACTAACAGGCTCGTCCGGCAAAACAGTACTTTCCGGCCTAGTAATGTAATATACTATTTCCTCCCCCTACCCCCAAAAAGTGGCTGGTTTCGCACTCGGTATACGTCACAATACATACATAAGGTGATTCCCGTATTCATTTTACTTTGTGCAAACTTGATTTGCTTTTCACTCGCTCGATTCACCTTGCGTACTCCAGTGTTTCTCTTAAGAACAGAAACACAGTAAAACCAATATGCATTTATTAGCCAGGTAAAGTCGTTTATCCATGAATAATGTTGCCAATACTGAAAGTAAACAGCTCGTCAGTTGTTTTTTCATCGTTGACTGATTGTAAAGCCTAGCATCTAAAAATGTCGTCACTTGGACACTCTAATTAACATTGTTGTTATGCCGATATAGGTTTACCAAAACAGCTGTGTTAACACTTCAATTGTTACAACACCTTATTTATCATTAGAGGGATGCAGTCTTGAGTGATGACACAAATATTTGTTTTTACAAATATTAGTAAAAACAAATATTTGTAGTTAATCTTGTTATCAAATTAAAGCTTGGAATCTCATAATGTACACTATGGTGTTTGGGCTTCGATATCTTACAGGGTTTAGGCCCTGGATCGTCTGAAAGGGGCCTATGTCAAGGATTTTGTGAGTACTAGCTTTAGGTTTTATTTGATTACATCAATACATATGGTTTAATAATTTGAAATGGTTAAGTGGTTGCCAGCAGAATGCAGCACCTACAACTGTTTTTGTCCAACAGGTGAATACAGTCTTATTTTTGCAAATGTGTTTTTTATAGTATTTACTTTTTCAATTATCCAGTAAATTTTTACTGTTAGGCTATGTTACTAAAAACATAAAATACACTAACTGTAGAGTTAATCTTTTTATTTTAAATTCAAAGTTAATAGTGAAAGTAAGATGAGAAACGTACGAGAAAATTTTTGCAATTCCGCATGTTATCTCACAGACGAAAGATTGCACGAAAAATAAAACACCGAAGAAAAATAAACACATCTAAGTGCATCACGGAATAATTCACAGTGACATAAAAAACACTATTGTAACAGACTGGAACAGAAGGGTAGACAGACGCACAAGGTGATGAAAGAAATAATCAGAACTGAGATAATGGAGAACCTTCGAAAAAGGGATCAAACAGAGGAAGCTGATTTAAATTATACCACTGTACAAGCGTTCGCAAAAGGAGAGAGAACTATGATTTGGACCATGAAGGGTGCATTATTCCAATCAAATATAGATTATATTGAGCACCCGAATGTAGTAATTTGCAAGATACATAGAATTTTTAGTCATTGCATAGCAAAGATATTCAAAAAGGTAACGTAAAATATGTGCGGTTTGGAAGGGCAAAGAAGACGGCTACCAACAAATATGCCACCCCCGATTTTCTCAAATATTTGTATGTAAAACATGAAAATATATTGAATTTTAAGATAACATTAAACATTATAATGCTTGCTTCCAAATTACGTATTTTAGGGTTACTATTTAGGCCTGCATAAGGTTTTGCAACCCAGCGAAGCGGGTTACCAACAGCTAGTAAGGTAATAAATCTTAAGCATAAAAGGTAATAAATCTTTAAGTGTACATGTTTCAATCAGTATAGTATTGTACATTGTCATGCAATATAGGCTACCCATTGTATTGGTTTTACTGCCACAATTTAAGACCTATGGAAAGAATTAATTATAATTCTTATTATCTTTTGATTCAATTATTCCATGGGCGTTCGAAAAGAATATAAAAGCAAAAAGATGACAAGGAAGGCATAATTTATTGTTCAAACTGGAAGTTGATAGTAATAATGGTAAGTGAACCTTTTACTATAATATAAAACCTAAATTACAGTGAATATTTCTTGAAGGGTCACCTTAATATTGTTTAGCCTTTGCTAAATGACTGTAGTAGTTTAATATATATCATAAATTAATAGTTTAGATTAATGAATAGATAATATTACATGTCGTGCATTACAGCAAGTATTTAAAAGTGAATGCAAATGTATCCCCAAATTGTTATGGATCAGACTAATGGCGAGTTTTAATATAAACTAGAAATCTATCTTTTGATTTATTTTTTTATTAGTGAGAATCTTAATATAAATTATTCAATGTTCAAAGTTGAATTTATTAATAAGATTTTGCGAGCTTACCATCCGTGCTAAAAAACCGGAAATAAAAAATCCAACCGCAAAGGTTTCTTTGGCTCGGTCCATTTCACATTATGCGATTTTTGTCATTCCGGCAAAATTTCGGACGTCGGAGAAGTGTTAGTGAAGAATA
This sequence comes from Flexamia atlantica, assembly GCA_035578135.1. Taxonomy (NCBI): domain Eukaryota; kingdom Metazoa; phylum Arthropoda; class Insecta; order Hemiptera; family Cicadellidae; genus Flexamia; species Flexamia atlantica. Next base: position 11,844,397 of record JAQJVK010000011.1, read on the forward strand.
GAAATGTATTGAACCTTTCACTATGTGAGTTGAGCTGATGTGATGATGAAAAATAATGGCAAATCTGTTAATAATCAAATAGGTTTTTCATGCGTAATGTGTGAGTAGGGTGACCAGACGTCCCGTAAAAACGGAAAAGACCCGTTTTTTCACGTTGCGTTTCGTTGTCTCGAAAAACTTTGTCAGGACGCCGAAATGTCCCGTTTTTTGTAAAAGTAGGCTAAATATAAAAAAATACCTAACGCTATCTTAATATTTAGAGGCTCCTTCTGTCATTACTTACGGAAACAAATTCCAAATTTCTACCAAATGCTAAACAAGATTTTTGTTTTATGCCAACTACTATTCTTTGCTTGAAATTCATTGTTGGTGATGGTGATTTTATATTTGATTTGGATTTTTGCGGACATTTGCCATCACTGATTAGTAAAAAAGAAGATTCGCGACGTTTCGGGATCTGGAATCTGATCCCGTCTTCAGATGGAGGAAGACCTAGAACATAACAAGATTAGTAACACATAGCCAGGAAAACCTGGACAAAAAACACAGCTAAAACAGAGAACTGTAAAAGCAGTCACAAAAACACTATGCTGAAAAGAAAAACAATAACACAGGAATCACACGTATCCAGAATCACCAGACAGGAGAGAGCACGTCCACACCCAATCAGTCTCAGCTTTGCTTAAAATTCTAAAATGAAAATTCTAAATGTTAAATGACAACTTTGTAGATACACTTCGTAGATACACTTAGTAAAATAACCCGTGCTGTATCAACCGTGTTGAAAAAAATAAAGAGACGTGCTGTAGGTCTACAAGTGTGTCAAGTAAGGAAAATTTGAGGCTTTAATACGTATTTTCTGCATTTATATTGTGGGCCATTGTGGGCATTAGAAAATCACTGTGAACACTAGAAATAGATCGTAATATTATATTTTATATGTAATTTAACAGATTGTTGAGCTTTAACTGTAGCATGGTTTTGTGTTGTAGGCTTCCTACACCGCTGCATTTCTTCTGGTTGTGTCCATGTTTCTGGCCTTCGCCAATGCTGTAAGTGTAATGGACTGGTAGAGTCTCATTTTCGTTAAGTAGTCCACTACTTACATACATAAACATATGTATTTATGTTATACTGTAATTGTTTAAACTATTAAAGTGGTGTTGTGAACCCATCATTTCAAACTGATTTTTTTTACTAATTACAATGCCATAATCCGTTTTTAATTATCTTGATTGGATCTCAATATTTGAATTTTTATTCATTTATTTTCAACCAAATTTTCCATTTTTAAATGATAATACAAGGTCTATAATCATTAAAAAATGCTAGTTATAGCGATTAACAAAAGCCAACTTCAACATTATAAATTAATAAAAAAAGGTCCGTGACTAAAAATACCCCCGATGCAGCAGACCTGCATACTGAGCGAATTTCATATGCAAATGAACATATTTCAATCCAACAGCGAGATTTGACATGTTTTTGTAAGCTCCATAAGAATAACATAGGAAACGAGTATGCAGGCTTGCTGCAACATATAGGTTAAAACTGGATGGTTTTAATTCAATATTAAGGAGATTTGATCTAGAAGAAGCCAACCAAGTTTTATTGAGATATGTTGAGAAATAAGCGAGATATAGAATTTTACTTATTTCCCATAAGGATAATATTGGGATAACTTACTGTGTTTACCACTAGCGATATATCGGTAACAAATGGTCATAGGGAAACAATTTAAGATACTAAATTAATCGTTTTTTAAGCTGAATTCAATGGTGTTAAACAAAATTACATAATTTTTATATTTCTATGTAAAAAAACCACAAAAACCAATTTTGGAGGGGTTTACCCCCCATCCCCCTTACCCCCTTCAGTAGTCTGATGAGGCGGGTTTTTGAACTCATCCGAATAATTACTAATTTACATGTCTGTGTCAAATTTCATTCTGATTGGAACTTTTTACGTGAGTTATCGTGCTTAAAGACACATATAGATATATATTTGTTAGTATCATCAAAAAGAACTGTAAAATTCATCAATCTGTACTATATTTCGCTTTTCGCTCATTCATGTACAAAATAAAGTTGTATGAAAATAAAAAAATTAGTATAAAAAGTCTTTAACACAAACTACAACATTTTTTTCAATAGAATAATATAAAGTGTAAAAAAGTTTATGTTGTTTATACTTATGAAAATGAACGAATAGTATTTTTGGCATCTGGGGACCTCAAAACAAAACGTTATGATGGTCTTGGGCTTTATTCTTACCATGAGACCTACGGTAACAGCTTCATCCCATTTGAGGAAATTCGCTAAAATGCTAGTTATGGCGATGAACTACCACCAGTCATTGTTGTGTGTTTTCGACTTCGTTATCACAAACGTAAAGTTTTCGGTCGCCATCTTGGATCCGCCTTTTGGAATTGATCTGTTTATCAAATATGGAGATGGTACTGTGTCACATAATTTCTCGCTAACTCTTTACGCTGAATTCAATGACGGAACCCGTTTATAATTAAAATACTTTTTATAGGTGTTTTTTAGACTATTATAAAAGAAATGTCAGCAAATTTGCTGAGGATAACCAAGAGAATCTAAACAACATAATGGAAATTATTACTGATTCAGCTCAATCAAAACAAAGTGACAAAATTAATTCAAATAATACAAAATATAAATAAATGGTTTAATAGTGAGTGTTTATCAATAAGAAAGCGAAAATTTAAATTGATCAATAAATTTCGTAAATCAAACTGTGCAGAGGATCAGGCAAACTATATACAGGTTAGGAGGCAATTTAAGTACTTGTAAGGCCAAACAAAGATCGTATTTTGAGAAAACAATTGACAATTTAAATAATGCATCTGTCGCAAAATCATTATGGTTAGCTTTAAATATTTTTAAACGCAGCAGTGTTAAAGTAGTTGGAAATATTGCACCTGAGGAATGGATTAGATATTTCAAAAGTTTATTAGACCCGCCTTTGTTATCGGATTCCATCAGCTACGCCCAACCTCTGATAACGAATGAGATACTAGACGCGAATTTCAATGTCTGAGTTAAAAGCAGTTCTTGTGAGCCTTAAGGATAATAAAGCGCCCGGCCTTGACCGGGTCCCGTATGAGTTTTTTAAACATGCACCTGACTCGCTTTTAATAAACTTATTAAACATTTATAATAATGTGTATACAAATAGTAAGGTTGCGGAGAGTTTTAAAAAATCCATTATATTTAAGCTGTATAAAAAAGGGGATGTGGATTCGGCGCAAAGCTACAGAGGTCTCACCTTTATTAAACTGTGCTTGTAAAATTTTCACTAGCTTATTAGGGTACAGATTGATCAAATGGGTGGACGAAAACAAAGTACTTACAGAGTTTCAAGCTGGATTTAGGCGGGGATACTCTACTAATGTATTGCTTTTTTTTTACTTCAAGGCAGCTTATGACAGTATAGATAGAAATCGTTGATTTATAAATTATCATGTTTAGGAGTTTCTACTAAATTTTCTAATTTATTACGAGATTTTTATGACGGGACCAACTGTTCTGCATGGTGTGGAAGCGGTAATACAGAGAGTTTTCAAACTAAATGACTTAAAACAGGGCTGTAATTTGTCTCCTAGTCTCTTCTCTTTATTTATCAATGACTTACCGGGGTATCTAGCGGGTGGTTGCATTTTTGGAGGAAATAAAGTAAATATGTTAGTGTATGCTGACTACATCGTTTTGTTAGCTCCAACTCCGACTGTATTACAACAAATGATTGTGAACCTAGAAAATTACTGTTGTATGTGGAATCTTCAAGTTAATCTTGATAAATAAAAAATTATAGTTTTTCGGAAGGGTGGTAAGTTAGCGAGGAATGACTTACAAAGTTAGTTAGTTAGTAAGTTAGTGAGGAATGGTGGTACAAAGGTAATCAAATTGAAGTCGTAAATTCTTAGGCATCACACTTACAATGACCAAAAAGAGCGGGAGCAACATGGGACCAACAGTACTTTAATGTTGGGAGCAAAATTTTCAGAATAAATCTGCATCGGCAAAGCTAATGATGAACGCGGCCTGGATTAGGTTAATAAATAGCAATAAAGTTTCATTGAGCTCTAAATTTGTGTGTTTTAATGCAATAATCAAATCGATCTTATGTTATGCATGTCAGGTTTTGGGGTTTTTAGATAGCGACAAAATTTAATCTGTGCAAACGTTATTTATTAAAAAGGTTTTCCTGTTACCAAATAATACCCCTAATTATTCTTTATTTTTAGAAACTGGTGTCAGCAAATTACATTTTTACACTCTCCAAATGAATATAAAGTAGTCAAGGTGTTGAGTTTGGAGTCGGAACGTTTACCGAATATATTAGCTAAAGAGGTAATAAGGAAAAATGTTAGTTGGTGTAGCGTTTGGAAAAAGTTGGGGATAAAATGTGGTCTACCGATTGATCTTAATTTAGAAAATATTAATTCCGATGTAGGTCGAGTCGAGACTCAACTGATAAGCGTGGTAGATGCATTGCGAGATAACTAGAGGTAAAAACGTTTAGGCAGAGCGCGCACATCGGCATTTCACTCTCAATACATCACAGTCGACTTTGATCTTGGTGACAGAAGCTTCCTCTCAAATGTCTTGGATATAAATACTATTTCGCGAATAATCAAATGTAGAGAACTTTTGGATCTAAATTCTAAACCATGGATTATTGGAAAAAATTATTCTTGTTCTTTATGTAATCTGAATGAAAATGAAACAGTTTTTCACTTTGTGGCAAGGTGCCCTGTGTTTAAAGACTTAAGAAATACTCATTTAGGGAAATCAATTTTAGATCATAACGAGTTTGTATCGTACCTCAACGGGAAGGACTGGCGGGGTTTGGGGAACTACATTAAAGTCGCAGTAAATATAAGACGGGAACTAGTGCAAGTATTTAACTTTTATAAATTTCTTAGCCGTTTATAAAAAATACGTTTCTTATATTTTATGTTAAATACTTTCTATGGTTTCTTATCTGAAATAAACGTAGTTTATATTAAAAATTAATGTTTCTTCTGGAGCATTGAAGGAATGTTTTCGTTTTGGACTTTTGAGTAATGGGAAGTTAGCCAACCAAACAGACGGTCAATTAGTTGACCATTGTTTAGTTGTTCTACCTGTTTTGTTAATCTTTCAAAAAATATGTACATAAAGCACTTTTTCTATTCTATTCTAAAGAATACTGTTTCTTAAGAAATAAACACCATAATTGAAAACTGGACTGAAATCAGTGTACAAACTTATTTCAAATAAATTATGGGTCACAATACCATCTACCTATTTGAAATAACTCACCTCTTAACAAAATGGCGGATCCAAGATGGCGGCTGAAAAATGTACGTTAGTTTTAATGAAGTGGAGACTACTCAAAAATAGCTGGTGGTGGTTAATCGACATCATCTAGCATTATTTTGTGATTATGGACCTATATTATCCATTTGTAATATAATAAAAAGTTCCCATATCTTGAGAACCAATTAAGATATACGAAAACAGATTCCAGCATTGTAATCAATGAAAAATCTGTTTGGTCACGATACCACTTTTACATTTTTTAAAACTATATTGAATCCATTATGACGCATTTAACGTGGCAGCCAAAATTCGGTCATAGAATAAATATTCGGTTCCCAATGAACTTTTAACTACCCAACAATGTTTGGGGTGGTGTGGGATTGATATTTGAAAACATTTAGAAAAATGTTCAGCGGGTACTATTATGGGACAAACGGTATAATACACCCTGAATTAATTAAATTCATTCTATGAGATAAGGCCAATAACTCTATTGTATTTACGGCCAATTAAAACTGCATGCATGAAGTTTTTAGGATGCGTTATACCCAAAGTTACAGTATACCCAATTTTAAAATCTGATACATTTGATTAATATGTTATTATAAAATATATAATGTAAAAAATAATGTATAAAAATATCGTATCCTAAAAATTAATTACAAATTGAAAGGACACCTTGATGAGCAGTAATAAACATCAAAATTGCAGTAAATTAACAAAACTTTATAATGGAATTTTTTTTCAAAACAACGTTAGCAAATTTATGAAAAAAATATGTGCCGAATTGAGTCCTTTAACCTGTTATTTAAGTTTATATTTGCATTAATTATATAGCAATTATATTATATTTATATAGCATTAATCGTATTGTATCTTACAGAAACTGCCCAAAAATTATGGCTCAAGCTCATCAAGCTCAGAAAGCAACGAAGATGAAGCCTAAAACATGTTGACTGACGAAGAACATTGATCAAGTTACTCATGTTTATTTCTTAACAAATGTGATGTAAAAATAAGAGCTTTCAGCTTCAATGTCCTGTGTATTTTTCTCAATACTACTTTTTTTATATAAGACTATTTAACGTACCTTAACGTACACAGTGCAAAAGATATTTTAGATATTTTAATTCAATAGAAAACTAACATAATGAAGTAAATAGCCTACTTTATATTACATACAAGTATATATATAGAATTAAAAATCAATGAACATATTATCTTTAGATGATGTTACAAAAATCGTTTAAAGTATTAAAATATTTTCCTCTCTATAGATGAAAATATTTTAATGAGATAGCTTTAATATCTTCTCGAATAAAGGTTTAGTCTATATGATTGGGATTTTTAATTTATGGCTCATTGTTTATTGATTGTTTACTATTCGAAGTTCTTAATAATGAAATAATAATTATTGCTCAAACTTGCCACGCATCAAAACAATGATTTATGTTCTGATTTTTTTCTGATCAGAACCTAATAGTAGGGGATATTTTTTCATAAAAACAACCAAACTTTTCTCAAATTTAATGAATTATGTAAAAATAGATATAAATGTGGTTTTTGGCTTTAATGATTTTTAATTGAATATCGGATAGTTTATTAAATGTCTAACCAACAAACTAGCTATGTCACTAATTTACAATCAACAGAGGAAAATAAAAAAAATAAAAAATGTATAAACCTACGAGGCACTCCGGCAAGCCAACTTTACGCCCTCTCCCTCTACCAATAAGGAGAAAGGGAATTGAAAACGTGTTTGGCTGAATCATATGACCAATAAAATATTGTAACCGAAAAATTGGATTCACATCCACTTCTCACACAATTTTCTCAAGTTATTTTAACTGATGAATTTCTCTAACTATAATGCATCCCAAAAATGAACATTGAAAAACAAGTAGGTTCAATTTATTACACCAAATATTATTTGATTTCGATTAAATCTGTGGAGCTAGAATTCACTTTTCATTTTAATTGCATATACGTATCAATGATCGGGTTTTGTTAGTTCCACATTTACCGTTATGGAAAATATTTTAAAGGTGAAATTGACTTCATCGAACTTAATATTTCATACTTATTATTTACCCAGTGGCAAGAACTTTAAATACCTCGTAATTGAAAACTAAATCGCAGTTGCACTGTAAACGTATATGCCTTTGTTCTTGCAAAAGTGAATGTTGATCTCCGATGGATTTCACCACACTTGTGGCATCGTCGGGGAGAAAAGAACACTGTTACACTAATCACATTTACAGTATTTTCATGTCCTTTTCACTATTACACACCTGTGGCGAAATGCATCGGAGATCAATATTCATCTTTGCAAGAACAAAGGGAAATACAAGGTAATTGTAAACTAAATTATAATATTTCATGTTAAAATATTATTTAAGTGTCTAATAAAGTGATTTAAACTAATCTCTCTAAGAACATGAATGATTATGCCAAAAGTCGTTTTAAACGATGAATAAAACGATGAATGTCTTGAGTTGAAAACGCTTACGAATAAATTCAATTGCAAAAGTTTATTTTCATTGAAATACAAAGCGTAGGCTACTTGAATTTACGCAAATGTGCAGATTTTCTGGCCCCAGAGGCAGAAACAATGATTATAGGTTCAATAGCCAAAACAATCCAATTTCCACCAATACAGAGTTTTTTTATGAACAGTACCGTTTTATGTAAACTCGTCAATTAATTGTTAAAATTTACTCTGGTATATCTGTGGTATTCAATCATTTCAAACACAAATGTGTATTTATATAGGGGTTCATTCTTATGTTTGAGAATTAATCTTGAAGCTTTTAAACATATTTCGGTTTGGGTTCTTATGCATAAAGATTAACACCATGAATTATAGCAAAAATATTTGAATAATTATCTTTTGAGTTTGGCAGAGCGAAAAAAATGTCCTGCTAAAATTATTTGTATTTCCTATTTATATGCAAATATTTATTTGGGATGGTGTTTAACACAAGGATCAATGAAATCATAATGTCTTTTCTTTGCAAAAAATTTGTATTATATTATTTATTGCTAACTGTAGTAAATGAACCACAATACTGATACAATTCGTATTTATCATACTATATTATATTACATTATTTTTATTTCACAAAAATTTATTTTAGGAAGGTACATTTTAAAATATGTCATTCGACTAAAAAACCTAAGAACTATTCAATGATGAAAGGGACATGTAACATAAAATTGGCCAATACTTCAGTGTCGCTCGATCACTGGCGCAGGTGTCTTGGTAAGATTTACCTCTTTGGGGATTTTTTGCCGATTTATACGACCAGCACCTGATGTAGAAGGAGGAGCTGTTTTTGACTCTCGGAAAGTGGTTTCTATAAGGCATGAAAAAGAAATGATAGTAAATGTCTTACCGCTTATTGTTTGACTTAGAATATCTTATTTCATAACCACAAGCAATCTTATGTGAACTATAATCTAACGATCATTGTCAAATGTTTAAATATCAATTCAGCTTATGAATTAGATTTTCTTTAGCTAAATTGTGTTTACATTATATTTTAAAATTAAATCTATTACAAACCATTTTTTATTATAGTGATGGTATGAGTTCATTATAGTCGTTCAATATTTGAGTGTACCGCAGCCTTCAGCAAATAAGGTATGACGTTTATTTGTTTTTAATGTGGTTAAATCTGATTCTAAATCGCTTGAGTTTTAAATCCTAAACATTGTTTGATACAATACGAAATTTTCATCAGGATTGGTTTGCATCAATTTGTCAAATAAATAGAAGCGTATAAGCTTTGACAGATGCCGCCATCGAAACAATAGCCTCTGTATCAGACAGTTGTAAATGCGCTGTAGTGATTGTGAGCGGGGAGAAAATTATAGCCGTTATTAGCGAACACGAGGCTCTTGCTGGTTATATGCAGATTCTAGAATACATTTATTCGTGGTTAGCAAAAACGCAATCGTTTATGAAGTAAAATCTCATATTTTAGGATTAAAAACTAGACAAAAACTTGACTAAAACTAGGCAATATTTTTAATGCGGTAAGTAGTGGGTCAACAGAAAATCCTTCTAACATACTAGTCATACCTAGAACCTCGAAACTATTCCCAGTGTGTCAATATTGTTTTTGATCATTAATATTTTTATCTTTAACTGTCACCTAAGCCCTGTTTACACGCAAAAATATTTTGCAACGATCCGATTGCACAAAATATATTGTGCCAACTGCACGCAACAATATTTTGCAACGATCTAACTTGCAAAATATACTCCAACTTTTTACAGTGGCTTTCGCATACTGTTTATATTATGTTATGGGATGGAAAGATTTGGTTGAAGCTCCGTCAACACGTCCTAATATAAGCCCCTACTTCGGAAAATCGTTTACGATTTCCAGGTTGATGAAATTGTTCAATAGCGTTTGCACGCAACGATATTTTGTAACGATATTGTTGTAGGGATCAAAAAGTTAAATGTAATTAAATTATGGACTCAGAGCTCATCAGCAAGTAGATGTATATTTATTTAACTTTTTTCAAGCTCAAGTTATTGCGATTACAATTGAAAAAAATCTCCTTACTTTATTTATGTAATTCGTAAATCTCTAAACCTTACCCAACACTAATGTTTGTTCAAAGATTCACGAAATCGATTTTTCTAAGAGAATATTTTAAGACATGTCATCATGCAATCAAAGATGAATTGCGATAAAGATGGGAAACTTCAATAAGGTAAACCTTTGATCTTAATGCTGGTGTACGTTTTGATTACAAGCCGATGGCAAAAGAGAATCGATTAAGTAAATAAATCGTCTACTTGAGTATGTATCTAACTCATATTATGAAGACTTCATATGTAAGCTGTTTCAGGGAAAGGAGACCAAACTTTATCCGATGGTAATTTAACATTTAAAGTACGATGGTAAATTACAACAAATATTGATATATTATATTGTTATTAATTTGCTTTCCCAAATAATCTAAATCTAAATAATTATTGGAGAATATTTTATGTATATTGGCCTTACAGGAGTGATTTGTGATGTCATTTGGCCTAGCAAGCTTAGACATTTTGTAATTTCACTAAACGTAAAATGTTTACGAATGAATTAAAAAATATATAGAAATTAAATAAATATCGCCTTCAGCCAAGTTTGAAGGTAGGAATTTATTTGTTTACCATTACTAACGTTTTCCTGAGAATTCATAAGCGGAATATTTCCCTATACCTAATTATATTAATTATGTCAACAATTAAATATTATAATATTAAAAAAATAATTATAATTATTAAAAATAATAATATTATTTAATATTATTTTAATAATATTATAATTATTTAAAATAATAAACTTCTATATAGTCGTACAACATGTAAAGAAGCCATCTAAAATATTGCAGGTGACTGCAAAAGTATCAAAGCAAGTTTTTTGGACCTAGCGAAAAAAAATAAAACGTTTGTCTGTTATGTTTGTTGTTAAACCTGCAAGGTTACAAATCAACCCACTTTCATTCATGGAAAACCTTTCTTGGACTAATTTCTATAATTCAAAAAATATTGCGAAGGCTTCTATAACAGGTTCATAAGAATTTCATTCAAAATAGAAACTTAGAAGCGCCGTAGGGCATAGCCCTATAAGAGAAATTTGTAAAAACGTTTTTAGTGCGCATCTTCGACCCAAGTAAAACGTATATACCAAATTTTAGCTCTGAAGCTCATATACAAGGTATCCGAAAAGAATGCCAGAATTTTGAACGAGCACTACAAAAAAAATACAGATAACATGAAAGGCCGTACAAAATCCCGGCGTTCTTTTTCGGACACCCTGAAATTTTGGAGGTCCATTGTCCGCTAGAAAACCGCTTCTCTTTTGTATACAGTACTATAGATGGATTACTATGGTAGCTTAATCAATATTAACACACTGAATTCGTGTGTCCCCTATTTCACGACAGTGAAAACATTTTTTTATCGGTGATGTTTTGGCTGGGTCAACCGCCTACTCAAGCGCCTGCCAGGCGACTTATACAACACGCTGGCTGAGTCTGTGCTGCACGAAGTTTTCGATGGGCGCTATAGACGCTGCTGAAATAAAAGAATATTTTGTAATAAAAGTATAATTCATAAAAAATACCAATACAACCTAAATTTGTAAGACATATAAACATAGTTTTTATTTTATTGTGGCCTAGCTACCTTGAACACATAATATTTACCTTATTTAAACCGTTTTATTTATCTGGTCACTGCAATAACTAAAATACTTTGAATCTGATTATGGAATGTCAAAACGTTTTTACGGCCGTAAGAAAATGTTTGATTAAATGTAAAAAAAGAACTTTTCAAGTGAATGAAAACTTTTATGGGGTATTAAAACCATAAAAAAGGTTTAACAGTTATTACTAAAATGATTAACTGATTAACAGTGTACAATTTCTTTGGTGAGTTACTTTAATTTCAGTTAATGTTGCATTTATTGCTATTTTTTCCATTGTATTGTGCATTAGGCCTACATTATTTAAAATTAGGCCTACTTAGCAAAATCTATGCCAAGGTGTAAATTAGATAAGCGTATTGGTTTTGTCAGGGAAATCCAGTTAATATGTAATAATTGTGAATGAGTAAATAAAGTCTTAGCTACGTACAAACATAGTAAATAAAGGTTTTTGATCAGCGAATGAAGCCACGGAACGAGCGATTTCATTAGCGGAGGGAGGGTTTCTAGCATGTAAAGCCACAAAGGTTTGAAATAAGGGGCGTAAATAACTACGAAATAACGTTTTTTAAGATCTGCTAGACTTGTGCAGTTAAAAAATATATATAAGTCATCTTGTCTATGACGTGATATAAAACATAGCTAAATTTAATTGATTATCAAGATTTAGATTTTCAAATTATTTTGTTTGCTTGTGTGATAAAAACAAGTTTTTGTTACAGTGTTTCATTGATCACATGAATTAATTGTACCCCAATGAATTGCAACTTAGGCTATGTTTTAATTGATGAAAGGCCCACCCTGGGTTGAAATGGTTTTTTAGCATTGATAAAGGTCTTTATCGTTTTATTTTTTCCATTTTCAAAGAAAACACGGTGAATTTTAAAGGATGATGATCGTTTCTGTCGATGTTTGTTCTCCCCAAAAAAATCAATTATTTCGGTGTCTTACAATTAATTGTACCCATTGATTAACAACTGATTTATATATTCATAAGATAATTTTCTTGCGGGGTTTGTATTTTTGGTCTGTATCCGGTGGGAAAATGCGACCAAAGACATCAGGTGCGAAGAAAAGTTTAGTTTTAAATCGAAGAACATTCATTTTCAGCCACTCTTCAAGCCTCGTTTCCATTCAACATTTTCTCCAACAATGTTGTGAGCTGCGCTCAAAGCGTCTACGCGGAGAGGTCTTTCCTCGAGAAACGTTGGCGCGTGTCGAGCGAATGGAAACAGTGCCCCAACAATGTTTTCAGCTGTGCTCAAAGCTGCTTTGAGCACAGCTCACAACATTGTTGGAGAAAATGTTGAATGGAAACGAGGCTTGAATAGTGGCTGAAAATGAATGCTCTTCGATTTCAAACAAACCTATCCTCCGCACCTAATGTCTTTGGACATTTTCCCACCGGATGCAGACCAAAAATACTAACCCCGCAAGAAAATTATTTGACGAATGTATAAATCAGTTGTTAATCAATGCCTGAATTTCACAACGCAGATTTACGATGCAACAGTGTTAGTATGTTGCGACGATGAGGTTACATGAGAAGAAACAAAAGCAAATCATTCACAGTATTGGCTAAATGCAGTACGATAGTGCAGCCTAATGCAGTGTTTATACATTTGTATCATATTAGTAAAATGTTATATTTTACTACTTTTACATATAACAAATATTTCACAGAACTGTCTGACCAAAAAAAGTAAATTTATAAAGTTTCAATCAAAAATGTTTTCAATATTTCGCTTCAAGAACGGAAATACAACACAATGAATTCAAATTTATAGCCTAAAGTGTTTTCCTCTATCACCCCATATGGGCGGCCTCATGTTGAAAAACCAATTGGCGAGGCGAGGAAAGGGAAATATGCTTCATCGTCGTCATAAACCTCTATACGAAACCAACAAGATTACTTCATGCATCATACATGAAGGAACTTGTTTCTTTTAACAAGTTTTCTCCAGTTTTCCAATGTTGTAAATTAGTTTACGCACGTTTTGACGATTTTCTCAACTTATTGCTTACTATAACCGAAAAAGGAGACAATTCTGTACTGGGAGTGGATTACTTGTTTTAACTGTACAACATTAAGGAAAACGTAATTATAAATTGATATATGTTTTCTTTGTTAATATCATTCTAACATCAGACAGTTTCTCATCTTCATAGTTAGGGTAAAAGGTTGGTCAGTTACTTTGAATACCCTAAGCTGTAAACCCCGATGAGTAAAACATGCCGAAGATTAATCTTTATTGCTATTAGTATGAGCCTATAATATGATCTCAAGACCAAAGACTTTCCTTATTGGTGTTCATCAAAGTGAATGCAATATTCTACATTCAATATAAACTGCGTTGTAGTCTACAGATAACTTAGTCAGGGTGCCAACCCATTGTAAGTTACGATGACCTGGAAATTTGGGTGGACAGCGATTTTTTTGCTGATTCTGACTCAGTTTTTTGTGCTGATTACGAATCTGCCGGGTGCAACTTTGGCACCCTTGGGCAAACGCCGCCATATTGGAAAAATGGCGGCAAAGAGGTTTTTCAATGTTAACACGATAGAATCCGTAAAAATGGTCTGATCTCAACGAAAATCGGTACAGACATGTAAAATGGTAATCCCCTATTCAATTTAACAAACCAGCTCGATAAGACCACCGGAAGTGGGGGTTAAGGGGAATAAACCCCCTTAAAAAGGGGTTTTTTGGTTTTTTCACATGGCAAAATTAAAATGATCAAAATATCGTTTCCACCATTGAATTTAGCTTAAAAAAACTAACAATTTGGTATTTTTAATCATTGCTCTATGTCCATTGGTTGCCGAGATATTGAAAGCGGAAAAACCGTATACCGTCCCTATGTTATCCTTACGGGGAAAGATTTAAAATTCTATATCTCGCTTACTTCTCAATATATCTGAATAAAACTTGGTGTGTTGCTTCATCTAGTTGAGATATACTTGATTATGGCCTTAAGTACTCTATTTTTACATTCACACTGCAGCAAACCTACGTACTCATTCCCCATGCTATCCTTATGGGAAATAAATAAAATACTAAAACCTCCATATTTTTCGACACATCTCGATCAAACTTAGAATATAGCCTCTTCTATTTGAGTTATACTGGGATAATGACTGAAAAACACCCAATATTTACAAACATGCAGTAGCAGACCTGCATACTCATTCCCCATGTTATTCTTATGAAGAAAATAAAAATATGTCATATACCGTTTATGTTGCGTTTAAATATTATTTTAAGTGTTTTAAATTCCCTGATATGTAGACCTCCAACTTTCACCATTCATCTATTTTTTGAAAACTCTTCAAAATGAGAGGTCACTTAAAAGGGGTTTGCATTTACAAATTTTGAGTTGCCCCTAAAATCTCCCACTTTTGGGGGACACTCAAAATTTTTGGTAACGTAAAAAATAATTTGGGTTGAGTTAGCATCATTCCCCAAAGGTTATTTGTTTGTCTTAACAATAAAAAAAAATCAAAGAGGGGGACGGACTTTTTTTACACACTGTATGAACACATTAGTCCTTTTTGGACCACATAAGTTTCAAATTTATTTTTTGAGTTTATAAATATGTAAATATTTAAAGCCTTTTTGTTAACAGTCAGGTATTGTCTGTTAGAATTTATAGGTTCTAGACTGTATGTTTGGCAATTTATAAAATTCAAAAAGGCAAACGTAAAATATATTTATAAAATATATCTATAATAGCATAGTCCATAAAATAAGTAGGTGCCCATTCAAATATTTGCATCCAATGTGATTTACCAAGTACCAAAATAGGCCTATATTAAATGACTCATTGTACGAACTCGATTAAAAAACTGCTACTTCATAAACAAGGAAAATCACGAGGACGTTCACCACAGTTAAGAAAATATCGTGTAAACGTATCCAGCTGTTCTGTTTCAAATGTCCCTCGACGGAGGAGCGGGATTCTCATAAAACAACCAATAGAATTTGGGGGTGTGGCTAATATGGCGGAGAGTACAGTCGACGACTAAATCGGGATGTGGCCAAAAGTGGTTAGTTCCGTTTGTGCGCGAGGTGCCAAACCCAGACTGTTTTAAAACAGTCCCGATTCGTCGGGAGCGTCAGGTGCCAAACCCGGACTGTTTCATTTTTGCACAGAAACGTCAAAGTCGGACAGCGCCAACTCAGGACTGTTTTGAAACAGTCCCGATTCGTTGGGAGCGTCAGGTGCCAAACCCGGACTGTTTCATTTTTGCACAGAAACGTCAAAGTCGGACAGCGCCAACTCAGGACGGAAAAACAGTCCTGAGTTGATGCTGTCCGACTTTGGCACTGTCCGACTTTGGCGCGTTCCCTTTTAAAGCGAAGGGAAGGTAAACAAAATTATTTTATTCGCATGGGGGGCCAGGCTTAGTGAGTGTAAACTTCAATTATGTTGTGTTTGGTAAGTACTGCTAATCAAAGCAATAAATGTTGTGTTTGAGGACCGAGTTAAAAAAAATAAGGTAGGCTCGGCGGTCCCGAAATTTAAG
This sequence comes from Flexamia atlantica, assembly GCA_035578135.1. NCBI lineage: Eukaryota > Metazoa > Arthropoda > Insecta > Hemiptera > Cicadellidae > Flexamia > Flexamia atlantica. The sequence continues at coordinate 11,860,466 of JAQJVK010000011.1, forward strand.
TTAAATTTTAGGAACAGCTTCTGGCTAAAATAAATTTTTGGGAATTTACAATTATATTTTTACTCAAGAGCTTTGGAAATTAATGAAATTGTAAGAAAAACGTAAATAACCCCATTGCAGCAGATCTACATATTAGGGAATTTAAAACACTTAAAATAATATTTAAACGCAACATAAACGGTATATGACATATTTTTATTTTCTTCATAAGAATAACATGGGGAATGAGTATGCAGGTCTGCTACTGCATGTTTGTAAATATTGGGTGTTTTTCAGTCATTATCCCAGTATAACTCAAATAGAAGAGGCTATATTCTAAGTTTGATCGAGATGTGTCGAAAAATATGGAGGTTTTAGTATTTTATTAATTTCCCATAAGGATAGCATGGGGAATGAGTACGTAGGTTTGCTGCAGTGTGAATGTAAAAATAGAGTACTTAAGGCCATAATCAAGTATATCTCAACTAGATGAAGCAACACACCAAGTTTTATTCAGATATATTGAGAAGTAAGCGAGATATAGAATTTTAAATCTTTCCCCGTAAGGATAACATAGGGACGGTATACGGTTTTTCCGCTTTCAATATCTCGGCAACCAATGGACATAGAGCAATGATTAAAAATACCAAATTGTTAGTTTTTTTAAGCTAAATTCAATGGTGGAAACGATATTTTGATCATTTTAATTTTGCCACGTGAAAAAACCAAAAAACCCCTTTTTAAGGGGGTTTATTCCCCTTAACCCCCACTTCCGGTGGTCTTATCGAGCTGGTTTGTTAAATTGAATAGGGGATTACCATTTTACATGTCTGTACCGATTTTCGTTGAGATCAGACCATTTTTACGGATTCTATCGTGTTAACATTGAAAAACCTCTTTGCCGCCATTTTTCCAATATGGCGGCGTTTGCCCAAGGGTGCCAAAGTTGCACCCGGCAGATTCGTAATCAGCACAAAAAACTGAGTCAGAATCAGTCAAAAAACCTTTGTCCACCCAAATTTCCAGGTCCTCCTTGCTGGCGCCCTGACTAACTGTAGATAGATTATTGTTAGGGTATATCTAGTGAATTATTGGGGAGTTTTCCTTTTTTATTAAATCAAGATTGGGGTTTTTAAAGCATTAGTTTAATCGGTTTATAATATACCCTAGTACAAGAAAGAGGTTTCAAGTAAAGAAATAAATAAATATAAAAAATTAGCCTTCAGCACTTCCCGGTCAACTTGGATTTTAGCCGTATAAGACCAATGCTATTTTCTTTGAAGTTTACCTCATATCTGATACTCGCGTCGGTTTTTATTCATATTTACCAGGAAACTGGAAAAAAATTTTACGAAATATTTTTATTTTCTATCATAAATTTTTATGTATAATTGTTTATACGCGTATAGTTTTCATGTTAACTATTATTCATTTCAAATTTTTAATCTCACACTTCGCTAAAGAATAGATATCTACGTAATACCTTGAAATTAACAAAAACTAAGTTACTTTTACGCATGGGAAAGGTGAGGTCAACTCATGGTAGGTCCTGCCAGGAGGAGGTGAATGACGCTCATCATTCCAGCAGTTGGGAGGAAGTGAAATGTTTGGCCTTAAGAAATCTTGCACGCGTAAAAAAATGGTTTGATCAAAATTTACTGACTATAAATATATCCAAAACCAAATTTATGCCCATAGCTCTGAAATCAAATTTGAATATTGAGTTTAATAGTCTAAAACTTCATTCATGTGGGGATTTTTTGTCACATACCTGCAATTGTGGTGTCATAAACAAAGTTGAATCTTATAAATATTTGGGGGTTGTATTTAATAGCAGTATGGATTGGAAAGCTCATGTAGATTATTTAAAAGGTAAAGTTAGGAAATTTATTTTTGTTTTTAGACAACTTAATGAGATTTCAAACATTAACGAATTGAAACTTTGTTATTTTGCTTACTGTCAATCTTTGTTCATGAGCGGAATTATTGCTTGGGGCGGAGGGTATCGATCTATACTAGAACCACTGAACGTTATTCAAAAATCAATACTCAAAGCTACTTTAGGTAAGGGACGAAGATGTCCAACTCAAAGTTTATTTGATGATTTTCGTGTTTTAAATTTAAGGCAATTGTATATTAAATCCTTATTAACTTACATATTTAACCATGTCGATGAAATTTTTCAAAATTTTGACTACAGTTATTTTACCCGAAGTTCTCAAACCACAAGAATCAGAGTAAATAGGTCGAATAGAACTTTTTCAGTCACTAACTCGCACTACATATCTCAAATTCTGTTCAGAAATCTTCCTGCTCATCTTCAAAATTTCAATAGTGTTCAAATAGCAACCTATAAATAAGAAACATGTATCAGATTGGTTAATGGAAATTAGAAGGGAGGCATCTGAGGCGGTTATCACATCTGGGTACAGATAAGACTAGATTAGACTTGACTTGGACTAGACTTGACTTAATACTACGTTGCCAAACGAGTAGCAGTTCGTCGCAGTGGTCATTCTCCAATAGTTCCCCGATCAAATTAAAATTACGCTTCGTCATTTACTTTTCTTGCGCCAAAACGTTTTATAGAAATTTGCATATTTACTTTTTTATTTACACATATTGCCAAGCTAATTAATTAATTTCTGACCAATACTGAGTTTTAGCGGCTCGTGCCTACGCACAGGAATTTACTTCTATGTAGGCACTAAATTCCAATGTTAATTTTTGTTAGGTACTACTTCAAATTAATATTATGTTTTATCTTATTGTTTCTGGGTCATTTCTATGTGTAACCTTTATTGGAATAAATGAGTTTGATTTGATTTGATTTGAGTTTCGCTGAAGACAGGAGGAGGCTCGCCTCTGCAGTCGGTGACCCATCCCCGGACGTCGGCGTCGCGCGTCGTCTTTGTAGGGGCATGACTCCGCCATGAAGAATCCCAAGGAACAGTCACGCTCTTCAAGCAATCCGTTCTTCGGGGAAAACGAATTAAGTGATGCTTAGATGACCTCCAGGTTCCCCGGTGACGTGACCCGCCTGGACAAGACACGCGAACCAGTGCTGAAGTTGTAACAAGAATAATGAAAATATTTAATTGACTGAATAACCGAGTGGATAAAGCGCTCACCTCATAACCTGAGGGTCGCCGGATCGATTCCTAACAGGATCGAAACTGGGTCCAGTTGCCATTTGTCATTGGACTATGAATTAATGATGCTATCTAACAAGTGGTCGCCGTTAGATAGTAACAAGACCCGGGTTTGGACCGTTCCCGAAAACGTTAAAAAATGCCACTGGCGTAGAAAGACACAAAATACAAAAATACAAAAAAATACGATAAGGGCCTGGTTTTCCCCGTGGCTCCGGTGGTGGTTTAGTGGGTATACCTTGAACAACATGTGAGAGGGAGTCTTACACTGTTCTTGTTGGGTTTGTGCATAATGCGTTCCTCGTTCGCTAAAAAAGGCACTTTTGAGAACAAAATAAAGGCGAAGCAACTACTAAAATAAACATTGTTATCATAGGGAAATCCCCAGAAAAGGCGGCGGGTACAGTAGAAAATAATGTTAGAAAAAATATAGATAAAAACCTATATGATCTTAAGATTTACTAATTACGATTGTGGCTAGCACGCTTACAAGTTAGTGGCCGTGAAGTTTATGGGCAAGATATAACAAACCTAATCGTCTCATGTAATCCCACATAACTTAAACTCAACACGTTATTGGGGAACTTATAGGGGAGTAAATCTATGTCTTTTGTAAGTGCCCATGTTATGAACCATCAATTTGATCCTATTTAAAAGCAGTGTAATTTATAAAATTGCCTTCATTTTAAATTTAATTTTTTGGTCTAACTGTTCATTTTTTTTTCGTAGGATAGGGTATTTGTTCTTACATCTACTTTTCTATTTTGAACGTTACGAATTAGTTGTTAATGTATTTGTTTTTTATTAGAATAGAATTAATACAACCTTTTTTCAAAGTTTTTTCCTAAACTTAAGAGAATCAAAATCCTATTGAATTTGAAATGAAATAAGTCTACAGTATATCTGCCTCCCAAAGTTCTCTGATGTTTCCTAATGTTATAAATTTTAAGGAACAAGTTTAACACAAGCAGCTTGAACTGTCCATTCGCATACTGTCTTATAAAAGTAAACTCAAATCTTTAAAGTTAAATAATTAATTTACTAGTTGAGCTTCAGCTAAGTAGCTGCATTGACTTCATCCCACATTTTGCAAAATTCTGTTATTAATTTGATCATCATCACATAGGTTAATTATGAGTACCTGGTGAAGACGAGCCTTGCTCGGTTTACCAGTTCATCCAATTACAATAAAATATTGCAATGTCATAAAAATAAATAGAAACTTTCATTATTACTCCATGCAATCCTCATCCCATGCCCTGAATTTTTCCTAGATGGCTGTAGTTTTCAAACAGCTACTTTATTAGTTTCACTTCTTTTACGTTCGTTCATTTTCGTTGTCGTTGCTATCATGGCAACTAATAAGACCAATGTTAAAATTTCACAACTTTAAAATTCATTTTATTACGTTATTAGATTTCCTCTGGCCAAGTAATCGGCATAGAACGCGTTTTTTAGTAATAAATTACTTATTTCCAGCATTTGGAGGACATACTCAGAGCTATTTTTGAAATAATTGTGCAAGCACGCAAGCAAGATAACATTGCTCATATAAGATTACAGGATATAAATTAATCAACTCATTAATAAATTGGTAATTTTTCCTCCATTTTAATTACGTTTCAGTAAATTCTTGACATAAAACAAGAATATTGTGAACAAAAGAATATAAATATCACGCAGTTTAAAATGTTTATGGGTCAGATATTTTGGTTCAGAGATGCAAACCCATATAACTTCTGAGTAACAAGGTCGTTGCGGACCCTTCTGCCGTGGACAGGCCAGTAACTGGTCTTCGGCTGTTGCCATCAATACTGTCCGCTGCAGAGACGATTATCTCGGTGGTCTACCTCCCAGCCTCTCCACAGCGGTGAATGAGATCTCGATCGCAAATAACGGTTATTCTATTAGAATTTAACGCAAACAAATACTATCTGTAGGTAGATTATTTTTCGTGTATGGTTATTTGAATATAAATTGATACAATTTTTTATTGAGTCAAACAAGTAGAGAGTTAACGTGTGTTTTAAGTTAATCGGTTCGAAGGCAGTTAAGCAATTTAATATACGTTAGTAAATTTGAACGGAAAATATTATCATTTTTTCTATTTTGTCCAAACTATTTAGGGATCTGCCCTAATGTCTTCCGAAAATTTTCAAAGTTTTCCACGCTATTTAAACTAACCTATGTTAAACAAATGAAAGAATTGTGTTTATCTCTGATAAACTAGAGAGTGGCAAAAGCAGTTAAATTGATGTTTTCTTAACATTTGTAATTTTTTAATTTCTGTAGGATGCAAGATGTAACAAACCTTGCAGTTTTAACTATATACCATTTGGAAATATGAAAACAAGTACCAGAAAAATGGCGAGCTGGGGCACCTCGGGGTCGAAAACTTGGATTTTATATTATGAGCTATACACAAACAGCACATCTAAAAATACAACTAACTACCCGACCTTTTGTACACTACAATGTATAATTTTATACTGGAATTTTTTTTGTCAAGCGAATGAATAGAAATACTCCTTTGAAAAGCACTTTTCCGATGCAACAAAATTAAGTGTGCTTCTCAGCTTATCCGGGTGTTGATTGTACAGTGAAGTTTTATTTGACCACAGAGAAGAAGCAGATGTCTGCTAATCTCTGTGATATCACATTCAAAGAAGTCCGTTATCGCACTAGTCCTTCATTACTCTTTAATTAGCTCAAAGGTCACTGTTTGAGCCTTTACAGCACGTTATACTTTGACGAGTTTGACGAGCAGATTCGTTTTAAGGCAAGGTTTCAAGGATTTTGCCTTCTCCTTCGCCTCCTTTTACCTCGGATCCGTCACGGATCATTGATCTCTCGTCCGCTGAGGCAACTGCAAACAGGTCGAGTCAAATGACGTGACCCAGTCCTGAAGCCAAAGGATTTAAAAACCGTCCTTAAACTGTAGGATTTACATGACATCCTTGAGCCATGGAATTTAAGGGTCGTCCATCAGGGGATACGGTACTGGAAATAGTTAAAAATCAAACTTTAAGAAATTCGTTTGAATATTGTTTTGTTTTACAGGTCCTATATATACAAGAAAAAAATAAAACTTGTGAAAGGAAATGCCAAAGGTAAATCGAAGTAAGGTTTATCGCACTTGCTAATGATGTTCCGGAATCTGAATAGATATTTCTAACTGTTTATGCGATGGCGGATTTTAATTTTGTTGACTTTATATCAAGTTAATTTGGTCAAGAACCAAACAGGTTTGTAAAAAATAATAACTTTTTTCTTTTTGTGAAGTTTTATTGAAGTTACTTGGTTACTTGTTTTCATCGACCATTCATTCAGTTAGTGTAAAGTTTAAGCTATTTAATTAATGCTCAAGGGGGTTTTTGTGATCAATTCATAACCGATTTTTATAGTTTTGGTGAAGTTTCAAAGAGCTCGGCGTGACATTTTGCAATATAACACTTATGAAGGTTAGCCTAAAGGAAAGAACGATAGACGACCTTAGGGTACGTTCATACCGGAGCCGGGAGGCAAGCCTGGTGGGTAGCCGGGAGGGAAGCTTTGACCCAGGCTCTGCCCCTGGCTCTGAGCATTGCTCTGAGCGAGTGTATCACCTGATGTTTGATTCAATAAACTAAATGTCAAATTAAATTACAAATGTCAAATGTAAATATGATTGTTTACTTTTAGTTTGGTTATGAAAAGTGTTTTTATAATGTTACAAGTACTTCATTTTAGAACTTTAACTCATTCATTTTTAACTTACTATATGATTTAAATTGTTTTTATTTATTAGTTTGATAACTTAGATGAAGATAAATAAAGAATATAACTTAAAAGAATATTACTTTCATTTCAAATGACTGAGATTAAACGTTAACTACATAACCAAGAAATACACTGAGATCGCCGAGTGAACTAATAAAAGTGGTGGATGAATGGACGAAACTTGAATTTTAAATTCTGTGTATAAATTTCAAAGATTATTCTGATGTTTGGCTAAGTGAAGTTTTTGGTGATGATTATTGTTTTTAGTGCGTGAATTCATTCAGGCTTAAACTGCTTGAACATAATACTAAAATTTATTTCAAAAAAAGTTTTATTTTTCAGAAAATTTATTGTAAATGGTTTTTAAGTTATAGTTATACAATAAAATAAATTTGTCCTTTTATTGTCCTTTTTACAGTGTATTCATTGACGCAGGGGCGTACCCAGGGGGGATGGATATCGGGATACATCCCTCCCGAAACTTTTGGAGATTTTGGGAAATTTTTGGGAAGATTAATATCGTGTTCATAATGAAGGTGCTGGTATCACTAAACCGAGAACACTACACATTAATTACTAAAATGTTATAAAAGTTTTATATAGTTAAATTCTATTATATCTTAAAGATAATTAATTCGGGGGAGTATATATATTTGGATTAAGGTATTTTTACCTATTGCTGTTATCGTGAGTAATTAGCGGGAGAAGGCCTATAAGAACCAAGAACATAAGGCAAGCAAACACTCCTGATGACAACAGTGGCCATTAATGGTGTCCGCGATATTGCTGCCATATCGCCATTGTCGTCAAATGTGGCAAAAGACTCATCATATTACGTGAAATATTCATGGTAAAAAAATCACTATGTTAAAAGGCGGCATACGAATACTGGTCGTCTTCTCACAACCGTGTACTTCAGGCCTACATTATTCGTCTGTAGGACGATCTCGTAGCAGCATCGCGGCAGACGAAAATCGTCTGCCTACGTTGCGTGAGTGAGGACCAGGTCTCGCCGTCAAATCTAGGCATATTTGTGATAAGTCTATAAGATTTCGGAGATCAAACGTTTTCCGGTGGTCTCCACTATTCGACGTATCACTATTATGTTATTATTATTACCCTTCGATGCTCGCGTGTACATCATAGCTTTATGGTTGCGTTCTGAGCCTTGAAGAAAAACTACAGAAGTGAGACAACCTGTATTTTCAAATTCTATTCCCCCCGGAGTATCCCCCCCGAAAATAAATCCTGCGTACGCCACTGCAATGACGTGATGTTATTTTTGGGGTAGAACATCTAATATTATGCCACGTTCTATAAGAGGAGGCAAGAGAATTTTAAGTTTGGTGCAGCCCAAACTGACAACAGTGGGGTCCATAATAGGCGAAAAAGATTTTTTTATTATCCTGTTCGTAATTATATCAACGTATAGAATTTTATTTTTTTTTATCCATTTAAAAGTTTTATTATAAATATTATTTTATAATGTGGCCTTTTTAATTCATCGCTTATATTTATTACTTTGCATGAAACTAAAACGTCGTGTGCTAAAATTAACTTACTTACTGAAATAAACTACGTTTATATGACAACATATTGTTCCCAATATTTGTCCTCTATGCACGTTTTCCTCCACATCTACAATTTTCATCTGATTTTACAACAATAGGCTTTGTTTACAAATAACCATCCAGGATTGCTCCCTTGCTCTGACCCTGGCTCAGAGCTTGTGTCCCATGTAGAACCGCTTCTGATTGGCTGGTGTGAACCGGCGATGGAGCGATGGAGCGAGTGTGCTTACCTCCCGGCTCCGGTAAGAACGTACCCTTAGGTTTCAAATTTGCCTATGACATTTAACATGAGTATGCAAATTTCAGGGGCAGCTGATTAGTAAACATTGTTTTATCAGCAGATTAAATGAAAATTAACACTTTGGGTGCGGCCCGGTCTCCGGAGACCGGTGGCTGGAAGCGCGCGCCGGCCTGGCCGGTCTCGCGAGTCTCCCCGCACTCGGTGGAATGAATCAGCCACAGTGCTGCAACCTTGCGGAGAAGCTCGGAGTTGTTGTCGTGTGCGTTGCCATAGCAACCTGCCCTACACTCTGTGCGCGTCGCCCGTCGTTCCCACGGGCCTGACCCGGTCTCCAGAGACCTTTTATCTATTACTGACTTATTGGGTGTTTTGACTTATTACTATCGTGTTTTTGCGAGTTATATGACGTTTTATAATTAATATTTTATTTTTTGTGACGTTTTGGTGAGGTACGGACAAACCGTGTCTGTGTTTTGGTAACTGTTTTGAACAGTTCCACGATGCCCTGTAAATGAAATAAACATTGGTTGGGAGGGAGGATGAGGCTGTAAATACAGTAAATATTAGTTATTATGCCATTTAAAATTTTTGTGTGTGAAAACCGTGTGTTTGTGAGGCTAAAAGTGAGGAAATTACGTCACGGTGGCTACGGACCGCTTCCCGCGGGCCGGCCCGGTCTCCGGAGACTGACGATTTAGGACGCAAATTTTTTTGAAAAAAAACGCCTGGAAACGCAGTTTGCGACCATGATTCTGGCTTCTGGATACAAAAGGTAAGATATAATGCAAAAAAAATTTTCAGGCCCTGGGGATGGTTTTACTCATTTCGGTGCCGCACCCAAAGTGTTAAGAGCTTCTGAGCAGCGCATATAATTGTATAAAAATCCCTTGTAAACAACGTGCTCGAGATTTCATATGGCTCCACGCGGAAATATCATACATGTTTTAATCGTGTTTGGAAAGAAAGATTTGCAAAAGCTTAGACAAATGTAAATTTATACGATTTTAAAACTGTTCTTGTATTAGGCGTATTACACTAAAACACGTTCAACATAAAGTGAAGAATTATTAAAGGCGAAACATTATTGTCTAAATACACAACACCGATTTGAGGAATACCATATAAAAAAAGAACATAACTGATTACGTACATTCAGTGAGTTAGAGTATGTATCCTTGGGGTTTCATATATATAATAGCACGGCTTTATCAGTACCAAAAAAAATACCCATAAAGTTAAAAAATCTAGATCAGGTTATTAAAGTAGGCCTAGACTTTGAGATGAGCCAGTGTCTCGTGATTCAGATCCAGCCCGTAAGAAGCGCTCATATCGCCTATATATAACGGAGAGCCACAGGTGTGCTGGGATTAATAACCATCGCCTCGTGGAGGGCTGCCAAATCACTTTTAGTCACGGGACACCTTAATATACGATGATGTTTAAAATGAGTATTTTTTATTTACGGAGGTTCGCTTTTATCTTATTTAATGTTATCTTAGTATAATCTAAATGAAACTAACCCAGATATCGTCGTATCATGGAACACAAAAAGGTATCGTTTACTAATTACGTCACGCTTATCTGCTGTTTACACCCGTCTCTGACCCACTGTCAAGCCGTGTCACCTGTCAGCCCCCTCCCAATTCGCCACATAACAATCTACCCTAAATTGCAATAGTGGTTTAGAACACTACTACAAAGCAATGTTTTTAAAGATATTTTAATTTGTGATGCTCCATTTTTATTAAAACCGTATATAGTTTAAACCAACAAATTTAAGGGAACGTTACGGGTACCTATATAGCCTACATTAGAGCGGTCCCGATAAATACAAGAAACATAGCGCGGTCCCAAGCCTTACAATCCCATCCTCCTACCTTTTTGAATTCAAATAATATGAGATTCACCACAAACTATGTGGGGGGGGGGGACATCTAAAGAGTAATCTTCAACAAACACTACTTTATGACGATATTACTCCATCGCCTTGGAAAATACATATTTAGAAGGGCCTACAACTTGTCTATACCCACTACACGTCAATACCCAACATTCATTAAATCTCAAAACATCGTCTAAAGTAAGGCTATTTTTAACCGGCGAAAAATAAACAAACGAATAAACCAGTCTGCAGATCGGTATCGCGCGGCGTGGCGAGGCGCGAGGCGCAACATATAATTTGCTCTCTGTAATCAAGTTCAAGGCCTCATTGTGCAATTTTAACTCCCCCCCCCCCCCCACCTCCAACTACTCAGAAGTCTTCAGAATCGCAAGATAACACTGCGGCAGGTTTAATTTTCTCCTCTAATAACAAACCAGTTTATAAGATTACCCGGTCTAGACATGAGTTTTTTTCTTGGAGGTTAATTTTTGTCTGGGATTATATGTTTGATGTATAGAGTTATTTGAGGTTGAGTGTTGTTTAGTGAAAGTACTATACCATGTTTGCAATGATTAAGTGTTAAATATACTTAGAGAACATAAGCACTGTGCGCTTGGTCAAAAAATACGCTGAAAATATCATAAACTTGAGGAGTAATGAAATTTTTCTAAGTTTCCTTCCTGTATTCTATTAAAGTTATCTATCCGCCAAACTATTGTGCAGCCAAATAAGTGTTGAAACGGGAATTGTGTCTAAAAGACGCATGTTCGTTTTACATTTTTTTATGATATATTTCTGTAAATCATAGATATACAGGGTGTCCCCTAAGTAAAGTGCCAAACTCCGGGAAATGGTTATTTGGGTCAAAATAAAGAGAAAATCAAGAACAATTTTTTTTCGAAAACCGCTTCGTTTACCAGATATCCGCCATTTTGTATGTTTTTTTAACTTAGAATCTTTTCAACCGATCTTTATAAAACTCGGTATGTATGTTAAGGTAAAAGAGACCTACTCTAGAAAAAAAATTCAAGTTGGTCTGATTTAAAATTTCAAAATGGCGGCCATTTAAAATCTTTAAACAAGAATTGCGGAAAAACGGTAAAAAATAAAAAAATTACTAATAACATTTTTTTAGAAAATTTTATTACCAATCTGTCAACACCAAAAAAATGAGAATTGGACAAAAAATAACCGAGATACATTGAATTTTGTGTTAAGAGGCAACAAAAAGCCATTTGTTTGTGTGTGTGCGAGTGTGCAGCACTTACAAGTAGCAATCTGTTACAAATAGCCCCAATCAGCTGATTAGCTGATTCAAACCAACTGATTTAAAACACATGGTTATTAGTTGCATTGTAGCATTGTTGCTAGTATTTTTTTATTACTTTAAACATCGTTAATAATAGTAATGTGATTTTTAGGTTACAATTACTTAATTTTGTCCTAATGCCGAACCATAGTTATTCTAATCTCGAGCTAACCGATATTCATTTTATTTATGGCTTAGCTAATGGAAATTCGCGTGAGGCATGCCGCCTTTATGCAGAAAGATTCCCCAACCGTCGAATTCCGTGTAGGAAAGTGTTTGTAAATGTTCACAAGAATTTGAGGGAACGCGGAACACTTAAATTCACTGAGAAGACCGGACGGAATGTTTCTGTAGATACATTAAATAATCAAGAAAGAGTTTTGACGGCTGTGGAAGAAGACCCAAGTACTAGTGTTAGAAGAATATCGCTTCAACATGACATTTCAAAAATTTCAGTGTGGAGGATTTTACATAATCAGCAGTTGTATCCTTACCATATCCAAAGGGTGCAATGCCTAACCGATAGGGACTTTCCACCCCGTATTAACTTATGTCAATGGTTTTTGCGACAGATCGCATTACTTCCTCTTTTTCTCTCCAACATTTTATTTACAGATGAGGCTGGGTTCTCAAAGGAGGGTATTTTTAATTTTCATAATAATCACTCCTGGGCTGATGAAAACCCTCATGAGATATCGCAAAGGAGACATCAAGAGCGCTTTTTCTCTCAATGTTTGGATTGGCATTGTAGGGGACAATCTCATAGGGCCATTTTTTTACCCAACAGACTTAATGGTGTGTCTTACCTCAATTTTTTAACACAAGATCTTCCCGTTTTGCTAGAAAACTTGCCCCTTTTTTTGAGAAACAATATGTGGTTCATGCAAGACGGCGCGCCACCTCACTTTTCATTGGATGTAAGGTGACATTTGAATCAAGTGTTTGGAAACAAATGGATAGGGCGTGGGGGGCCCATCCCATGGCCTGCCAGGTCTCCTGACCTTAATCCCCTGGATTTTTTTGTATGGGGTTATTTAAAAACTTTAGTTTACCACACCCCCATTGAGAGTATTGAGGATTTGAGGGAAAGAATTGTAGCAGGTTGTGAAACGATAAAACAAAAGCCTGGGGTATTTGAGAGAATGAGGGAGTCGATGAGAAAGAGGTTGAACTGTGTAATTGAAATGAACGGAGAACACATGGAACATTTGTTATGATTGTTAATTTTTGAAAAGCTTTCTTGTGTTAAGCTATTATTTAGATTTTATTCAGTTTTTAGTTTGTTTTCTTTTTCATTAAGATCATTATGTTTTATCCCTCTTAAATGGTTTCAATCTAGGTTATTTTTCGTCAGATCCTCATTTTTTGGAGTTGGCAGATTGTAAATAAAATTTTCCAAAATTCTTAGTATTTTTATTTTATTTTTTATAGCAACTCAATAACCATGTGTTTTAAATAAGTTGTTTTGAATCAGCTGATCAGCTGATTGGGGCTATTTGTAACAGATTGCTATTTGTAAGTGCTGCACACTCGCACACACACAAACAAATGGCTTTTTGTTGCCTTTTAACACAAATTTCAATGTATCTCGGTTATTTTTTGTCCGATTCTCATTTTTTGGTGTTGACAGATTGGTAATAAAATTTTGTAAAAAAAATGTTAGTAATTTTTTTATTTTTTTACCGTTTTTCCGCATTTTTTGTTTAAAGATTTTTAATGGCCGCCATTTTGAAATTTTAAATCTGACCAACTTGAATTTTTTTTTTCTAGAGTAGGTCTCTTTTACCTTAACATACATACCGAGTTTTATAAAGATCGGTTGAAAAGATCCTAAGATAAAAACTATTTTGTAAAAAATACAAAATGGCGGATATCTGGTAAACGAAGCAGTTTTCGAAAAGATTTTATTCTTGATTTTCTCTTTATTATGACCCAAATAACCATTTCCCGGAGTTTGGCACTTTACTTATGGGACACCCTGTATAACGGGTCGTATCGACCACAGTGTGGCACTCAATTCTCCGTAGCTTAACCCATTTTTTTGCATGCTGGCATGCCGCATACCGTATTTGATCACTTAATGCTCCATTATTCGTCAGCTGTATAGATATTTAACATAGTTCAAAATTGATCAGCCCTATCCTAATAAAGACACACATTTACGTCCAACGACACATTTATGAACACAATTCTACAGTTATTTACACAGCCTGGTTGCCTGGATATGTGTTTCGGTTACGTCTATGCTGACATTTTCAGACCAACTGTACTATCAACATTTCAATCTCGTCTTATTTAAGGACTCAAAGACGACGGTAATAAGCTGTTTGAAGTTTGTTGCGCGTGTTTTGCGAATCACCTATAATAGGCACCTGTATATGCATGTTGGAAAGGATTGCCTGTTTTCCGTCCACTTGCTTATCCGGTGGCAGTAATGTAGAGTTTCCACCGAAGTTAGTTTAAATCCTTTTTGTGGGTTAAAACGCATCGTTTTATAAAATTTAAACAGATTTTTTTTGTGTGTTGCTGGTTTGTCGTCCTACGCATGCGCCTTGGACTCCGGTACTCCGGTTCAAGAGGCCAAGGGTTCGAATCCTGACATGTGCGCCCATAACAATTAATTTGATGGCTGAAGGGATATTGGACCACTCTCTAAGAGTATTTATTGTAGACCTACCCGTAACAATTAATTTGATGGTTGAAGGGATTGGACCACTCTCTAAGAGTATTTATTGTATACCTATCTCTTATATAAAAATGCCGTCAAACGTTGATAAAATAAAAATTAAATTAAAAACCATTTTAAATGTAAGCCATAGTGTAAAATTAAAATAAGAATGTTTTTAAGATAAGTTCTTGATTTCTCACTAAAAAAAAATTTGCTCTAAAATATTGAAGAAATTTTAAACCTGTTTATCGTGCTTGGAAATACTCACTAGAAAAACACTATATATTTGTATAGATATAGATGATATTTTAAAACCAAGTTTGTTTCTTTTATTATTCATGCGGTTGGCCAAGATAAATTATGAATGCTGCCGTCGAATTGTGAAATTTTGTAATAACTTGAACCATAGATAAAAGGATATTAACAATATATCCCATCCCTTTATCTATTGTCTATGATTTAACTCCATACATTTCATATCGCTTTTTTGTACATTTTGTCTCGTGCGAAAGTGTTTGAAAGAGGGACGACGGACAGTGAAACTTCTCTTTATTGGTCAGTTCACTTCATTCAATCCCCACCACCGTTGCCCCCGAACAACTGACAGCCACAGCCACAGCTGACTTTGTTATTGTTTTGATTCGGTAGTTCATGTTAGGTTACCGAGTTGTGAGGTTAGTGTTCTGTGTTGCGGATCTTTGTGTGTTGAAATTAAACATAGTTAAACGTATTAAATTACAGTGCTGTTTTTACATGATAGGAAAATGTGAGTGTTACTGTGGATTTCAGGGAAAGAACAACCGTAAAGAAAATTTTCATGACATAGTTGACAAAAGGTAGGTTAGTTGAAGGCATGTTCATTTTATCATGAATAAGGGATTCATTGGCTAGGAGGTTTGCAACTTATATGATCAAAACAACCAAAAAACGTTGAAAGTCCTACTGCTATTTAATTCAAACTTAATAAACAGCTGCGTTTTATTTAGTAGTCAAGCCCTAACCTAAATTTCTAGCCAAGGTAAACTTAAGTAGTTAGCCTACTTTAAAGTAACGAAATATAGTATTCGGGATCGATGGAATCTTTTGTGCTTTTCCTCAATACAACCTAGGTTCATCCGATTGCATAAAGGAAGATCAGGTTACTCTTATTCAATGCTAAGGCCTATTTACAACGTCCCTCTCAGCTTCCCACAAAATTTAAAGCATTAAAGGTCTTTTAATGCAATAAATATTTGACATTGAAAAAGACAGATTCAAAGCATTAGTATTAGGCCCAACACTGAACTTGATCCTTTATATCAGCTTTCCCACCGAAGAGGATATTAACTTTGCATTTGTTTTAAAGCCGCCCTGGCTTACATCTGAATTGAAGGATGGGAACCCTTCTCAAATTCAAACTTAACTACAGGTTAAGTTATCAGAACAGCAGGACTGAAATCATATTTCATTTCATTTCATGTCATTTGTTGTGGCAAGCCGCTTTCCTTAGCCGGTACCTGAGCATATGCCTTACCTGGCCCCAGCCAGGATTGAGGCCATCACCCGGCCAAATAGCTGTCGGGATGGCTTAAGACCATCATGCTTGTCAGCGGCAGAGCCGAGCCCATCGAGGAAGGGGTCACCCCCGAGCCTCTAACCAGGGCAAACTGACAACATGATCTCACCAACCAGTGTTTAAAGGAGCACATGCCAGGAATGACAAGTGCCCTTACCACACCATCGTGGTGGAGGTCTACGTGAGCTTCGCACGAGGCCTACCTTACCTCTGACAGCTTAGCTGCCTTTTTGAGCCGGAACAGGACACACCGGATCCATCGTAGTGACACCTCAAGTCCGGGGGGGACATGCCCTGCCCATGTCGTAACCACATACCACCACGAGACCAATCCCAAACGCTGGTCCACCAGCCCTGACCGAGCGTCGACCCCAGCCAGAGCCAGTGGGGCCTGAAACCAGCTGTACTTCGTTTACCCATGCATCCAGCCTCATGGTCTTCCACTACGGGGTTCCCATCACGGAGGTGGCATTAAGAATGGGATTGGGAGGTGGGGCGGGTGGTAGTCCCACCCGGGATACTAGGTTAAAATCCAACACCCTTGCTCAGCAGAGGCTACCCGAATAACCCCCTTCAACGGATGGTGAAAACTCGCTCCATCCAAAGACCTGAATTGAGCCCCGCCAGGTTCCCCGTTTTCACCGCCAGCAGACCTTTGCCCTCACTCTGGGTAGGACCAGTGGTCGAGAACAAAGTCCTGCACCGTTTTAACCAGCCAAATCATTGTCTAACTGGATCTCTGTTCCCAGTTGACCGGACAAGAAGGAATTTTCTGTTAACACGTTTTAAGTAGCTTAGGCACGCCTAAAACAATTAATGCTTTAACTTTTATCCGAGATGCCCAAAGAAGCATCATACTATGCCACTTCGAGCTGCGTTAGGCCTAAGTGTAAAGGTAGGCCTACTTTACTCCCTAATGCAATGCAGGTGAAATCTATTTGCTTAAGGTGCAGCAAAACGGGATTCTGTATTTTGTTGTGTCATTTTATTTGAACTCTTCAATTTTTTTTCTAGTTATCAATTAGTGATTTTCGGACTCGTTGCTTTCATAGGGACCCGCGTTGGTTTCAAGCAATTTCCTTCCCTCCACTTCCAAGTGTTTCTTAAGCTGTAGGCCTACTGAACTTTTTATCGTATGGTGTTGCTGCATATGCGCTACTAAGAATAAATTGCTGCTGTACTGTTGCTACACTAGTTTCAGAGAAGTAGCCTTCTGTGACTTTAGCCGGCAACACTAGTGGCAGTCGCTCTGAGCAAAACAGGAAACACAATACAATATTATATACAACAATATAAGATCAGTTTCACTCTGTGACCGATGCACTGCTGCTAAAGCCGCTGTGCTGTCGCTCCTTGCATATACATAGTAGAGCCCCTTATATCCGGCCTCGGTTTTACCAGTCCTCGGTTTAGGCGGTCGGTTCTCAGAAGCCTATGTCAAAACATAATTACTACACTTACAGACATATTTTTTCTCTGATTCTCTCTTGGATATCTCTCTATTTGTTTACGCTGCATTGTCTCTATTTGTTTATGGCTCCAGTTTACTACCAACATACAGAATGATACTGGTGAATGCAAACATGTACTGGTACGTTCGGTGTGACTACATCACTCTCAAAAAATCTCAGGCGGCAAATTGCTCGTCAAACGTTTTGGCAATCCAAATTGCCCTGGTTCGGCAATAGTGAACTTGAGCCAAATTAATGCGTTTTGCCTTGTGTACAATACTCAGCTGAGTTAGTAACCTGTAACATGTTGTTAAATATCTAGTGTGGTTATTAATTAATTGATTTGTTTCTCAAAGTCCCATAGTATAGCAGGCATACAAACAGTGATAAAGCTGTGGTGGTAGTGAATACTACTGGTTAGGGAAATGATTAAGTTTAAAATTCATTCAAACCTATAAGTGGATCATTAGATGATGATGATGATTGATGTGTTGGTTTTAATAACATACGTGTAAGTATTTTGATACAGACCTAACCAAAAAAAAACATTTAAAGCTCTGCTTTGGGCTAAGTTCATTAGCTATGTATTATTATTTAGGTATAAATATAGTTTTCATGGTAAATGTTCACTTTACGGTACTACCTCCGAAATTGAAAAAATTTTTTTCAAAATGTAGGAAATAACGCGCTGATTCTGAAAATGATAGTTTTTTCCCGCGGAAAACGTCGGAAAATGCCGGAAAATCGGAAAAACCGTGAAAAAATTTTCACCCAAAAAATGGGTCATGTGGGTACTCAAATTAATCGGGAGAACGAGCTGAACAAGAATATGTAAGAATTTTCAAGATACGTTGGATATTAACGGAGATACGGCCGGAAAAGCGTCGGAAAAGCCGAAAACAAACTTTGTCTAAAACATATCATGTGGGTACTCAAATTAAAGGAAATTACACGCTGAACAACATTCTGTAATAATTTTCATGATATGACGTACAATAGTCGAGATAAAGCCAAAAAACATAAAAATTTATAAACCAACTTTTTGTTAAAGTTAAATGAAGATGGATTTGGCTGGAATAAACTAGATAGGGATTGGTTATGTTAGTTTAGGTTGTATTTGGTTTGGTTAGGTTAGGTTAGGTTAGGTTATGTTAGGTTGTGATAAGTTGCATTATTTTATGTTACATTAGGATTGGTTTAAAACGTTAAAGTTAGATATGGATAAGGTTGGTAAAGTAAGAATGTGATATTATAATCCTAATCTAACAATACCAACCCTAATTTAACTTAACCAAACCTAATAAAACATAACCAAATTCAATAAAACCTAACAGAACCTAATCTAACCAAATCAAACCAAACCTAACATAGTCTAACATAACCTAACTAGACCTAACATAGTCTACCCTAACTTAAACTAACCTAACCTAACCAAACCTAACCTTAGATCCCACAGTTTAGCGTAACTCACCTAAAACTAACCCATTTTGTGCAAATCTATGACTTTTCCGGTACTTTTCCGTCCATAACTCCGTTATTATCCATCTGATTCTTGCATATTCTTGTTCAGCTCATTCTCCCGATTAATTTGAGTACCCACATGACCTACTTCCAAGCCAAAAAATATTTTTCCGTTTTTCCGATTTTCCGGCATTTTCCGACGTTTTCCGCGGAAAACGACTATCATTTCTGGAATCAGGGCGTGATTTCCTACATTTTGAAAAAAAAAATTTTCAATTTCGGAGGTAGTACCGTAAAGTGAACATTTACCGTTTTCATAATAGGTTGGATTATCCGGCCAAATCGTCATCAGGCATGGGCTCGGTTCAGTGGAGGCCGGATATCAGGGGTTCTACTGGAACTTAATGGAATAGATTCTCTAAAAGACGGTCTATAAAAACTTTAGACTCATGCCAAATTGTATTGAAAAGCCGTGCTCTTGGAGGCAGAGATAAAAATTAAATCAGTGATTGAGAGACAGAAAATGTTAGGAGCATTTGGTTAAGCAGAGGTATTTTGTGGTAATTTCTGGAGAATTCCAGGAATTTATTTCTGGAAGGGGGGAGGAAACAAGTTTGCACATATAACAACCATACATCATTGGCTATATCATATCTGTTGGCGCTTTAGGCCTGCAGTTGACTCTTGATAACTCGAACCTCCATAATTCAAACCTTGATAACGCTAACCTCAATAACTCAAAATAATTTTAATGTGGTTATATTTTACCTTTGCAAGTCAATGCAATGTAAAAGTGGCGTATCTCTATTACTTGAAGTTCAGCTGATCAGTCAAAATAAATTAGCTCTTTACCGTGCCTCTGTAAGCCAAGTTTAAACCTCCATCTAGAAGTTAACTCAACGAACCTCTGTAAGTCCAAACAGCGGCCTATAGGCCGTAAAATGTCAATGAGTCATATTCGAACCAGCGTCACTAGTTTCTAAATCTCTCTAGCTTGAATTTCCATTCGGTTTACCTCGTCAACTCGAATTTCGCTCAAATTACCTCAGTGAGCTGAAATTAGATAAGAATTAGTTTATAACTCAAACTATGCCTAAGTCTAAATATATTTACCGGTAACTTAACTAATGGAAAATCGTTTTCTCATGGCATTTTGAGGTGTTGACTCTCCTTTTCGAGATGCGGTAGAAGATAGTAACCCTTATTCTAATAGAATTAACTTGGGGTAAACAAAATAGAAAAGTTATGCTTTCTTTAAAGCTTATTTTCTAGCTTATTTAAAAAATAGGCTTATGGTAATTATAGTGCATTAAAAAAACTCTTTTATTTGGGCACCTTCAATTGGTCAGTACTTTAAACTCGCCCACACTCAGCAGAAATGTATTTTTCTTGAACTACCTAGCTGATTTTTTCATAAAGCATCTGGTCTGTTTAACCGACAGGTATTGTATGGGAAATATTAAAGAAAATTTATCAGACAAATTCCTAATTTTACTCTTTTTGATTTTTTTTCCTGACTTACCTTTACATCCCAGGACACTAGACTCAGCCCAGAACTGTTTTGCATATATTACTTCAGGCTAAGACTCAGCAGGTGACGGAATTATCATATACCGGTAGCGAAAAAACCACTACGGTGGTTGATAGGATTTGAAACCGGGCCCCCTAGACCGGAGTCCTGAGCTTTGGTCAAGCTGGACTCAGGTAATGCCTTGTAGGTCTACAGGTAAATGTAAATGAGATCTATAATTTCATGAGTTTTAGGGAACATAGGTTCAATTGGTCGGTTTTTCCAGCTGGGTGTCAGTTATAAGGTAGCCGGATAATAGCGAGTCCACTTTTCCCTCCGGCAAGATGTATGCGGCGACCCTTATACTACTTATGCAATCAATCTGATGGATTAGTCCATTGGATCCAATGGATCCAATATTTAAATTAAGGCTCTGCTTTTATATTTTATAGTATGGGGAGACTGACTGAGCTTTGCTTGGATAATAACTGAGTATTTATTAGCCTATGCTGTTTAGGTTAAAAATGTCCATACTTTAACGATAACATGGACACTTCAAAGGGCTGGGATGGAAACTAGATTTTTCCCAGTCTTGTAACCAGCTCCAGTTGATTCCTTGTGGCCAAAACCGAAAACCCCATTGAAACCCAAATATTCCTTGGATAAAAATAATAAAATATTGTACAAACAGTGCTTGTTTTAGAGTACCGGTAATTCAAGATTCTAAAGAAAAAAATGTAAAAGGTTCCGTAGTTTTATTTTAGAAGAATGGTGTAGATTTGATTCAGTTGGGGATTGTAACAATTTCCTGTAAATGCCTAAAAACAAATAAAAATTATTGTGTTGGAAATTTGAATATATAGAAATTTCCCCCGATATGATTGAATTCTTTCAAAAATTTGTCATTAAATTGAGTGCAAACATATTATTTAGTCGCTTTTAAATATTTACCTTCAGTTTTAGAACACGCCCAAGTCAGGGCCAGGGTTCCCAGATTATGAAACCCCATTATCGTACGCCAGCTGCTAAAATTATCGTATTTCATGCAAAATTATCGTACAAAAGAAAAAATACGGTATAATCATATAAAAGTAAAAACACTATATAAGATAAAATTAAATATATTGGCATATTTTGAGTTTTTATATTCATATGTTCGAATTTTGAAATCGAATTTAAATACATAAGGAAGAAAGCAGTAAAAATAAAATTATGTTTAATTACAAAGCAAACAATGAGATTGAATTGAGGTATATTCACGATTAAAACTCAAAATTAAAATATTCACAAATACGTGAATAAATTACTTATTTATACATTTATACATCAAGTTTATATTTTTCCATATTAATTATATTATCTATTAAACACATCATTATTTAATCCTCAAAGAAAAATACATGTCTTTATTCTCTTTTTCATTCAGGGAGGTAGCACAATTTAGGTTGAGGTATCAGTTGTCTGAGCTTATTGCATGAAAATATTTTTAAAACTGCTTAAATCCAAATCACTTTAAAATATACATTTCACCTTAAATAGTGTACTAAACACATAAACAAAGACCATCCACCTACTCGCTGCATAGGCCTTAATATGACACCTTGTAATAGACAACAGAAAATACGGGACTACTAAGGATGATTTTTTAAAATTACAATGCCAAATAGCTGGTCTAAAAATAAGCATTGTTTTAAATTTAAATATATCTTTATAAAAAAAATCTTAAAAAATGAAAAAAATTAAAATCTAAGCAGTGACACCTATTCAAAATTATCGTACATTTTCGCGTACGATAGGAAGTACTATCGTACATCGTACCGTTTAGAGAAATTATCGCACAAATACGATAATTATCGTACACCTGGGAACCCTGGTCAGGGCCCCGATTTCACTTAACACAATTATGGCAACCCTATCACACCCATATCACATTGATACTTGTCAGTATTCACTATATGTACTGCTGTAATTAAAAATTGTCGTATGTTGGGAGGGTTGATCCACCACAAATAAATAGGTAGGTACTTTACGTTTCTAGAACAAATAGGCTACTGTAAAATCACGTACTTGTATCCTAATATTTAGAACTTACTATCACCGACCTATGAAAATTAAACATACTTCGCTGCTTCGCAACTTCTCTATATTTTTTATCCTAAGAGTTTTCAACGGTTTTATAAACTAAATAAATATATATACACCACTAAAAAAACTCAAAGAATAACTTTTATTTCGTAAAAAATTATACTTATTATCAAGGTAAAAAATTGCCCCGCATACTTTTAAAACGTCCCACAGGATTTTATTTCGTTCATTATATCTAGCATATTTTAAATGTAAAATTATTTACTTTGTTAAATTTTTATTTAAATATGATTTTGCGTCCGTCTTGCGTTTTAAAGAATAAACTTGCTGCATCGCTCCGTAATTCGGGAGGGCCCGTAAGCCTAAAGCTAAGAATGGAGCGGAGAATCGATTTTGTTTACAAAAGATTTTATAAAAGAAGTCTATAGGATCTCCACCATCCCCCTTCTTGATTGTTGCGCGTTCTTTCAAGATGGAATCCCCTTTCTTGCCAAGCTTTTTGTTGTTTTGGCGGATGCTCTTTGTGAGAAATTCCTCTTTCGGAAGAGAATGGACAGATTATTTCCCGATTAACGTTACCTTCAATATTTTTTTATTCCCTTCAATGACATTAACCCGTAAAGGTTTATTATGTTTTAAAATCAGAACCGCTCCTTAAGTCACGTGTCGCCTTTAAGTATCATAAATTCTATTTTTTATTAACGGTCTGTTATCATAAACATAGGGCTTAAGTCGTTTATAAAGTAAAAATGTCACAACAAACACCTTGAGTCTTGAGGCGAGGCGTGATAATTGTAACGTGGTAGTGTCATTTTTTAACATATCTAAAAAATCAGACCCTTGTATTTACTCACTATGATATGTTTTAAACTTGATCCCGGCCGGCAATCAACTTGTATTGCAGATTTTGTAATTTCGAATCCCTTCATACAGCCTGTACCTTATAGCTAACGGTTATAAACCTATGTACGTTCCGAGTTCCGCCAAATAAATGGATCTTTTCAGTCAGAGTGGGCACAGCAATCCAATCCAAGACCGCTCTTGTTTTTTCTAGACTAGGGCCATGCGTTGAAGTTTTTATGGAAAAGCACTTAATTAGCTCATTGTGCACATTGTGCACCCTTCAGGTTATGACATTATCACATTAAAAATTTCCATTGGTGATTGGCGGGTTTCGAAACCGGGACCCTGGGAACCGAAGACCCGCGTTCTACCACTACACCAGGCTCCCCAAAACCACTGTCGGTCAGGATTTTCTTGTTTTCAGAACTTACTTGGATTTTGGATAACGAAATAATAGGCCTACTATCTTTCATGAGAAAAACATTTCGGTGTGCAATACGCATATCCGGTAATTTGTTTATGAAACTAAGACATATTATTTATAAAAAAAGTGAAATTTACACAGTACGAATTTGACTGTCCCGTCCGATTTGAATCCGTTCCAAGCCGCGAGTTTGGGCCACAGTTATATTTGCGGGTGTCGTGGTGCGGCGGAGGCGGTAAATACACAGCAGAGTGGACGGCGTGGGCGTGGGACTGAGTTGTTTGGGACAGTTTGGGACCGCGCGGTCCGATTTGGGACGGGGTTCAAGGCCCGACGTCACGCGGACTCGAAATCGTGACTGACTAAATTACGCAGTCCCGTCTCTGGGGGGGGGGGGGTTCTGTCTGGAGCGAGCACTGATCACAGCTTCAACTGGGGCCGTGACGATTTATTCGTCATGAGTTGGACTTAATTGTTGTCTTCGCTATAAATTAACAGTTTTAGTATCCGGAGATTTTTTCGTCGTAAAACTAACGGAAGTATTTTCGGTGTAGCGTTTTGTCTGCTCTAGCGAGCACTGTGCTCGCTGGTCCGCTCTTTATTTACGGACATGATTATGGGGGCGATCAATGGAATGGAATCAATAAGTTGTAATTATTGGACTGAAACTTTTCAACGGAAGCAAAAAATCGAGGAACCGTTTTCCAATAGCATTTGTAGATGTTTTACCGAAAGTCTTTCTTGTACGCAAAGACAGGAGGTAGGCTTCGGTAATTTTTATTGGTAACGCCGTAAATGTATATTTAAGGACACAGCGCAGAAGTGATCATAGCACGTTTATATCATAGTTATGAATGAGAAAATAGTGTAGGAGTATTACTGATGCATGCTGTTGTGGAGTTTAAAAAGACAGCAATACTAAAAATAATTATTTTTATTCTTTGGATGGTGGGACCCAGTTATTCCATAGAACAGTGTTTCTCAACCGGTGGTACGCGTACCACTGGTGGTACGCGAAGGCCTTTCAGGAGGTACGCAAGAGAATAGTACAAATTATTTGATACTTACTTTTTACAAATACTTTTTACAAATTATTTTTATAATATGCTTGAATATAAGATCATTGGTAAAAATTCAGCATATTTAAATATCTTTGAATATCTATGTTAATTTTTCAATGTAAAATAGGAGGAATATGTAAAGTTCCAAATAACCGACAGAGATTATTTCCCCTGTATACCTAGATATTTTTTACATTACGAAATTCTTATTTAATTCATTCGTTTGTTTTCACCAAATTGACTATAAAATTATTGAGCAGAGCTGAGAGGAGCATAAATTATATGAAAATTATGTCAAAATGTCCTTATAATAAAAATAAGATCTAAATGTACATTGGCAGGTAAAATAATATAAATTTTATTGTCAAAAACAAAACCACCGAAGGGTAACTATTGACAGTTTTGGAGGGGATCCCTCAGTAGTGGGGGGTCCTTGCGATGGTACGCCAAAATATTGAAAATATGGTAGGTGGTACGCGAGCACCAAAAGGTTGGGAAACGCTGCCATAGAACGATGTCAGCGCTAGTGCGCTAGTAGTTTGCCGACTCGGACGGTTATTACGATCTAGTTGATATATAAATACTTCAGTTATAAACTGATATAATTATATACGGATGGAATACACAGATTAATCAAGACCTTCCTCGTACGTGAGGCAAATTTCCATTATGCAATTTCAAGGAAATTCGGGCGTGTTTTCCTGTACAGGCGCCATAACCTTGCCTTCAACCAGCTGGCGGTTAATAAATTGAGGATAAAACGAGGTATCTTCAGTTCGATCGTCACAGACGTGCTTCGGCTTCTTATTTTATTTTGCACACCGCTGCGACCCGTTGTATACGTGCGTGTGTTATGGACTGGTGAGCCTGCATGTGCAGGAAGTTGGAATGGCACACGCAATCTTCATGTCCATCCTGGCTGCATGGGATGCGATGAAGGACGATCGGAAATGATTTTATAATAATGTTTAGAAATATTAAACGAATATATAAAAAAAATGTATTAATAAAAGTCACGCAAACGGGTTTTTTGTAAAGTTATTTCGAAGGAGATGGAATTAAATAGGCATTTAAAACCTGATGGGTGTTATCGATACGCGTACAATATTGTTGGTGTTATTGTACATTTTATGTAATTTATACTGTTTGATTATATATACCGTATTCGTTTGATAATGTACAAAACAGAAGTAGTCCACATCAATACCTCTACAGGTTTCTCTAGATTTTAATCCATGTCAATATGTTGCCGATCACATGCTTGAACAATTAGTTTTAACGAAGAAGAATGTTTAATAATAAATCCGAGGATATATTATTAAACTTAAATATTCCAGCTCCTGGTTGCGTGTATAAAATTGCTAACTAAAATGTACCTACATTATATACAAAAATTACTGAACTTCGAAACAGAGTTTTGTAATAGGCTTACTGTATTTTCCTGCAAACGAATCCACTCTCGAATTCATTCTAGTTAGAAATTTTCGATTAGAAAACTACCTATTCTAGTTAGTCGCCCAAATTTTCAAAAATATTTCGTTCATCCCTTTCAGACTTATGCAGACTAATTCAGTATTGCATCTGGAAGGATATTCCTTTAGCGAAGCCTTAAACAAGACTTGACTTTGCAAGATACACGTGATTTGTTGGTTCAATAAAATCCAACAAATAAAAAACTATGAGACTTACATTTCCGGTGGCCTAAGTGATTTTACAACCTCTTCTCCCCTCTCTGTGTGACGTCACGGCGCGTCGCTGGTGCACGTTAATTCACGTGATTAGGATCAATTCAATCAGCAGAAGTCGAGGCGAGCCAATTTAGACGGTTTCATATCGAGGCTATTTCACAACGAGTTATATTTATAGCTTCCTTTTATTGGCACGAATTTGAAAATGCAATCTCAGCGAAACCCTTAAAACGGAACTTAAAAAATCTTTATTGATATAATAAATTATATTTTCTGTTAGATTTAGAAGGAGATATGTTGATGCATGTCACGGAATCAAGTTTACAGTAGAGAGGTCTGACCATATTTAATGTGAAATGGTTGATCTATAAATGCACCCATATACTGTTTTTATTTCATTTTGTTACGATGAACATGAAAAGGTAAAAACCATTGTTAATTTGAGGTTTTAATGTTTTTTTAGATGATAAATATGTTTGAATAAAAACGCCTGACTTTCAATATAGTCTCTTAAGTCATCGAAAGTAGAGGCGAAAATCGCTTAAAATGTACTTACCTTTCTTGTTTAGAACAGGAGAAACTAAATCATTCGTTCAGTTGAAAAGTAAATCCGTGTCCGAAGACTTTCTTCGAAGTTAAACCCTTCTCGTGTTCAGCGAGCTGTGAAATATGATTTGAACGGTTAAAGTACCGAGCTGAGAACTAAACGGAAATACCTTAACAAGTCTGTCAAAGCTGTTTGTTTAGATGATAAGAGTCCTTTCAAAACCGTCTGGTGCGTTAGCAATCACTGAACAGTTTATAAAGTTTTTTTTTTGTATTTTATTAAATGTTTAAATTTATTTTGGCTCAGCGTTTGGAAATAAGACTAAACATAACAAGGTGGGACACACTTTAGTGCATTGAATCAAAATTTCAGTACTAAATAAAACTAACAGTAGTAGCTTATTGTAATACTCCACCTCATAATGTGATGTGAGACTCACGATGGTTGGTTACGGGCTATGTATCGCTCCGTAAGTATTGTATTCATTGTGTTGTTTGAATAATGGGGAACGTAAGGACCGGACCGCATTATTTTTTTAATGTTTCTTTCCTTGCATTTCTCAGACTCAGACTATTTCTTCGAGTAGATTCCTTACGCCACTTTCAATTTTCGAAAGTGACCGTTAATCGTTAACCATTAGGTCTATGCTAAATGCTTATTTATAGATTTGTTTCTGAGCGTATCAATATTTTAGAGTCTGCAGTACCTCCCGCCATTTAGGGTTGAAGTCCCATAAGATTAATGCCCTTTGCCTTGTAACATGCACGTCTTTGAACACTACTCGATTAACTTAAGTTGTACAAGTGTGAATCTTGAATATGTCTTTTTTATTAAAAGTTAGTAGAGAAATGTGAAGAAAAATTTTGAAATATATTCAGTTTATAGATAAAAATGTACCTGCAAAATGATAAAATGTATACTATATATTTCTAACTATTTATAAAACCGTTACAAATTTCAAAATATTCCTCTCACAGATCACTTTCAATTAACACAAATTTTGCAACTTTAAAATGGATAATAAAGGAGTAGCAACTGTTTGAAATTAAAATTGTTCTTATGGGACAAACCTATGAAAGGCACGGGCAATGAAAGATTTTATAAATAGCCATTGCTTAATTAGTTATTATTTTATTTTCTCAAGTAACCTTTTGTAAATATTAATGACAGCCTGACAAGTGCAGGCATTTATATTTTATAGAAAATTTCAAGCCGCATAAATGCCCTGTATAGATGTTTTAAATATACTTTTAATCTGATGTTTAGACTAGTGTAAGAATTATATATTTGTTCTGTATACATGAAATTGTTGATCAAATTAAAATATATTCTATTCTATAATGTGACGATCGTCACGACAGCCACACTTACCACGACATACGGCCGACTTGAGCACCTCACGTCACGGCAATCCCCCCTCCGTAGGTTTACCTCGTTTAGCTCCCCCCCTCTTGTAACATAACGTCTCGGGTGTCATGGGGTTTACAATTCTGGGGTTACAATTCCGCTACCCCACATACCATGACGAACAAGCACCGTAGCCGCGACACCCCCGAATACCACGACGCCGGGCCCGCTCGTCTCGCGTGCTGCCGTAAGTTATGTCAGCATTGTGAATGTAAATACGGCACTCGACCTGAATACCCCGGTGGCAGTTTGTATGACAGTTGTTTGTATGAACTTGGATCATGCATCTGTGTTTCTCAACTCGCTATTTTGATTCTGTGACGAATCGTTGATGTAAAACAAAATAGGCTACAATGGTTTTCATTTAGGATAAAAAACGGTGAGTGTGCACTGTTCAATTAAATTTCACTTACTTTTACAAAAATATGGTTAATGCAAGTAAACCACATCAGCTCTGAATTAGCTAACTACAATTTTTCAAAGCTAATTAACAGGTTGTATGTTTATTGATTTAATTTAAAGAAGCGTTGTTCGATTTAGTGGTAAAATTCTTTTGGTAGCCTATCCCTTTTTCTGGGCTGAGTATAATAGTGATTTCTAAAAAGCTAGCGAATTTAAATCAATGGTAAGAACTGGTCTGTTATGCACTGATCATTATCTCACAAAGTATTAGAAAATAAATCGCGCCCGCCGTGCAACTATTCATTTATTAAATAATTATGAACTTATTCATTATTCAATTTGTACCCATCTTATGGCTGGCACTAACTCGACGAAACTGAAGTTAGGTAACTGCTTTTTTCCGCTGCAGCCACTCATTTGAGTCAGTAAATTTTGCCTGCCCGATGAGTTAAAAAAAAGTAAAAATGTCACATAAAAAGGAAATCCCACCATGGTTCTTAGCAATGTGAAATTAGTTAATCTGAGCTATTGTCCTCATCATTGAAGTCCTAAAAAAAATTCTAACGGGCTTTTCGCAAAGATTACTATATATTTTTCCCCCACCAGCTATGTTTAGACCCCTTTTACTCCTTTTAATGCGTGAGGAAAAAACATAATTTGTCTCCCAGCGGGAGTCAAATCTATACTTTGTCCCCGGCGGGAGAACGTCAGAATTAAGCATGTAAAATCTTTGCAACAATCAGCTGATCGCTAGTGCAGAATGGTTGCAACTACTCGGATGCAGGTGCTAATTGCAGATCGAAACAAAACATATATTGTTTGTTAATTACTAAGTCGATGAAATAGGCCTAGGTGTTTACAGATTGGGTATTTAATATTGCAGATGGGGGGAAAAAGTTGTGTGTATTTCGAGAGCAAAGCACATTGCCTCCCTCATGAAAATTGTCGCCCTCGCAAGCCCGGGCGCGAACATTTTCACTCTTGACTCAGTGTTGTACTTTACACTCAAGTAAGTATTGTCCCCTGAAACATTTAGGTAACAAATAAAAATCTCTCACAGAACCAGGTAGTTTTCATATGGATTTCCACTACTGGGTGAGCTAGCAATATGAGATTTTGCCTCCACTTTTTTTGGCGGGAGCTTGGGGGCAACGTCGAGGGCGAGATAAAGGCACGAGAGTTAGGTACACCATCAGCATTGGAATTCGAAGGTTTTGATTGTAAATTTCTTTCAGCTTGAATGATATTGTTCTTGGAAATATCTTGAAAGTCTATTCGGTCGAAGTACTGTAGTTGGAAATCAATTGAGTAATCAACAGCGGGCAGACAGCAGACAGCCGCGTCAAGTGTCGTATATTGCCTCAACGAGGTGTGTCCGGCCTCGCACTCCCGCTGACGACTGTGCGATGTGTACGCTAAATACCCTACTTGGCAGCTGACATTCGATTTGTGTGTTATACCATTGATTTAAAGAAAAATATACATAGTACAAGCAATGTTGAATTTTTAAGCCGAACAATTTTATCATAAGCTACAAAAATTAGCACATTCTGTTAGAGTCTTGCCATTAAAGAAATTAATAGTACCTTTTATATCCTATCTGTTGCACTCCTAGTTTTGACGTCTTTAAAATAAAATACCTCTTATAACCCGGCACCATATTTTAGCACGGTAGAAGTAGAACTGTTCCATGTCAGGAATAAAAAAATCTTTAGCGTAAAATCACACTCTGGCGCAATCTCTAGTACTGAGTGCTGAACTGCTGAACTAATTTCGGGAGTGCTCAATTTCTGGCTTCAAAACATCCGTAAGCGTTAGTAAACAGTCTCCTTTTAGTTATAAAGTCAATGGTCTGTACTGTAAACCGCAGTAATGTGTTAGTAAAATTATTGTTTAAAATCTCATTTGTGGCTAACATTTGAAATAAGAGAGAAATAAGAGAAAGCTAATATAAGATAAATAGCGTTTTACCTCGATTCTAATTAATAACAAATTATTAATTTTTGAGTATTCAGTGAAAATAAGATTTATTCTAAATTGGTTGGGGGGTGGGATGACTTTCTCTTAACGACCTGTAGCTTATAAATGTATAGTGTTAAAATTGTCTATGTTATTTATAACTTAAAAACAAATTTAATTATTAAATTGATTGATTACGATTTGGTGTCGGTTCTTGAAAAAGTTGAAAGAACAGAAATTAAAATGAAATTAAAGAACAGAAATGACACGTATACGCACCTACTTAAAATAACATTTAGTATTTTGAATGTTTACGATTTTGTGACAGTTTTTAACCCATTCCAATGTCGAACGTATTGAAATAACTAAAATGAAAGACAGCTTCAACGTGTGAAGAAGAACGGGAATTTGTTTTCATTGTTCTATTATTGATCCATGATTGTTTCCATTCATCATATGAAAACATAGATGTCTTGTTGCGATTCACAATTCGAGTGAGCAACATTTTATCTGTACATCTCAGTGCTTTGTCTTAGGCCTTGGAGTAAACTCAATGAAAGATTTACTTGAAAAATACAGTAGCCTTTAAGTTATTTGTCACCGGTATAACTTTACTATTTAATTTATCAATAAACTAATTAGATGAAGTGCATCTATTCTTGTTTGTTTTTCAATGGTATATTACCTTGCTGTACACTAATATTTTATACATTAAATTTGCTTATTTACTTACAATAAATGATTCTAGTAGAGTTAATTTAACGCCCGAAATAAGAACAGAAACAAAACTAATTGGGGAAGAGAGATGCGCTCCTTCAAACCTTGCCCACCTGCTTTTTAAGTTCAATTCAACTCTGTACAGGACGAAGTTATTACACATATACCGCTCTCTTGTCATTAAATATATTGGGTGTCAAGTATTTTAGAGCAGGCTAAGTGCGAGCGGTATGTACGACCCATGGCTTAACTCAGGGGCTCAGTCCCCCCCCCACTATCACCTCACGGTGTGATATGAGCAGGAGCACTCATCCGCGATTTGACGGCAGTTTTTGTGGGGGAAGCGCCTTTCACAGGGTTATTGAGGTCAAGAGAGTTGGGTCTTGAATAGCCCACTTTTTGTGGACTCAAAGCTCAATATTGTGCTGAGAGTCTCAGGCAAAAACGGCCATGTTTATGCTCCAGATTTTAACCCTCACTTTCTCACCTCTCTTCGATATAATAATTTTAACGCTTGTCGAGTGTCTTTTAACACTATGTGGATTTTGTAGCTGTTGATTTTATTAATAAATTATTAATTTGAGCATTAAAAATTTGATTGTATTCGTTTTATCTTTAGGCGTGTTTTATAGGCAGGAATCCCACTAGTATTTGTGCCAAATCTTAAACAATATTAGGTCCACTTCAGTGTGGACCATTTCTTGGAAACTTTTATTTTGACAACCAGGCAAAAATAAATTGATTTATCTATATTAATGTGGACATAACTTTAAACAACCCGGACAGAATAATATCGGGACCAATAATATATATATATATATATATATATATATATATATATATATATATATAATAACTAACTAAATGGTTTAATTTCCTTTTTATATAATCTAATATATTAGCTCTTGTATTAACTGTTTGAATTACACGTTTAAAATCATAATTTATAGATAATTTGGTCCTAATGTATATAATTTGATAACCTAATGCTAGTTTTCATACAGCCTATATATATTCAAATAAAAACGAAATGTTAAGTGACTGAAAATGAGGATTTAGTGGCTCAGTTAATATAAACTGTTTATAGCCTAATTATTTCTTGACGGAACGGAAAGAAATTAACAATTTAAAATTTTTCTGTGTTAACTATTTTTTATGTATTTAGTTACCTATTTATTTGTTTCAAACATTTGTTTCGTTAGATTTGTTGCGTCAAATAACATTTCCATTCCTTTGGTAGTTGAATTTCATCATTAGTTCTCAGTTCCAAATCAAATGCTCCTCTCGTTCAGATACTATTTTCTATGTAATTCGTTACAGTCGAACAGACTGCAGGCAATCACCAATCAGGGGACGAAGCAACCGTGAAGTAATCTTGTGGTAAAAGTCACAATCTGATCGATTTAATCAGGGTGAAATCACAGGTAAAATTAGGTTTGTTGCCAAAAACGGTCGTTGCTGAAATATTGTGTCCTCATGCATCAAATATCACTATCGTACTTTCATTATTATGACAGGCAATTATGAAAAATAATATCTCGTATACATTATGTAGTAGTACATTAGTACTATGGATTGCTCAAAAAATTATTTTGATAAATTTATGTCATTTAAAATCCTCGCAACCCCTTGTACAAAAATTATCTTCATTATTTTGAAAAATTATAAATTAATATATTTATCAAAATTAGTTTTAGCTTTTATTATTGGTAACAGAACAAAGGCCGTATCGGCAAGTTAGTTTTATTTTTAGTTTTTATTATTAAATTTATTTTTACAAACTTAGAAACTAAGTTGTAACTTTTAATTTACGAAAGTAAGAAGATTATATGATATCTTAAAACCGATTAATTACTAATCGGCTATTGAAAAGTAAAAGTATTAGAAAGTTAGGAGTTGTTAGTGATTTGTAAAACATGTAAAACGTTTTGTAAGCCTACTTATCATGACTTTCCTGAACACAGTAATATTGAAAATAATCCACCGTTCCTGAAATGAAATAAAAACAAGTTTACCCTGAAGAGTCATAAATAATCCTCTTGGTTAATTTTCTTTTAATAAGAAAACGGAAATTAAAAATGACATTGAAGAGGCAAGTCTTAAATGTCGTTAGCCTAAGGTAAACTGTTTACTTAACGTTTTGTGTCTCCATTTCCTCTCAATCCAATTGAGAAAACTTAAATTTTAGCGAATCTTTTTTCCAGTGAATTGAATGCTTTGTTTATTTGATTTCAATGAATATTTTATAGAAAGTTATTTGTGGAAAGAGAAACCTTTGATGGAATATTTTATAAATTCAGTTTTGCTTTCTGCGGATTGCTTTTAAAGCTTTGATAGTCGACTGCTTCGAATTACCTTTAGGCCAAACAAACTTCAGCTTATATTCAACCTTTATTCTATGAATCTTTATGAACTTTGAAACATTTAATCTTAAATATTTAATCTTTTACTTTATCTAGCACGTTAATTTAAAAATTTATTCGTAAGTTTAAAGATATTCGTTGATATCGCCGTATATAGTTTGACTGTTATTTATTTATAAAGTGATTAAAATCCGTCACATTCTTTCTCTTTATCATAATTCAACTTAATAGTTTTTCATCTTTAATTTTGAATATGAATTCTTACGAATTTTGGTGGTGTTGTGTTTCGTAAACCGCAAAATGTCTTATATAATTGTAAGAGTTTAATTCGTAACATTTTGGGTTTTATGGTTCTGGTTTTAATCAAATGATTATATTATGCTCTAGAGCAATCTGTTACTTTACATATTTTGTAGAAACCAGATTCTACAGAACTCTTTTAATTCCCTTAAACGATTCTATATTATTTTGTATGCCTTTGTATATTACAAGTACTAAAGTAAAATATGTATACGTTTATGGAATCAATAGTGAGAAACTGGAGCATCTGCAATTGAATACAGTCATTTATTATACCATTGCCAATTAGAGCCAGTACTAGCCCAGTTAGACCCTTCAGTAGCGCAAGTGATATCCAGGCAGTGTAACGTAATACCATATGCAACAGTTGTATCAATCACTCAGTCGTTTCTGAGTGATTGATACAAAGGAAACTGTTACTTGTCAAATATACGACCTGGACAGCAAGGTTCATTTGGGCCAGTACTGGCCCACTAGGACGCTCATTATAGTAACGTAATAAGTGATACCCAAGCAGTGTAATGTGTCTCTGAACCGTTTGTATCCATACCAGCTGCAACAGTTGTGTCCTATCTGAGTGATTGATGCCTTAATGGAAACTGTTACTTGACTAATGTATGACCTTGACAGCAACATTCATTAGATCCAGTACTGGCCCACTAGGACGCTCATCAGTAACGTAATAAGTGATACCCAAGCAGTGTAATGTGTCTCTGAACCGTTTGTATCCATACCAGCTGCAACAGTTGTGTCCTATCTGAGTGATTGATGCCTTAATGGAAACTGTTACTTGACTAATGTATGACCTTGGCAGCAACATTCATTAGAGCCAGGACTGGTCCACTTAATCACATCAGTGTCAGCTTTAATCTGGATCGATGATATCAGTGTAATTAACGGTTAGTTAATGAAAGCCTACATACGAATTTTCCTGCCAATGTCCTCAACTCAGAATAAATTAGCTAAAAATCCTGCAATCAGAAATGTTTGTATAACATTGTGATGTTCATGGATGACACCGGGGAATCCGTAACCGGGGCAGGCAGATGTGCGCGATTGCATCGGTACGTGACAAACTCTTGTCGATCAATCACCAATCATCAGGACCTATCCACTCCCAGAAACATAGCTTTTCTATTGTTTGTATTACAAAATCGACTTATAATTTTTTTATTAGCTAGATTTAATTGAAACGTTGCACAGTAAATGTTTTGTCAGAACTTCTCAAAAATTTAAATACTAATACTCAGCATCCAATACTATTACTCTACGCCGTATCATTTTTTTCTTTCACGACAAAGAATAAGAAGCAACAAATAATTTATTTCCATGAAACAGTAGAATATTAAAAGTAGGCCTATATACCTTATTTACTATGTTAATACATCGTTCAATATCGTTTTGTGTCAAGGTAATATTAACCTTGACGAATTATTTTAAGATTTGATTTTATTAACCTGGTGGTCATTTATTGTTCCCAGTTTTAGTCTATGTCTTATAATATGTGTTTAAGTGCTGTTAATAAATCATATGACTGAACTTGGTAGCTTTAGCACTAGGATTGTTTATGTCTACGGGGTTCGTTGTTATTTTGTTGTCAATTGAAGCAACCCCTAATGACCACGTTATTAAACTTTTAAAATATTTAAATGAACTTTTCACGTTATTGTCCTTTTCCCGTTAACACAACTGTTTAATAAATAGGACAGCCAGAAATTTGTCATTTATAGTCCATGAAGGAAATCCTAGAACAGTTTTTGAGATAATTTTTCAATCAAGTCTACAAGCAAGTATACTAACACTGCTCAAAATAATACTGAACATTAGCAGCCGTACATTTTGAATCATGTAAACAAAATTAATTGTATTTATTTTTTTAAATTTGTTTATTTATTAGCTGACGTAAAGGTTTTGACATGCAGTGACTAGGAAACAATAGAAACTTCCACTCCAGTAGCCGATTGCTCATTCACTTGACTCCAGCCAGCGAACAATGAACACGCCTACCCGCTGTTCGCCTACCCAACTCATTGAATTCAGCAGCCAGCGACAGTGTTGCTTAGGGATTAATAAGCAGGTGCATAAAAGTGACACATTGTAGGCTACTATAGTAATGTACTGAGTGTTAGTTGAACAGTCTTTAACTCTTACGGAAATTGCGAAATTAAGTGGATTAAGCCTCTAGTAATATTTTAGGTTTGTTTGCAATTAACCATTAAAAACAATTCTGTTTAGCATAATTTACTGGTTTTAGTTTGCTTAAAAGTAATCTATAGTATAGTAACTAAGTTGATATTTAGGATAAGGTGTTATTTTCTTCACTCTGCGAAACATTGTCACGGTGTTGAACCTTTATGGAAAAACGAATATAAAAGTAATCTAACCTAAACATGTAATAATAGCCAATTTCCATGATTCCCAAACAATTGGTTGACAATAAAAATCACTCAGTAGGTGCAACTTTAATAAATTTTAATCTATATATATATATATATAAAGGAGAAGGGGGTTTCTATCGGACAGCAATTCTCCAAAACTATAAGACCTAAAGAGTTGAAATTTGGCACATGTGCTCCCCTTGGGTCCTAGATGCACACTAAGAAATGGTTTTACAAAATTCCCAAAGGGTTTCGCCCTATGGTACTTCAAAGTTTTAAAAAATAGACTGTTTAGTGCGGTGTCTTTACCCAGCTTAAAAACAAAAAAAAAGTTCTACATATGCATGTTACAGTTAATTACTGTGCCGTGTAAACAGCAAGCTTTTCGAATTGTAATTATTTTCAGCCTGCAGGAAAAGCGGAAAAATTCGCCGTTACATGGCTTATTGTTAGCTCATTAAGTAACTGCCCACGGATCTGTCATAATTAGATACTGTCAGATAACTAACACGGTGTTTTATTCTTTTTTTTTGCAATAATGAAAAACCCTAGTAAAATTGTTTAAAAATCTATTTTGTTCCCACCTCCGCTCTAAATAATTTACATTTAAAAATAAGTCCAGTTTTAGAGTTCAGTTCTGAGAGTATGCTTTTTTTGCACATTTATCTCGAAAACGGCTGCGAGGATTTTCCTAAAATTCTGGAAATGAGTAATTTATGACGAGAAAATGTTTCCTATGCAGGTTACTTGACAAGATAAAGACTAATAATGTGATAAAATTTAATTTTAAGTTGTAATAGTTTAACTTTGAAACTAAATAAACCAAGGTCTGCAGAGAAGAAGTAATATAATACAAGAATAATAGTAATCAGGTCATCTCAGTCAAAAATGTAAACTAATCGTGACGTCTTTTGTAGCCCGGAAACCTAACCTCAAACTATTAGTTTGAGAAACAACAATTATTAGTCTAGACGAATCAGTGGAAGCGTATTACTGATACCTTGTTTGAGGACATATTTTAACCCAACAGGCTAATATGGTTGGCTTATAATCGGATATTTGGTCTACGATTGACGTCACAAGCTTTGGTTCTACATGCTACTGTATATGGGAACTATGGGAGTCAGGCAACCTGACAGTATAATAATATTATTCTATTCTAATTTTTATTTACCGAATTTACAGAAACAACCTTTTTGTACCTTGGAAATAAATAACGACAATATAAACCAATAAAGTAATCATACCTCAGCTGTTTGAGAACTTTAGAGATTGCGTGGATTAGTAAAAAAGTGTAAAAGTATATTTATAAGTATATGTTATATTGAATTATTTTATAGTAATCGGATGAACTGGTATGAGTACACCAGGTACTAATTATTATTTGATTTAAACATCTTCCATCGGCCATACTCACCTGATGATAATGATAATATTTTGGGGTTCACAAGTTATTTTATATTTTTCCAAGAAATCTCAATAGACCATCTGATCTGAATGAATCGCCCAAGTGTAATCTTGACTCTCGCTTATCCCTCCATTCGCCAAAATGTGCATAGACACAGTTTTATAACAGTTCTTTTAGCAATGCTTCCCTGTTTCCGCTATTCTTAATGAAATGCTTCAAAGAGTCTATCGAGCTCAAAAATAAATGTGGCGACCACAGTAGCTTCTGTGCCGCTGTGAGAGACGGACTGTACGTGAAAGGTCAGGCTTGGCCGTCGTCGCGGGTCGTCGCCGCAGTACAAGTACAATTCTGTTGTCGTCTGCTGCTAGACTGGCTTCAACCGCTTCATCTGATGTTGACGGTCCTGCTCCTGGTACGCATCTTGGTTAATAACACCGAACACACCCTTGTGGAAGTTTTCAGAATGAACCCTGCTATTTTCTAATAACTGAATGGCCGTTAGAAAACAGCGCGTAAGTTTGCTGTGTTCAGCTAAAGTAGGACTATTTTCACTTGAAACTTCGAATTTAATCTTTATTGGTAAGATTAACTTTAAAAATGCTCGGGTAAACCCCTTAATTTATCATTTGGTCTCGATTTTTTTAAATAAAAAAATCGACATATGTGTTGGTATATTTCGGGCTACAGCCAAAACTACATTTCGTTGACACTTGATCTTGGTGTCAAATTAAAGCTTAGAATCTCATGATGTGCACTATGATGGTTTGGTTTTGATATCTTTAAGAGCTTAGGCACAGGATCGTTGCTATGGTTACCATTATTTCTAATGGTAGCTATTTCTATCTACTATGGATATAGAATACAGCACAAGGAAACGACAAGAATACAACAAGAAAAAATAATCTCCCGGGCAAAGCCGGAATTATCAGCTAGTATTTTATATAACTGTGCTTGAGAAAATATAAAATTAAATTTAAGCAATGTAGTAGGTAAATTTTATATTATACAATTACAATTTTACGTAAGTAAATATTGTTAAGTTACCTGCATTAATTTTATTTTTAACTAGCGGTTGCAGCCGTCCTTCATACGGTTCAGAAGGCATTAGTCATATTAAATGGAATTTGTATTTTGATCTGTCGTAAATTATCCACAAACAGCAAGTAATGCTTCTGCTCAATTATAAGTTATTGTACTCACAACTGTTCCCGTACCATTTGGTTTATTCACATTCTTCCATAAGATTTAACTAAAAAAAAATCAGAAGCCCAAGGGACGGAGCCCGAATGGATTTAAGAAACTGAAGTAGGACAGAATTCTTTCGTTTAGAAAGATTTCTGTACATGCCTATCTATACATACATAGGTCCATAATGGATTATTTATAGGCCTGTACAAAGTACTTATAGACTACTACGAGGGCAAGCAAGAGCCGTGCTTTTAGCATCAATTACCCAAAATCTTTGCTAGTAACAAATAGTTTAGATTTTTATTACATCATGTTCCACTCAGATTTGTGTAAAAACAATAGAGTCAGCAGTTGACCAATTATCAATAACTATCGCGCCATAAACTCTAGATCGTAAGTTTGCCAATCACTGTGTTCAGCTAATTGGCCCGTATCGATAGCCACGATCTAATGTCTATCGTGTAATGATCGCACTGAGCCAGCAGATGTGTAATGAATGTTCAGCTCGGTGTCCATCGTGTAATGAATCGGTCCGCTCCACTTGCGCTGTTGCCGATAATGCAATATCGGTGATGGACCTCCCGCCCGTTGATACTGATAGCTTTTATGCGGTAGAATAGAGTTAAAGTGGTTGGAGTCATGGGTATTTTGTTGGAATAAATTAAAAAACACTTTTTCTTTGACGTTATAACATGTATTTAAATGAGTTGGAAATAGAACACATGTCCCTTATGGTGTAGGAATAATGAAATCATACGAAACAATACAATACACATTTAAAAACACACATTAAAGTTGGTGAAAACAAATGAAAACAGGTGAAAACACACATTTAAGTTGGTATTCTTTAAGGCTCTTTAATATTAAGACCAAACACCAATCGTGCTTGACCAGTACATACAAGAGGCCAAAAATAACTAATTACACACCGTATTATAATAATTCAGTGCATTATCATTATAAATATTTGTATGTAAATGTAACTTTATTTTGCTGAATAAACAGATTTCATTTCATT
Organism: Flexamia atlantica; assembly: GCA_035578135.1. NCBI lineage: Eukaryota > Metazoa > Arthropoda > Insecta > Hemiptera > Cicadellidae > Flexamia > Flexamia atlantica. Next base: position 11,900,792 of record JAQJVK010000011.1, read on the forward strand.
TCATTTCATTATATACCTTGGCCGCGATAACAATTTTGAAGGAATTAGTTTGAAATAATAACATATTTTTGTTCTACAATCGTGACACTGTTGGAAGCCACGAAAAAGTCCTTTGTGACTTTTTGAGTTATGACCTAATTTTTGAACGATTCACATCTTCCTGACTTTTGGCCTTAAGACTAAATGCTTAAATAAATACAAAACTTATCAAAGCGTGCAAGAGAACGCAGACTTACAACTAACCAAGAAAATATTTTTATTAAGTAGTCTTAACATTTAGAAGTAAAACAGGTCGACAAAGCAAGGCGAAAGTTAGCTTTTTGCAGGGTATCCTGTTAGTTTATATCGTCCATTAGTCCGCCGTTAGTGCCTACGATGACCTAGTGTGTCAGCGAAATGAAGACGAACTGAGTGACAGCCATTAACTAGATGGGGTGCTATTTCTTTTGCAGAAAAGAACTGTAATGCTCGTTATCTTCACACCATAACTCTGCATAACGTAACCAACATAGAATTAAAATATATTGTTTTTTTTACCACAATTGTCATAATAATTAACTGTTTAGGCTTGTATCAAGTTGTACATTTGTAACGAAAAATATGTCACCTAAAATCGTCTATATCACAAATTTATCAAAGAATCTAAAACTTGTTCTATTTAAATGTGCGGTATTAATTGTTATTCAAACTGGATAAAAACCAGCCGACCAGCTTGAAATATATATACTTTACCAAAGTAATTCAACTCTCTAGTTGCGGTCCACTTTGAGTAAATGTGGCTAGTCATCAAAATCATGTTTGACCAAATAATTTTTGATGGAAAGTGCTGTTACAGGCGCGCTGTAACTGACCGTAGATGGTCAATTTCTGCACAGTATATTTATTAAAGCAACTACAGATAAAGAACTCATCACAAGAGAACATGTAATCAGTTTTTCATTCATCATTCACATGATTTATTAATTCTTCATCTTTGATGAAACTAAACTTTATTTTTAAGTCAGACAACGGTACCCGAGTTGTTCACAGTCACTGCATCCGTATTACAGACCCCATTACCCAGTAATCTCTGCAGTGATCTCTGCAGTCGGTATCGACAACCCGCGGCTGCAGGTTCAATTTCCCAACTTCATACCATTACACGCTCTGCCTCAGGCTCCAGAGCGATGCTTGTCAAGAACAGATCGATTCTGACTGTTCAGAGAGAATTTGTAGAATGTTTTTTCTTTAGACCTCTTGCTTTCACTTGCTTAATATGTTCTATAACATTCTTCTCTATTCTATGTGGTCATTATGATATGTCCTTTGTGAAAATATTGTTGTGTCCCTGAAATACAGGTGACCACACAAGCTCATTTACACCAAACCGAGTAAATGGATTTAGTTTTCAATAAACATTTAAGATTAACTATACATGAATTATACCAATAATTTCATCTATTTGTACATTTGTACAGCAAACGTTAAATAATACATCATGTAAATTATTTTCTTTTCGGAAGAGCCTGACATTCTATTCAGGGAGCATTTAAGTTTTGGGCATATAGCAGTTGATAGAAATGTTTACACTTCCAATGATTCTTGTTTTCAACGGGTTTAAATGAACAATAAGAAGTGAAACTGAGCGAACGCAATGTCATGCAATCGGCTCTCCTCTGATAGTGACACAAAACACAACAAACAACTCGCTCTCGGCCTATTGTTTAACGTAAGTGAACCGTGAAGCAGGGAAAGCTTTAAAGCTAATAGCGGCAGTAAGTTATTTCAAGGTGAAAATATTTCAATACAACACTAAAAAAGTGTTACCGACTTGTCATTTTAAAAGTTTTTTTTTATATTAGTTTTACATCACTTTGCCACTTAAAGTATTGTGTATTATATATATAATACATAAAATATAATACAAATATTCTGTATTATATACTTTATGTACTTAATACACTCTATATGTATTTACGTACCTTATATACTTATATGTAAAGTATATAATACATATAATACATGTGTATTATATATATATATATATATATATATATAATACATAATGTATATATATTACACACTAATAACTATAGTTATGATGAATTCGATCTCTATACTCCGTCAAGAGAGAGCTGGCAATGTGTTTGCCTGTAAAAATCTGTGATGTCCTGCAAGTTTATGAAAGAGCTCTATATAATATGGTATCTATATCATATGGTATTTGTTGATTGATAATATCGGAGACAGGAAGTGTCCCCTTTTTCATTAGTTTATTATATACTAATTTGTATTTTTTGTATGAAAACATGCATTATTTAACTATGGAGAATTCTGTACGGTATTAGGGATTGAAGAAAGCAATAAAAGCTTTAACACATTTTTATCAACAAACCAACCTAAAGCACAGAAGTATATGTCGGTACTCGAAAGGCGATCAAAATGCCACTTGTTTTTTTACGACAGGAATTAAAGGTTTTTCTAAAGTTTTTGTACTGTTCAGTTTATTCACCTTAACATTAAATTTGTTGTAGAAAACGATTATGCCTTGGAATATAAGTTGTTGTTGTATACTTGAATTTAACGAATAATTAAGTGTGAAGTTTTATTAATAACTATACTGAAATACAAAATAGTACAATAAATAAAGGGTTTCATCTACATTTACCTGAATGAGTTTGGCAAACTTATCCAACCTCCCAAGTCAGCAATTTTTTGTATTTAACGTTTTTCAGCTTGTCAGCCGCTGTTTTAATTTTTACTTATGTTTTATTTACAAAGTTACATTAGGCCAAACGCATTTTATTTTAATTTAAAAGCAGTTCATTTTCAGCCAACACCTTAAGCACAGTTTTTAATGAAATAAACTGCACTATCAATAACGACGACTAACAAACCTTCAGTTAAGTCTATACCAGCCACGAGAAAATGCAATGGGATGATTTGGGTTTAAATCATGGAAAGCTCCGACAGGAGTGAGGTTCGTCAGCGTCCCCGGAGCGGCTGATGCAGTTAGGCCGAGGCTGATGAAGCATTCATGGCTGCCTCAGCCCCGAGTGACGTCATCACTGTAGCTCAACTTGGCGAGGCGCCGTCACCAGTTGAATATCCCAGCGTTGAATCTGTTTCTTTAAAACCATTAAGCCTAATAAGAGTGGTCTATTGGAAAATGTTGTGACGAATTAATTATGAATTATAGTCCATATAAAATACTAGCTTAAACGACGAATTTCCTTTTTAACGTTTGTTCACTTAATTAAGATAAAGAACTGTGTCTTCGAGTTCGTCTAAACATTTGACGTGAAATATGAAATAAAGTTAAAATAAAGTATAGTGTTAGACTTAGCGATGGTTAGTAACCCCAATTTAATTGGGTGGAAGCAGAAATAGGTTTGTAATGCGATTAAGTTTTAACCAGATTTGTACTTTTGTTAATGTGTAAACATGATTTTACAATTCAACAGCTTAGTTGTACTTGAGTTTATGAAGTTTAAACAACATTTTAATCCGCTAGAGGTAGCGTTACAGTAAGTACATGTCAAAAATAACTCGTTAATTTTAGTAACTAAAAAATACTTTTACTTGTAGCTGTTTTAAAGCAATAACGTGTTTTAATTAAAACCAACTTAGTTTGAACGTCCGGCTGTCGTACACGGGTAATGATCCATTACCATTCCGCCCGCTTTAGATTTCCCTGGAGGACTGATCCCCGTCTGCTACAGTTTAAATCGACTCCCGGTGTTATCGCGGACAGACACTCCGAATATCCTGTCCTGCCCGTCGCAGTGAAGCCAAATGAAGATGAACAATTCAGCCGATAATGACTGCCTCCCATCATTACTGCTCCCATCTCGATCTGATTTATACCACATTGGAAGATATACTGGTCAAGCCAAATGACATGGCCCAGTCCGTCCATAACTGCTAATATTGATATTAGCTTGGGTTTAAGAATGGCCTGGACCACTTCCTTTGACTCGATCTGTATATAGAGTAATAGTAATGTGTCCATTACTGCACTGAGAAAAATTTTGTCCTGAAATACGTGGAAAATACACGTAAATAAGGGTGTGCGGGTTACCCACTGCAATCTGGATCCGGCTCAATGCTCCGGCAGTGAGGCCGCCACACGGAAAATCAGGACTTAGTTTTTCTACATAGTTATGACGTCACTGGCTATGACGTCATTACTGTCGGTTGTAAGTCCTGCCGATCAGAGTTGGCTCTCGTAATTGCAGAGACTTTTCTCAGAATATCCTGCAATTCATTTTGCCTTTACCAGTTTATCACAGAATGTACATTCCTATTCACGTAAAATACAACAGATCTCTATGCACTGACTTGCCTAGTCTCTGCATTTACCGTTATTTTTGACTTAAAATCAGTAAAAAATGTCTGGTTCCTTCTAGCGGTCACCCATCCAAGCTCCAACCGCGCCCGATGTTTCTTGATTTATTTGATCAGGTGTACACTGCTATATCCATTGCGTTACGGCTGCCTGTTGACGGGTGTAGTTGTTGAATAGCATCTGAAGAAGTGATAAGTGTAGTTTTACGCCTAATGGTACTTCTCTACAGTGACAATTTATTGCGTAATAGAGTCTAGAGTAGCCCTTCGTACGTGTCGTGCGTGTTTCCCGGTACCGGAATTTTTATAACAAGTTATGTTTGTTCGTTGTGTGCGTTTGTCCGTTTGTGTTACGTGGGTATGTGTCATGATGGTTTTTAATGCTTCTTGACGACTTCCACTGGAATGAAATTTGATTTCCATCGCCTGAGGAAGATCTCTCTAAGATTGAAACTGTCATAGCCCATAATATGAGACTACAAATGATCACTTTGACAGTAGAAGGTATTTACACCATTAATAGTTACAATTTATTGCCCTGACATATTTATTTGATACGTTTAAAAGTGGCAGCAAATCAATGCAAGGTTACACTCGACCTGCATTCTATTTCCTACAATTCATCTTATTTAAGACTTTGCTAAAAAATACCTGAGTTATTAAAATCGAAGCATGATTTAAACAGTGCAATTACTTTTTTTGGTAATTTTTTCATGTAAACTTTGGGCAGATAAAATTAATCTTAGGTCTAAAACTAATCAATGTGTCCTTGCAACTATTTAAAAATAAAGCAATATTTAACATAAGTAACTGCTGACAAAGAAAACGATTTGATTTTCTTCAATAATCTAAGCTTTTTCTCTGAAAATTGGAAATTTGATATTCTTTTTGACGTTTCACTACCATTTACTGTATATGTATTTACTATCAATGGTACTACAGTAAGTAAATCTATAAAAACATTAATAAAATATATATTATAGAAACCAAATGTTATCATTCAAACTTGTATCACATTTGTAAATTTTCAATTTCAAATATAAAACTAACACAACGGACTTAAAATCAATCTAGATTTGGTTAAAAAATATTTATACGATTCAAATAAAATATTTGATGATAGTGCGAACTAAAACAAGGTAAAGACTAACTGCTTTTACCAAATCATATGGAAATAATTTGTAGTTCTCATCCATACGCCTACTGTAAATGCAGTGGGCTGCATGCAGAAAGTAATCATGGATAAACTTATGACGTGTTTTGTGACGTATACAAACCATCCATGACGTCACTTTAATGTTTTTTCCTTAAAATCACGGTAAATTCCCTGATTATTTGCAAATACGGCAGTTCGAGCGTAATTGCAGAGAAATAGTTCTTAAAGAAGGACTGCGAGTCCTGCGTCTGTACTAATGCCCAAAACTCTGCCGAGTCATTGAGCTGGGTCCAGACACAACACTCCTGTACGTGAGCCAAGTCCTTATTTACGTATTGCGAGTACAGATTCTGGACTTGGGGCAAAAACTCTGCTTTTCCACTAAGATATTTTTCTCAGTGTGGAGTTACTACAGAATGTAAGCTTGAAAGAGCATTCCGAAATTTAATGTACCTTATTTAGGGCGATAGTTTATTCTTATTTCTTAAAACAATTGCCATCTCAAAGACGGTCCTAAGAGAGAAGTTTCCTTGGTGGTTAAACGCTTTTACTTTTAGCTGGAAATTGAACCATTGAAACTAAAATACTCTGTTGCAGCTTCACTTATAAAATTTTTTGATTTTTTAATTAGTGCACTGAAATCAGGGTCGCCTGTTCGATTCCTGACAGGATCGAAACTGGGTCCAGTTGCCATTAGTCATTGGGCTATGAATTAATGATGCTATCTAACAAAAGGTCACGGTTAGATAGTAACAAGACCCGGGCTTGGACCGTTCCCGATCAAAACGTTAAATAATGCCACTGGCGTTGAAATAACACAAAAAATATTGTTGACCTTTAAGACAATTTTCAAACATTGTTCAGATGTTTATTTGTCAACCAAGTGAATCGAGTTGAGACTTGTGTCGACGGCGAGCGCCAGCACTATTCCAAAACTCGGCCCTTTACTGTACTCAGATTAAACCCTTTCTCACAATTCTTAGAAGTTTTGGAAATCTATGTAGAAATACATTTAAACTTATACCTTAAACCTTAAATCCGTCCATCCGTTATCGAGGTATGACTCTGAAAAGCAGGGCCGGCGACAAGGGGGGGCAAATGCATAGGGGCCCGGATTCACAGGGGGCCCGGAATCACACAAGATTATTAAAAAAGGGGGCCCGGAATGACACAATATATGTAAAACAAAGGTCATCAGGGGCCCGAGCTCCTCAATTGCACAGGGGCCCGAAAGTCCTGTCACCGGGCCTGCTGAAAAGAAACCCCCTCGCGTTTTAATTAAGGGATTATTGGATACAATTCCAGTCATTATAATTTTTTTTAAGGAAACATTGGCCTCACTACGAATGATGTGATTATCATCCAAGTAGGAGAGTTTATACTTCAAGTTTGAGCATAAAACAAAAACTGCGTGATGGGACCGTTTGTTGACCTCTATTTTGTGGTTTTTATAAGCGGATGCATTGTCACGGAAGGAGAACACAGCGTCTTTCTTTCCACGGTCAAACTAATGTCTTCATTTCTGTTGTAGTGTATTTCGTAATAGTTATTTTTTTTATTTTAAGGTACTTATTTACTGTACTGAGTATGAGAGCATTTGAATGACAATGACAAGTACCACGAGCTTTTACTTTGTGTCTATATTGAATGATATCTTGGTCTGTAAACAATACACTATAAATAATCATTAATTACCTATGTGTGCCGGTAAAAGTACTTCTGTGATTTGATAATGACACTGCACATTGTACAACATGTATTTGTTAATTTATTTCAAGAAATTAGACTCTTACACGAAAAATATATCAAATACGGTGTAACTGTGAAAATTACTGTTAAGGTTCTTACAATAAAACCAGTGTTATTTATTTTGTTTGTATACTCGTTTTTCAAAATTAAGAATGTTTTAGTTTTATTTCTAACATAACAAGTTTTATGACATCTTGAAAAAAATAATTTATTTTACTGAAAAGTCTGCAAAGAAAAATGAATACTTTGGACGAACATAATATTACAACGTTAGAATTATAACTAAAAACAATGATGAACATAAATCACGCATTCATGATAAAAATGATTCATCGTTCAATAAAAAGATTGCTTAAGATTATCAAATATTTTATAAAGGATCTTTTATAAATTTTTTTTACCAATCAACATTTAAGTTTTTGTTATGAAAATCAGCTGACTTGAATTTTGATTAGTCAAATAGATCTTTCTTAAAATATTTGATAGTGTAATGCGGGCCTAATACTTTTAAATATTTTATAAACGATCCTTATAAACCTTTCAATGTCACAAACAAAGTTTTAATTTAATTAATCAGCTGTTACCAAATATTGTAATTAGGTTTATTAAGGCCTGAGACATGTACGGTGCTGTCTTGGACCCAGACAGACACAACACAACGATGATGGCCGCAACCCAACTGGCCTTTCGCCACCGGTCTGCTGATAATATACTTAAATTTATAGATTTTCGTCTTGATTTAATGATTTTTCTTTATCGACTCACTCGAAACGTCCGCTCTATAAATAAAATAGTGGTAATTTAATGTTAAATAACATAAACATCAATAAGGCAACAAAAATGTTTTATGTATGTAGAATAATTACCTATTTCGTCATACTTTATACGAAAAACAGCCATTTGTATTGTTGAAAAAGTTCGTAAATCCGTCCACACTTTTCGGCTCCACTCGAAACATTACATTTTGCTATTGATTTTATCCATCTGTATTATGCTGGAACCGTTGATCAATGTGATATTTTGGTTATATAACTAATATAAATGTAAATTTTATTAGACGTTGAAGTTGTTACTCTCACAGAATCAAACTTTATGTTAAATTAAAAAAAATATTTCAAATTACAACCTGTTATTGAAATCACTCACAGCAAAACGTGTCTCTTTTTGGTCTTGATTGTTTTTCCAACACATCAACACAATTGCACTTGAAAAACTGCCAGTTTTTTCCTTGTAACGAGAAAAAATATTTAAAGTTCGTGAGTGAAAAAAGTCTGAAGTTTCGAGTCAGTATTGAGTCACTCGAGTAATACTCGGAGCACTAGTTAAAGGATTTTCAGATTTTTCGTTTTCTGCGAAAAGAAACACTTCCTTCAGCAAACATTAAATGCAAAACTAAAATGATTTCACTTTCTTTCTTGAACAAACAAAACGTTAAATGTATGTAAACTTGTTAAAAACATAGTTCCATGAACTTCACACAGATCGCTTTTTGAAAATCATTACCGTTTGAATAAGAACTACAGAGAAGGAAACAAGCAATTTAAAGTTTGTTGAAGTTGTTTTGCTGTTAAAGAAAACGAGAAAATAGTAAGTGAACTCTCGTCAAATTTTGTAATTGTTACTTGGAATCCTGAAAACCTGACCTTTTGTTTAAGTCAGTGTAACATGCTTAACTCTTAACATGTTTCCCGGTTGACTTTAAATTGAATATATAACAATGATATCTTTTAAGATTTTAATCTGTATTTCTTTGTTGATGTTTTTAAAACAACGTTTAAGTAAATAACATTCTTTTCAGCCAATACTCGTTAAATTGGGAGCACTCAAATACTTACAAACAGACAGTAACGAACAGTCGTTTACGTTGGACTGATGTCCCTATTGCGTGTCCTGGTCTTCTAGCAGATGTGCAAACAAAAGTATAATAGCGGCACTTTAGTTTAGCACCTAATAAAATAGTTTGCTATCGCATTCTTGAAGATTGAGCTTTCTTCAATAGTAACCTTACTATAATCCGTCTTGTTATTAGATTTTTTCCATAAGAATAATTTATATTTTGATGGAGGTTATTACAAGTTGTATTCGTTAATTTTCATGTAACTAATTTGAATTTTGCAATATAAGAGGTTGTGGGAAATTTTAATCTTAACTTTCACTTCATTTTCACCATTATTCATTTTTATTTTACTAATTTTAATTTTACGTTAAAAAAGGCTTTGGGTGGTTTAAATCTTAAATTTCACTAAACCTTTACGGTCTTAGTCATCTGTAGGCCCCTATATTAATGTTTTTTAATAGCTTTCAATTACTGACAATCCTCAAAAGTTTTAACAACTGTATAATGTGACCAAGAGTCAAAGTTTAATAATTTCACCTGCCACTGCGATGAACTACGATTTAGTAAAAGTTGCATTAGTCTCAAAGATAAGAGGGAAAAGTCAAAATGACCTCTTTGAAAGAGCTTTAAACAGGAGCTTGAAAATTTCACTTTTGTTTCAACCGGATTAGTAAAACCTTGAACACACATACACATTGAATCGTGAATACTTAGTTAACCTTGGGCGCTGTCAGCTGTCACGCCAGTATGACTCCAATATTTTCCGAACTTTTCATCCACCATTTTGTTTATGTAACACCATGGCTGTTTATATAAACGGAACCGCTGCTGCGTCACTCTCAAAGAACGAGTGGTGGTTTCACTCCGGCTTTGTGTTGGGTGAGGTTGGGCCCAACTTTCACACGCCACATGGCGATGCCGCTATACTGTATAACACGCTGGGTCATCCTCGTCTCAAGCTGAGGTCGGAACTGGTACAGTAGTGGCTTTCCCCGCTGGAGCACAACAACACAACGGATTGAAACTTTTGATGTATCAACAGATTTGTTAGTTCAGGTTGTATCATTTGAGTAACTAAACTTAACATCACAAAGTAAATGCTGTACCGGCTCAACATCAATAGCAATGTTGAACATACTGAAATACTGATGCCGCAGGACCGAATACAATTATGTTGGTGATCGCTTACGAAACGCTGCCCTTGATATATTCAAGTTTTAAAACGTGTTATGTTTATGGAAGCCAACATCAATGTGACTTCAGTCTTCAATGCATTGTTAAATACTGAAAGCATCAACTTCATCTCAGGCCTAAAAAGAGTCGAGATCCAGAAAGTAATGAATTGATATGCAGAAAACAAGACCCTACGTTTTTTTGTGAACATAATACTAAGCATCATCCAACAAAATTACACCACCAATATTTCTGAGAGTGGAAAATGAGAATTTTTATTTGCTTCATAGAATACAAATAATGATTCAGGTGTTTCAAAGATCAAAGTGGTGTCTCGTTACTATTTAATTTAAATTTTATTAAATTCTCATTCTTAACAACTGATTTGTTCGTCAGTCAGTTGATTGAATTTTTTTTACAAAACATAAGAAATTGCACTTAACTCAAAAATGTTCTTTATAACATTTTACAATTTACAATTTTATTATTTTTTTACAAGAAATAATACATATTTTTTTACAAGAAATTATTTTTTGCAATTTACAAAAAAATACATATTTTTTACAAGAAATTATTTTTTGCAATTTACAAAAAAATAATTTCTTAAGTTCCCGTTCTTTGCACGATTAGATAAATAAGTGGAGATTAACAATATTTCCTGTAAGAAAAGTAATTGAAACTGTCTTATCTTCTATGAAACTAAAAATAAAAATATAGACAAAGCCCGAAGGGTTTTGAGAAACGGAAAGAGGTCAGAAACCTTCTTCGGTGCACATATGTAACAACTTAAAAAAGGTTTCTCAGCGATCTATTGGACGGTTTGCCAACGCAGAAAGGACAAAAATACATACATTTGACTTCACATAACGACAAAAATTTTCTCTGAATTTTAAATTCTGGAAGCATACAAAAACCTGCGGTTTTAATAGCAGAGATTACTCTGACCATGCAAGCAGAATTTTATCGAGTAACCGATCGGCACTAAGTAAATGCAATCAACGAGGCGGAGTGGTTAGCGGTTGCGATCGAACAGTGTTTGTCGACCGCTCCAACTGCTACAATCAGCTGATGACGGCATCCATTATACAGCTCTCAGCTGATTACTGCGTAAACAGCTGTTCGCGAGTAACAGCTGATTGCAACCGCGTGCATCGGTCAATGCAACCGCAAACGAGGGCGACACGGCCTTGCGATTAGTGCGGGTAAACTGTGACCGATTGACTGCCTCTTTTTATAAGGCAGAGATTTGTGGAATGCATAGCAGTATAAAATAGCTCGGCTAAAGAAAAAAATATATTTTTCCTGACGCGCCAAGAAATTATATTAATAAAAAATGAAATAGACATGAATGACAACATAAGCTGCCAAAGTGATGAATAAAAATCAGGAAACGGAAAGAAATACGAGTAAAACAATTCCAAGAGGGAATGGTTTCTGATGATTTATGTAGGATAGTTTGTCACGTATCGCTGTATCCGGGCACATCTGCCTGTCGAGTTATGGATTGTTCAGTTGTATCCTCGAATCATTCATCTTGAATATAACATCCCCACTCTGTATGTGATGCCCCCACACTCTCGAGTTTTTTAAGCAAAGTTTAACTCGAATAAAATTTAAATGTATATGTGTTTTTAGTTTAATATATATTTGTATGTAGATATAATCGGTTAAGGTATATATGACAATGATTGGTCTTAGCACACCTGTACCTGCTTTAATGAACCTTGTTGTTCCGGTCGTACATCAGTCAAGATACAATTTCCGTTAATACATTAATCACTCAGATGTCTGGCCATAACTGTTGCAGCTGGTATTAATACAAACAGCTCTATGACACATTACACTACCTGGGTATCACTTACGTTACTGATGCGACCAAGTTGGCCGATATTAGTTTTGATGAACCTTGTTGTCCAGATCGCACATTAGTCCAATTAGGCCTACAGTTTTCGTCAGTAGGCCTATATCAATCCCTCATGTGTCTCGCCTTACACATTACACTGCCTGGGTATCACTTGATACTGATGTGTCCAAGGGAGTCAGCACTGGCAGTAATGGTGTATAATTTTAGTATAGTATATATTATATTATACTATACTATATTATACAGTATGTAGTATCTAGTATAGTATAAGTACTTTAAGTATAATAATGATAAAACTGTTATACCATTACGTACGTATATTGCATTTTTCTCAGTGTAGTATGTCTCATCAGCTCAGTAATATCGGCGTCTCTGTAGGTTACACATTCGCATTAGTTGCGGATAAATACATTGCACAAGCTTAATAATTTTAAAGAGAGACTCAGTAAAACTTTATTGCACATGATGATATTTCTTCCTAATCCTAAATTTAGTTTAGTTTGTTAAGATCTGAACCCTTAAATAATGGAATGAACAAAACGTTATATAGATATATCTATACCAAGTTAATAGCCGTTTATCATCATTTTAAAATTTTAACTTTGGGATGTTGCCGGAAATTTTCAAATTTTTAAAAGACAGACACATTTCTGAAAGTATTTAAATCCTCTGAAAGCATAAAAAATCCTCTGATGATCCTTTAGTCATCATGCATAAAAGACCTTAAAAAATTTTTACTCGTTCTTTAAAACAAAACATTGTATTTCAACGAATGATTCCGTATGGAAATATATACACGTTAAAAAGGCGAAGTTGAGCTGCAGTGATGACGTCACTCGGGGCTGAGGCAGCCATGAATGCTTCATCAGCCTCGGCCTAACTGCATCAGCCGCTCCGGGGACGCTGACGAACCTCACTCCTGTTGGAGCTTTCCATAATTTAAACCCAAATTGCTAATCCCATCAGGCTTCGTCGTCGTTGTTAGGTCCAGGCGGAAGTTTAAATATGAAATGACAAGTTTTTTACTGAGTGTAGTCGCAAAGTCAAGTTAAAAATTTAAGTCTCAACTTCAATTTGATACAGTTGCAAATTTGTTGTGGTCCCAAGTTAAATATCATGCTGCTGTCGGCTTAGCCCTGCATTTAGTCGTCTTCAAATAATTGAGCGTTGTATATAATTGACGTGTTGCACATATTGAGTATTTTTTATTTTTACTTAATGTTACCAAATATAATTTTCAATTATGTATTTCAGATATGAATCGATTCGCCCTAAACCTAGTATTTTTCTAAGACACAAACATGATTCTTATTTTAACGTTTGATTTTGACAAAGTGTGCATATAAAATAAATCAATTAACAACAGTTGCTTCTATAGAGGACGCCTGTAAATGATTGTACCGATTTTGTTGGTCCCCCCTTTCCATCAATCTCCGATAACTGCTTTCAGTAAAGTACTCTTGACGACCATTAGCCTGGACGTCCATTACGCGTTTGCTGATACATATTGTCACCTCTTCAGTTAACTTACATATTGATAACCATCAAGGCTATTAACCAACAGTATTGGCTAAATTTGAAAATAAAATTCCATATTTGGGTATTACAAAGAGCTAGACGTTTACATAAATTAATTTATTATAGCACTTTTGTAAAACGCATTTAATTTTTAAAGTATCTTTACTAACTGAACCTCTTAGCCCAAACTTTATTCTGCATGGTTCACCTACGATAAACCATAGACTGAGCATTAGTAATATGTTGTGTTTTTGCACCTATTTAAAATGAGAGATTGAACTAACTTTGATTTACCATATTTTCAATTCTCTTGTTCATTATTGAGACTACTATAGAAATTGATTACGTGAAAGTGATTTCGTTATTATATTTTCTTGGAATCATAACATAATATTTAGGCGGGGAAAATATAATATTGAATGATTCATCAATATGTTACATTGGAACTAAATACATATCAGTGGAAAAAAGCGAAATTTGCTGCTCTGAGTGTGACACAATGGATTGCTTTTAACAGGACTAATCTTTATTAATTTCAATCATATAAAGGTATGCCGTATGTTTATTGTTAAAAATAATAACACATTTTTACAAAATCTGCAGTTAAACGTGACAAAATCCACCCAAGATGGAGTTAAAAAGTAAAATATAAATTGACATAAAATAAAAAAAAATATAAATAAAATATAAAAAAATATAAATTGCATAAAAACAATTATGCAAACAATTTTACAATTTACAATTTACAATTTAAATTTTACAATTAAAATTAAAATTTAAATTTAAAAAAAATTTAAATTTTTTTAAAATTTAAAATTAAATTTAAATTTTACAATTTAAATTTAATTTAAATTTTACAATTTATTTTACAATTATGCAATTTATATTGCATAATTGTAAAATATAAATTGCATTTTATAAATTGACAATTGAATTTCTCGAAAAAAGGCAGAAGCTATCTGCTCAAGACAAGGATCGCTGTAGGGCTCAGCGTTTAATAGTATGAAGAGGGGAAATTAAACTTGCAGGCCGCAGGTCTGTCGATATTGACTGAGGAGATCCCCCGCAGCAGTCAGAGCAAGAGCGTTCAACGCCGAGATCTGTACCGTAAACAGCTCGGATACTGATGCCTGAGTTTAAGAAAAGATTTATATCGCCAAGGCTTTATCAGGCATACATTGAGACAAAATGTATCTAGCATGACGCATACAAACCATGCCCTTTGGATTACTTTGATTTATTGCTGTACATATAACTGTTAACTAAATTTCTCACATCCTCATAATGTTTTTTTTGTATGACTAATATAATCTAAACCATTCAAAAAACTGGTAAGTAGTTTAGTATCAAACCTTATTGTTTTTCCCGTAAGTTTTTAAGTGTGAATTAAAATGTTATAAAATGAAATCAAATAACTTTATTTTTTACAATAACAATTTCTATGGAAATAGATTACAAAGCAACATTGAGCAATGAAGAAATAGGTCCCTGCAAAGCAGAGTTTGTGAGCAGAGACCATGTCGCAAATCTAACGTCTATGAACATAATTTGCGAGTGTATATTAGTGTAAAAATTAATGACTCAAAAAAATTCAATAACTTAAATTTTATGCTGTAAGATGTGTGATTGCTATGTTGTGCTGTGCAATCATGACACTGAATACATGTATTACAAATATAATTGACGATTAATTTTTACATTTCATCAAGTGGCTTACAATTACGACAAAGTTTCAGTTTATTTGTTTAAGACATTACATTCGTTCAGTCTAATGGTAAGTGGTCAAGATAATGGCTGTCAGTCTGTTCATCTTCATACAGCTGACACACTCGGCCATTGTAGACATTAATGGCGGACGTAATGGGCATTACCATCTAACGGACGTCCTGCATCAAGCCTAACGTTTGTCTTACTTTGTTGAATCTGTCTACTGTCCGTCTCTAAATGTTAATACTGATATTGATGTACGATGACTAGATGTTGTTCTATATTGTTTGTTGCAGTTTTCTTTTCTAAATCTAATAGATAATAGGCGAACACTTTATAACTGAATGTTTTCTTTTTGTTTCAGGTACTGACTGATCATGTCTTAATCCCGTAAGTTACATGCCATTAGAAGATAATAATTTTTTTTTTAATCCTTTGAACGCCTTTCATCAAATTATAAATTACGGTTATTTTTAGTTTACAATCTCAATAACTGTCTACCAAGAGTGATGGGTAAAGCTGGTATAGTATGAATTTCTACATACAAAAAATAGTTGTCATCTTGTATATACATTTTTATTATTTAGTTTCCATAGAGTGACCATTTTACAAAGTTTTTTAAAAATAATTCTCTAGCAAAAGTAAAAAACAACAAATGAGCAAGTGCAATATTTTAGTTTCCTATAACAACCATAACATGGTAGCCTAACTAATTATAAAGTTAATAAAATTTATCTTAAAAATAGTAATACATGTTGATAGGTTTTGCATATTCAACATAATGGCCATAATCAATACCATAACCGGCTTTTACTCAATAAAATCATTCTACCGCATAAAAGCTATCAGTATCAGCGGGCGAGAGGTCCATCACCGATATTACATTATCGGCAACAGCGCAAGTGGAGCGGAACGATTCATTACACGATGGACACCGAGCTGAACATTCATTACACATCTGCTGGCTCAGTGCGATCATTACACGATAGACAACAGATTGTGGCTATCGATACGGGTCAATTAGCTGAACACAGCGGTTGGCAAATTTACGTTCCCCGGAGTTATGATGTATTGATTGACAACTGATTGATACAACCCGTAAAATGGATTGTTTTTACGTACGTCTTGCTGGAATTTGCGTGCTTTGAAATTAAAATCGCGATATTTTTATCCTCGTATTGTGTTTCCAAATTTATCGAAATTATTCCATGGTTGTCATAAATATGTTATTCCCAAGTATTTTTTGGCTTTAAATAGTATTGCAAAATAATATTACTCTATTGTTGCTACACAAAATCATGTAAAATACCTTTATTTTTTTTATTTATAGATTCGCGAATCCATAAATAAATTATTATGCTGAATATAACTGCGGTTATATTCAGCGTAGTTCTTACATTCCGGAAGTTTTGAGGATATATAAATTAAAAATGAAAAGGTAATGAAATTTAGAGCAGACAAATAATTTTATTTAAAAAACTGTGCAAAGCTTTTAATTGGACCTTGATTGTGGTTTAAAAACCACACCGTGTAGGTTGAAAAATTAGTTTATGCTACCGTCGCTAAAAAACCTAGTAATACCAAGCCAACACAGACGTGCCAGTCTCAGTCGAAACCAGCATAGCTCAAGTCAAATAACTTGGCCCAGTCCGTCCATAAGACTAATGTTCATTTTAGCTTTACGGTTTGTGCCAAGTTGTTTGCCTCGGGCAGTAGCAGCACTTGTCCACAGCTGGCCGTTACGACCTGCGACGTCGACGTCGACGACCACGCTGACCTCTCACGTACCGCCGATCCCTCAGCGGCACACACGCTTTTGTGGTCGCCTCATTTCTTTTTGAGTGGCCCCTAGCGAGTTTACGGAGCACTCGGAATAACGGAAGCAATAACAAATTTTGTCTAGAGCGTGTTTAGGTTCATTTGATATGCTTTTAAATGAAAGCACATCAAGTGAATACATTTATTTAGTTTTATTGATGGATTTAGCGTAAAATATATAATTTAGTATATTTTATGTACTATATTTGATATGGTACATTATTTGATATGGTACATATTGTTTTTCATTAAGGGTGTTGCACGCTGTTGGGCTGTTGTTTCTTCGTAACAAAGTCATTCGCTGGGTTTGAAGACAATTTTGGTTATAACGAATTTAAAATTTTCACCACGGAGGTTCCTAACCATTGTTTTAATTGTGATCGTAATAGGAGCAACCTGGTAGATAAATAAATCAACGGTCAATCTTAAATTTTTTAACGGTCAATTTTAAATATTTGAGTTTATTTTATTCCGATTTTTTGGTTAAAAATTGATTCAGCTGAAAAAAAATCATTTTTAACTATCACTAATTAATTTTGTGAAGGTGCATCAAGATGCAGAACATTGGCCAATGAGATGCTTTTAATTACAAAATTAGCGAAATTTAACCAATAAATCAAATATTTTTACATTCATATTACTAAAAGACATATTATGAATACATTGCTACATAAAACTGATCGAGATTTCAGGAAATTAGCAGGGATGCTGGTTCGCTGCGACGTGAATATTTGATTTCGGTTGCGAATATTAATTTTTTTATTCATCCATAAGCTAAAAATAATTACAATTCCCAAAGCTTGCTATTTATTTACAGCACAGCAATTATTACATGCCCAGGAGTAATGCATTTTGTATTAGTTTTGGGCAAACCCATCTCTCTGGGCTCTGGATTTGTGAGCGTCTGTAAATAGTATACTAATAATGCACGTGATTTAAATTGCCAGTCCATTTGACAGGATTATTTACATTTGTTCTTGTGATGTTATTATCAAAATAAATAGTCGATTGTAACGTTTATTCGACGTCTGTGATTAAAAAAAGCACTATTAATTTATTTAGGATTGGTTTATGACAGTGACTGTAAAAAATACCATTTTAAGAAGCCGGAAGCAATGTAATTAGTATTTCTTCATTATTTATTTAATAAATACTTCTAGTCTTTATCCTCACCGCTCAGTACAGGTAGGCAGACAGAGAGTATTCATTGTACCGTACATTGTCCCCTCATAGACCGCGGGTTGAGCGTATGTAAATGGCTTGTGAAGTGGAGGTCTCTATTGTTTCCTGGCTGTTGAAATCCTATTGTCGATGGATGCAGTGTTTTGGTGAAATAAAACAGATTTTTTTCAAATTAAATATTTGTATAGAATGTACCACAATATGTGCGATAAGTTTTAATAAAGTTTTTATTTAGTCATCACTGTATTGTTGATTTAAAAATTGATTCGGAAGAAATATAATCATCCGAGGAGTGTATGGCTCCTGCTGATTTATGTGTGATAGTTTGTCACGTATGGCTGTATCCGGGCACATAAGCCTGAAAAGCAATGGATTGTTCAGTCAAATACCCAAATCGTTTGTACTGAATATCACAGCGTCTAGATAATAATCTATCGAGCATATAGAACCAAAATTTCTTTGCATTTCTTTCAAATCGTTTTGGACAATTTTATTGTAGGATGTTATGAACGTTTATAAACTGTATTCGGCGCCAATAATCCAAAGTTGAGGGGTTGAAGAGCATTTATGCTCACTCCGTAATCGTAAAGTTGAAATGGAAGGTTGCAAATTTTTGTAAATGATAGGGTCGAGGGATTATTGTGTTATAATGGCACGAGGAATCAAAATGAACCTACATATAATTGACAAAATACATATTGAATTGACCTCTCGTTGTGGATGAGTGTGGTAAATAACTACTGAGGTAGGTCCCCTTTACTGTAGACAATTTGCGTTTTGACACTAAAGTTGAAAAATATAATATTTCAAACGCGAAAGAAATTTTGAAATAGATCTAAATTCTTTTCATGAAACCATCGAGGAAAGAAATATTCGTTTGCATTTTCATCACAATTGAATTAGTTTCTTTTCAATCGGGGTTTTCTAGCGAAACATAACGCCACTTATTCTTGATGCAATCTCAGCAAGAGACTGCAACGGGTATTATCTGCTGCTGGAACTGCAGTTTGATTCAATTCGCATAATCTATTACAGTATCTAGGCCAGCAATAAACATTGCTTAGCTACTACATTAGTTCGCATATTTATGTCATGACTTTGAAATGCTACAGAAATATTTCTGGGGATTGGTGATTTATTTAATAGTTTGTTACCTACATTAATAAACTAGCGCTATTCTTTATTAATTCGTGAGAAAACAATAAAATAAAATTGTTCTTTAAGTTGATAATGAATTCACTGTATTTTAGGTTAGTACTAATTTTCAAATTTTAATTAATAGACACTCTGTGATATCATGAAAAGTACATCTTTTACTAAATACACAAAAATAAATTAATTCTATAAGTCATTTCTGTAATTAGTTTAGCTAAGTTTACTTTTTCTGTTAATTGTGTCAATTGGCAAAACTTCGTTTACCATTAATTTCTCTGATTTATGAAATATACAGTATAAATATCACTCACCACGCTTCCAGCATAAATAAACGAATGAAATAATTACAATGATTTAGACAAAACAATTAGGGAAAAGATTACCCAAAAAAATTATAACAAATTTTACGGACGTTTTAGGTAACCAAAACCTTTGGTAATTATTTGTTATATTTTAGCTACAAAATATAAATAAAAAGAAGATTTTAAAATGAAATGTAGCCCATTTTATTTAGTCCTGCATCTAGGGGTATATTTTATGTGACACAAGCATATTTGAAACATTTCCCTTGATTTGTCGCTCGAGGCACTGAGATGCAGTCTGATGCAGTGCATACTATGTGTATGCAAGTTCAATCTAGGCAATACTTGGTAACTTGGGTGTCAGCAAAGTTGTATTTGTAAAAATATTCAATTTAAGTTCAGTTTATATCTTAAATTTAGTCACTTAAGAAAAAAGTCTTACTAAAACATCACCATAGTTGAATAGTCGTGGACAACTTGGCATAGTAATGTATGAATAGATTCCAACGACGTGGATCAAATGGTACGTAAGCCAAATGATAAAATTAAGAGGAGGCTGGCTCCAGTCACGAAAAATATCACGTTTCTACCTGCTTCTTCCGGGGGGTATATTTCCGGGGTCAGTCTTAAGGAAAATAATTTAAATTCAAACCATTTAGGTGTTGATGACTTAATAATGTATTGGGGGTACATTTCCAGTCGTGGGATGTTTCTTGAGCGATTTAGGCCCCGCCTCCTGTGACGTCTAAATGACGTATCGTTTTTTGTGGGTAGTACAAATCCGCTACCCCCAGCGTTTTTTGTGGGTAGTACAAAATACCCACAACCCCCCTTACGGCTACCCCCCTTACTATTGGGCTAAGGTAATATATTTTTAAAATTTAGTAAGCAGGCCAAGGATACACTACAACTAAAACCATGCTCTATCGATAAGTTTTTGTCATTGTGAAACTATTGCGATCGTTTTTGTAACGAGTATGTACCTCATATTGTCAATCATAACAAGTGTTTGAAATCATGATTTTAGGTGTGTTCTCAAGGTTCTCAACCTAAAACTTAAAGTTTTTAAATGTTTAAATCAATAAAATATGAGGATTGATGATTTATATAGTACAGTGTTTTAGGAATTAATTACAATACTGTTGTTTTACACTTTTTTCACTTTCATAGAGAAATTTTAAGGTCATTTTCGATTAGTTCATTTATGTTATTTTTCGTTCAATCTATGAGCAATTGGTTAAAAAAATTGCATTCTGACAATAACTGGTCAAATTTTAGGTTAGGGATATTAAGAAGAAAACAGGAACAACTATTAGACAACCCTAACTTTAACATTTTAAGTAACTTTGCGTCCAATTTGAGGGAGCCCAAGAGTATGTAAAACATAGTATGTAGTGTACTTTACATATAGTCAGACAATTATATTATCAAAGATTCAAATTTTGGACAAAATTACAAAATTTAAAATATTGAGCGTTTTTTACTTAAAGATCTTGATTTTAGTATTTTCAGGATTATCTTTCAAAAGGAGAACAAGTTTGCTGCTAAGGTGTAAGTGACTATCCCGGTTGTCATCGAATGACCCCGGTATATAGTTTCATTAGTACAGGGGTTTCTCTATATACCAAGGTAGAGAATTGAATCTCTTTCGACACCTAGCAACACCGGTCCTCCCGCCGCACCCCCACCCAGCCCGGCATATACACCGAGTGGCCTCCAGAAAATTTCTGCGAGAACTAAATTTCAAATTCTTCTCTAAATTACCTTGGCTTGTTAATCGATTATTAGATGATTCGTTTAGCAAATAGCAATTTCAAACACAATCTAATTTTTAGGTTTTGTAGTTGTTTTAACCATCTTAATTTTAAGTTTACTTTTAATTTTTATCTCTTGACATTATAAGTATGATTTAGTTTTGAGCTATTATTTCAGATATTAATAAATACAATCATATTTTTTCTTCAAAATATGTATTACTCGAACGTGAAATAAGGGTTAAAAGGAATGTAACAAACTTTTTAAATTTTGTTTATTTTAACGCCAGTGGCTTTTTTTAACGTTTTGATCGGGAACGGTCCAAATCTGGGTCTTGTTATTGCCTATGGCGACCTTTTGTTAGATAGTAAAATTAATTCATAGCCCAATGACAAATGGCAACTGGACCCAGTTTCGATCCCGACAGGAATCGAACCGGCGACCCTCAGGTTATGAGGAGGAGGGGTGGATGTGTGGGGGGTTGGCTTTATCCACTCGGCTATCCAGTAAATTTTTGAACTTTAAAAAACTGTTTTTCTTAAAACACCAAAAATTTAAGTTTAATGAACGTTGTAGGCATGGCCATCTCTAGTAACAGAGATGACCATGGTAGGTTTTTGTTATTGTATCATTGATTGACGTTTCTCTTTCTAAATGAAATTGTAAGGGTTATTGTCTGATTTATTCGCGTTGTTTTTGGTAGAACTAAGCAATTATTTCACAAAAAATAATGGCAGCTACTGGTGCGCTCTAGTGACCTCAGCTGCTTGAGAACCGTGGCGAACGGAAGCTGATTGTTCTGACCGAGCGGTAAAACTGCTGAGGCGGCTGAGGCCACCACAACTGGCCCCGTGTTGACCCAGCGTGTAGTGGAGTCAAGGTCACAAAGCAGCTGAGCCCGCCACTGCATGTTGGTCAAGGTGTAGTGGACCATCTGAGGCCGCCACAAATAACATCCTAACGTTAACTGTTTGAGGTTCCGTTAATGTTAACTGTTTGAGGTTCAGTTTAAGGAATTTTATAAAATATAGGGACAAGCTTCCGACCCCACCAACCTTTACATTTTTAGAAAATTTTGACAAACATACCAAATCTTGTAATAATAACGGTACTTTGAGCACTGATTTTAGTATTTTTAGAATTATCTACTCGACAAAAGGAGAACAAGTTTGCTGCTAAGGTTTAACCTTGTCATATAATGAGCCAGGTATAGTTGAAAAGTTAAACGGATGTAGAGTAATAAATCTCTTTCTACACCTAGCAGTATTGGTCCCCCACTAACGCTTCCCATATTTTAGGCCCCACTAACGCCCCCCCTCCCCCCACTAAGGCACGGCATATGCACCGAGTAGCCTGTAGACGATTCCTGCGAGGGCTTAATTTTAAATCTTCTCTGTTAATTACCATGACTTGTTAGCACTTTTAGTTTATGATTCGTCAGGCAAAAAACACTATTTATACTACTAAAACCTCTTTTATATGGTTTTTAGGTTCTAGGATTTTTATCTTTTGGCATCATAATTATGCCTTTAGTTTTGAACTACCCAATTAGTAGTAGTGAATGATATGTTCTAGCCCACTTCCTACGAGACGTATGAGACGTATGAGGTGTATGAGACGTACGAGACGTATGAGTGCAAAGTCCAAGGTCATCGCTACGTCATTATTTCTCGCGCGCGCCACGAGTGCAAAGTCCAAGGTCATCGCTACGTCATTATTTCTCGCGCGCGCCACGAGCGCAAAGTCCAAGGTCATCGCTACGTCATTATTTCTCGCGCGCGCCACCACCGTTGCGCCGTTCGCTCGGCTCGAGCGCGCCGGTTCCTACTAGATTCTACCGCCCTGATACTTCGGAAGAATAAAAAACGGAATAATTCGATATTCGATTGTCGATTTCGATTTATCGAATCGTTTCGTTAATCGATTTTAAAGTTTCTACCGTATTCCGCCCTCCTGATACATAAAAATCAATTTTGAAAGCCATTTTAGGACTTGTAAATTTTTTCAATAAATACAGTTTGGGACTTAGAATATTTTTAGCTAGTTTGATTTTAGGACTTGTAAATTTTTTCAATAAATACAGTTTGGGACTTAGAAAATTTTCAATAGTCAACAAATATTTTTTCGGACTTTGACAACTTTTTTTGGAGTTAGAAAATTATTTTTCAGGAACGAAAAAAAATAAAAATAACAAGTATGATCGAAATAATAATAATAACGGGTATAATCGATTAAACGAATATTCACTCTCTCACGAACTTGATATCGTGTTTAAACATATCATTCGACATCGGGATCTTTCCGTGGTACACCACATACAACGGTTGCTCCGATTTCAATAGCGCGTTTATATTTTTCGTACTCATTCTCTCGTTCCAACTCTCGGGTAGTTGAAACCGCACATCATCGCATGTAACCAAAACTCTTACTCCGTAAGCGTAGTGCATTCTCTCTATGCTATTGACCAAATATTTTTTACCGATTTCTAAATCGCTTATCTTCGCGAAAGCGTTACCGTTCACTTCGTCGAGGATATCTTTATAATAATCCTTTTCCATTTCCATCTTTCTTCCGTCTATATATAAAAATATATTTTCACGGTCGAATAAAAAATTGAGAGCGTTTCAAAAGATGTAATAAATCATCGCTTTTGACGAAAACTAATTCATATTTAATTCCGACTCATCGACTAGTTTTAAATAAATAATATAATCGGCCAGAGCGTTTCGCAGGGGAACTTTGTTTTCATCCGTCAGATAAATGTTGATTTCTCTTATCGTCTGCGTGTCGGGTTTGAGCGGCATGTAATTTAAAACGGACGGTTTCTCGTAAATTTTATGTCTGTGTTCTCGCGAACTCGAGTGATACAACAACGAGGAGTTATCGTGTCTGTGCCAATGCTCCGCGTGATTGATATACGAATGTTCGACTAAATCGCAATGCACTTCGATCATCTCGAACGGTCTGATTTGTAATTTACTCTCTTCTTCGTAAATTGATAAAATAGTTTCCGACTCGAACATCAATTCGAACGCGGTTTCATCTTTTTTCAATTCTGTAAACCCTAGAAACCGTCGTAGCTCGTTGTTCATATGGAACTTAACTGGAGATTTGATACATATCTTAGACTGTGGGTCTCGAAAAATCTTAAACTTTTCCACATCTATCGCCGGTGTGATCTTACCGATCCTCATGAATTCCCTGATTTCTCTCTGCATAGTTTTCAAATCCCAAAACTCCGCATCAAAAGTTAGTGTAGGACGATCCTTCTCACTCTTAAAAAAAGTAATCGAAGCCGGTTCTTTCAAGTTATAAAAATAGTTATGAAATGAAAACCCCGTGAGCGCGAGATAATAACGCACGCCCTCTTCCAAGTGTATGGGGTTTTCGAGCTTCAACTGCAGATGCGGTTTTTGACCGATCAATTTGAAGTACACCATTTTCTCTATATATACTTTTAAAACATTACGGTTACGATTATTTATTAAGAGTGGGGGAGAAAAAAAATAAATTATTCGAACCATCTCAAAAATGCGTATTTATCGTTTTGTAAAGCACGTTCTATCGTATTGAAATCCTGTCCTCTGGAAAAACGCCGCAATACCTCCAAACACAAATGACCGCATATCGGGGGATCGTCGTAATTTTGATATCTCATATGATTATAAAAAATACCTTTAGTCATGTTTAGATATTTCTCCAATTCTAAAGGTGGAGGCGCCTCACCGAACGAATCGAAATATATGACATAATTACCTTTTTTCGTATAACAAGTCCAATGCGTGCCGCCCGACTCCAGATCACCTAGATTAATAATAGCACACTCGTTTTTGCGCGGCTTGTCGGGTAAACACTCTCGCATAAAAACACCACGGAAATTGTTGATTTTCAACTTGTTGGCCCATGTCTCCAGTTCGGACATGGTCAGCGGAACTAGTTTTTTTTATCCTCTCTAATATCTTTAAGAGTCTTATGCAATTTTCCGCTTACACGTTTCACCAGACCGGCTCCGGTTTTATCTTTATTAATCAATTCGTCCAGTTCATTGTCTATTAAATTTTTCAACCACGGCACGAAATCATTCTTCAACACAGGTGCCACTTTATTCTTTATCAGAGGTGAGGCGAATTTCTTAAAATACGGAATATTGTTTTCGGCCAGTTCTAAAACTTCCTTCAGAAGACCTCCATCGATCATTTCCTTCAACTGGGAATAATCAAAAATCAACCGTGTCCCTCTATTGTTTTTCAACGCTTTTTCCACTTGTTTGTTTTGATCACCATCGAGTGACACTTCGGTATTACCATTTTTTAATTGATCTTTTGTTAAAGTAAGCACTGCGCGTTTAAGCTTCTTATGAGCTATCCGCAGCTTATTCAGTTGGCCTTTAGTCAAATTTATTTTCCTCTTGTGATTCCCCATTATCTATGTATAAAAATTGATATTTTGAATTCATATAAAAAATTAAAACTTGCCAAATGATTGATATTTTTTTCTATCGAACGAAAATTTAATTTCATTAATATAGGAGATGAATTCTTACTGTCGCACGTGTAAAACGCAAACGGCTTCGGAGAACATGAAAATTGTGAAAACGAAAAATAAAAGATGGTCGGCGAGTTCCGATTGCGCGGTCTGCGGCGGCGTTAAAAACTCGTTTATCAAAGAGCCGCCCGAAGTGGTGGAAGCGAAAGAACTGCACAAACCGGTAGTGAAAAAATTTATAAAACGCAGGATAATCATGAAAGGTCTGGATAATCTGTGGGCCGCGGATCTGCTCATCATGAAACAATTCGCCAGAGAGAACAACTGGTACAAATACATCTTAAACGTGATAGACTGTTTAACAAATTCGTCTGGTCCGAACCGTTGAAGAAAGAAGACGGCGCAGTAGTGACGGCCGCTTTTGAGAGGATAATAGAGAGAGCGAAAAAGGACGGTCACACTACGCCCGAACTGCTGCACACGGATAAGGGGACAGAGTTTAAAAATAAACCTTTTAACGACATGCTCAAAAAACACGGCATAAAAATGTACCATACGGAGAGCGAGGAAAAGTCGGCGATAATCGAGAGATACCACAGGACATTAAACGATAAATTCAGAGTCAAATTCCAAGTGAGAAACTCGCACAAATGGTACGACGTCTTACAAGAGCTCACCGACGAATACAACAAACACGATTACTACAGCACGATAAAAATGCGTCCGGCCGATGTCAATAAGAGCAACGAGTCCGATCTGTTGAAAATGTATCAGGAGCTCGAAAGTGAAGTGCCGCGTAAAAAACCGAAATTCGACGTCGGAGACAGAGTCCGTATAACGGCGAGTAAAGTCGTATTTAGAAATAAATATAAACAAAACTGGACTAGCGAAATTTTTGTGATCGCGCAAGTTTTAAACACCAAACCCGTCACGTACAAAATCGAGGCTCTAGACGGTGAAGAAGTGATCGGTGGTTTTTACGAGAGGGAACTGCAAAAGACCGAATTTTGAGTATTTTTAAAAGTACCATCACAGTACCATTACCAGTACCGTCATAGTACTATTAATATTTTTTAAAGTACCAGTACCACCGCAGTACTATTAATATTTTTTAAAGTACCGGTACCATCGCAGTACTATTAATATTTTTAAAGTATCGGTACCATCGCGGTACTAATGCGCCGTCGTAATAAAAGAACCATAATAAAATCAAAAGTACCGATACAGTACCATTTCTTATTTATTTTGAAATTATCGCGACAATATTAAATCGGATTTTCTCATCGTCCGATATTATTAATTAGAGTCTCGTAGCTCGACATTTTATTTTTTAAACAAGTCGAAATACCTAAAGCGCTTATATAGAACAACATGACTGACACGATTGACGTTTATCATACCGAGCTTACTTTTAAAAACCGTAATATCACGATAGTGCGCGGTGTCGATAAAATATGTCGGTTTAAAGCGAACGATATCACCCATATACTGGGATACAAGAACCCAAAAAAGGCGATTTACGATCATGTGAACGAAAAATATAAAACTACATATCGCGATTTAAAAGTCGATAATCCGAATTTACATCTAAAACGAACGCATCCCGATACGGTTTTCATAGACGAACCGGCGATCGGGGTTCTGTTGAATAAATGCGCGAAGGAAAGTGATGAGTTTCGGGAGTGGTTTTTCAAAGAACTCGAAAATATACATTCGGAACACACCGACCGAAATATCGAGAATGACGAATCGACCGAGTCGGAATCGGATTATGAATGGTTAGAAAGCGAGGATACCTCGGACGATTTCGCCCGTTTGAAAACGGAAAACGGATTATTCCGCGAGATGATAGATAGAACACAAATACAACAAATTTTCGGTGTATCGAAGAGTGCGGATAATAACAAGGAATATAAATTCATAGACACGCAAAAACGCTCTTTTAAAAAAGCCGTCGAGGATTCCTGCGGATACGATTTATGTTTCGAAACGGAATACATAATTATCGACGACGAGAATATGAAAAAAAAGGTTTTGAGAAAAATAAATAAAGAGGGTGTGGAATACGAATATAACGGAAAGAGCAAATGTATAACGATTCGCGATGACGATTTCGACCTGATCGGCCTGGTTAAAAGAACGATGTCGGAAGTGATGTTGTGGTGAAATAAATACGTTTCCGATCGCGCGAACTATATGATTTTATTTTTTTATTTTTTCGATCGTAATAAAACATTGACGTTCGATCGGTCGTTTTTCTATAGTAGGCACGAAATGAATAACGATATTACGATCGATACGGGAATTACGCGTGATGAGATTTCCGACGAAAGTTCTTCATCGTCTCGTTCCTCCGACGACGAAAGTTCTTCATCGTCTCGTTCCTCCGATGCGACCGACACGGACGAGTACGACATGGAGTACGAGATGGAGGACGATATCGCGAGTAAATTCATTTTTAAAAATCAAAAGGTCACAGTGATTTTCGACGATGAGGATAACTCGTGGTTTAAGGGTAAAGATGTGGCTGAAATATTGGGATATTCCAATCTGAAGAAGGTCTTACAGACGCACGTTAACGATCGTTATAAGAGAAATCTGGCCGATTTAGGTGGGCCCCGATTTGGGTCCCACCCCTTATCGCATAATAAAGGCTTAGAAGTATACATATCCGAGCCCGGATTATACGAATTGATATTTTCATCGAGGTTACCGTCGGCGAACGACTTTAAACGTTGGGTCTTCGAAGACGTTTTGCCTTCCATCCGTAAATACGGTGAGTACAAACTCAAAAATAAAATCGTAACGCTCATGGAATCGATCGATCGTATGGAAAATGAAAATCGCCGTTTAAACAATACGATACAAAACATGAAACCCAAAGTAGCTTGTATGCCGCGAAACCCGAACCTAAGACACGTCTTCGCCGTCTTTAAACGATATTCTCATGTAGGACGTATTTATACATACTACTGCGTGAGAACCGAAGATCGGTATTTTTCTAAGGTTTTTAAAAAGAAAATCGACGAAGGTTATTCACTCTCGTTTTACGAAGAGGAAGTGCCGAACAGTATAAACGTTTTGAACTGCGTAAAAGATATCATGAGATGCCGCTATATAGCCTATAAATCGCGCAATAATGTCGTAATCACGCCGTATAATTTCATAGAATTAGTAGAAGAATTCTTCAAAGATTTGAGAAAATAAATAGTAAACATTTTCCCATCCTAATAAATTCTTATTTCTCGTAATTTATTTTATTTCTTTTCTTAACCGGTGCATTATTTTTTTCCTCATAGAGAGTGATGGATATCGTCCCGTATTACGAAGAGAAGATCGAAGATAACCTTCTACCCCGACCGTTACGTTGTCTGATAGTAGGCTCCTCGGGCTGCGGAAAAACGAACTTGTTGTTGAATTTTATTTATAATCCGCGCGGTCTCGTGTTTAGAAATTTATACGTGTTCAGTAAGTCTATAGAGCAGCCGGCTTATGTAGAATTACGCGAAAAGTACATCGATGCTGAAAACAAGTTGAATAAGAAGATAGCATACTTTTTTAACAATTGCGAAGATTTACCCCCACTGGACGAGTGCGAGAAAACCTCCCTCGTGGTGTTCGACGACTGTCTGATGGAAAAACAAGAAGCGATAAAAGACTACTTCATCAGAGGTAGACATAAAAAACTGTCCTGCGTCTACCTCAGTCAGAGCTACGGTAAAGTCGACATGCAAGTGATACGGAACAACGTCAACCTGCTATGCGTCTTCAAACAAAACAAACACTACACGAAACGTATTTATGACGATTTCGTAGGATCGGACATGACGATTGATGAATTCGAAAAGATGTGTCAAAAGTGTTGGAGCGAACCGTTCGGATTTTTGACAATAAACACCGCTAAGAAAGCGCACAACGGAAAATACATGTTCAAGTTGAAATACGACTTTAACGAGCGATAATCGATGTGTACGCGTCGTTTTCGATAAACGATTCGTACACGTTATTTTTTAAAAATGACGTGTACGCATCGTTTTATTTAAAAAAAACAACGTGTACGCATCGTTTTTAATAAACGACGCGTACACGTAATATTTTATAAAAATAACGTGTACGCGTCGTTTTCGGATTTTTATTCGGATTTATTTTTTTTTCTTTATTTTTGAAAAGCGAAACTCCGGACCCTAAACCTATATATATAGATAATACGATGAAGAGGAAAAGCGATGATAAGGAGATCATCAGCACGCTGATGAAAAAACAGAAGATGGCCGATAAGATGTGGCCGGACGACGTACGAATGGCTAAAAAATATGAAAAGTTACAAGAAAAATGGCTAGAAGACAGTAAGAAAAATCAGATACGCGAAGCTGAGGAGAGGAGAAAGCTTTTCAGTTCACACCCAGTGTTGTTAGCTAAACCGAAAGAACAATTGTTAGCGCCTCCTCCTCGCCGTGAAAACAAACCGATTACCGTCGCGGAGGCTAAGAGGTTGGATAAATTGGAAGATCGATTAAAGAGTGAATTCGACACGTCTAGAAGAGCAGAAGTGGAAAAGGTGCGCGAACAGGAGAAGCGACACGAACCCGTAGTTAAAGCTATAAAAGAACAGACGGAAACTTTAAAGACAGAGAAAAAACCCCGTGTCATTTTGAGAAGACCCATCCCTACTGTCGGACAGTTCAGACCTAGAACGTCGAGCACACCCGGTAGACCTGTAGGTAAAGTGGACAAAACACTTGGTAGACCGGTAGATAAAGCGGTCGAAACGATAACTCCAATCGAGGACGCAGACGTATTCGATGCGTCTACAGTTTTATCACCGGCGCAAACTTCGCAGGAATTACAGAATCGTTCTATCCGCGAATTCACCGAAAACGAGGAAATTGGTGATATCGCAAAGCAATACCTCTCGAACTGTAACGATATGAGTTTCGGCGTTTATTACGATTTCGCGAATAGCAAACTCGCGATCGGATCGCAAACCATATCCATCGAAAACAACGATATCATACTGGACAGAACTATGGACAGATACGTAGGTAGCGAGGGACTGTGGTCGCTCTTGACCAGAGCGGAGATCCACGGTGTACAATCCACAGCCGCGGTCGGTACGACACCGAAGGAGAGACTCATAAGTATAGGCGCGTTCACTTCTCAGGACTTTGAAAAATATAAAGATATTTTAATCAAAACACACGCTCTACATCATAACAACGATCCCACCTCGCCCAGACCCAAGGCGAGCGGTGGTTGGAAATGGAAGAATTTAATAAGTGACATATGGAAAGAACTCAAACAAAAGCCGTCTTCGTCCGGCAGCGGTCTACTCGTGGATACGAACAACCCCGTGGAATATAAATATATAGACGATTACGACGAGTTGTCGGAGAGAATAAAGTTTATACAAGCCGAGGAGGAAG
Organism: Flexamia atlantica; assembly: GCA_035578135.1. Classification (NCBI taxonomy): domain Eukaryota; kingdom Metazoa; phylum Arthropoda; class Insecta; order Hemiptera; family Cicadellidae; genus Flexamia; species Flexamia atlantica. The sequence continues at coordinate 11,932,242 of JAQJVK010000011.1, forward strand.
CGGGAAATAATAATTTTAATAACGAAAAAATCGGGATCGTCAAGTTTATAAATAACGAGATCGAAAAACTGATCACTCGGCCGGAAGGTGTTAAACGGATAAGTCGGTGTTTGTCCGCGTTGAAGGAAAAGGGTGTCGAAGGTGGTAAATTGACTAACACCGCGGATGTTAAGTTTCGCGTAGATAAATTGGGTTTGGCGTCGGATAGGAAGAAACGTATGCGCATGTTCGGTAGGAGATGAATATTTTATTCATCCGAAAATTTTAAAAGTATATTTTTCATTAAGTTCGAATCGCGTTTTTTATTTTTTTTATTCGAAACCGAAAACTTAAAATCTATATATAGATATGGAGAAGTATTACGAGGAAGCGTCCGACAAGATAGAACGGTACGAATTCCATACCGTCGAACCGGTGTCCGATCTGAATTTCAATTCACCCAATCAGATGATCACGTTCAGATTAGACGGCGGAGACGTTTTTTACGATAAGGAAATATATTTTCACATACGAGGCGAAGTGTTGAAAAAAGCGAATGGCGCGAAGTACGAGGCGACAGACCCGATCAAGTTGGTCGATAATTTCCCCGCGTTTTTATTTAAGAGAATCGAATTGAAAAAACACGGTCAGTTGATAGACTTCGTCGACGAAGTCGGTATCACGAGTACGATCAAAGCTCTGACGACATACGGCAAATCGAGCGAGAGCACTTTTCACACGAGGGGATTCAAATCTAAATTCGATAAAGGAGTCGGCAAGTTCGAAGCTTACGGCCCCTTGTCGCATCTCGGTTTAGGGTTTTTCGACGCGCTGAAATATCCGATGTACAGAGGAGGATTCCAAATAATTTTTACACGCAACGAAGATAACGACGCGATATACCGTTGGAAGGAGGGTAGCGGCGCTAACGAGAAAACTGCGGACGAGGGAAAGATACAAATCACGAGGTTCGATTTAAAAGTGCCCCTGGTCGAGTATGACGCTGTGAAAAAAGTGCCGCTCATAGAGGGACTGAGACGATTGAGTACGAAGGGCGATTTGACATACAACTATTACCAGTGGCAGTGTATCGAGAAGTTCGGGGTGTCGGGGTCTTCGTTCAGTTTCGACTTATCCGGCTTATTCGGGAATATATCCGATCCGCTGTTCGTAATCATAGGTCTACAGACCAACCTCAAAAACAATCAAGAGAAGGATCCGAGCCGATTCAACGCTATAAACATAAAAAACTATCGCGTCAAAATCAATGGACTAGGGTATCCGAATGAGCCGCAGAATTTGTCTATAAACGATAAGGCGTACGGTATTTTATACACGAGTTATTGCTCGATCAGGCGGGTGTTATTCGGAGACGAAGACGTTTATTTAAGCGATATCGATTTTATAGACAAGTATCCGTTGATGGCCGTCGACACGCATCACCATCCGTTCTCCAGCGATAATAGGCAAAAAGATATTAAAATAGAATTGGAATTTACGAACCCCGTCGCCAGTCCGGTCTCGGATCAGGGGACGACCGCTTATGCTGTAGTCGTTTCGGAGAAAGGTTTCACTTACGATTTGGAGAGGAATAGAATTACAATGTTTTGAGATATTTTTTAATGTGGAGACGATGATAAACCGTCTACAGCATAGACGGTTGAAAATTGTTTTCGTTTTTTATGAATATAATTATATGTTAACTTTTTACACGCGAGAATCAATTTTTTTCCAAAGTGTGTAGTTTAAAGGGAGAAACGAAACGTTCCCTTTATAAAAAAAAGAAAAGAAAAAAAAGGATTTTTAAATAATAAGTTGGTTATGTATTTATTATCTTTTTTTTTAATCCGTGTACAAGTCGAGTGTGACATTTAGTTTAATTATTCCGTAGACGAATTAGCATCAAGTTCTAAAGCGGACTCTCACGGTATCTTGCAGTGCCCCCAAGGGAGAGTGGTGATGCCGTCTTCTAAAATAAACCTTTTTTCGTCACTCGCCGATAATGCTAACTTGTGCTGTTCTACACTATACAATTCATGCTTCTTACTTCTTATCATATTCATACATCTATACACGTCTCTCTGTTCGAGCAAGCATTCCTTTAGTCTTTAAAAGTAATTTTAGTTTCCACAACCGATTTCTTAATTCCTTTCGCTTTTTTAAATTCTTTCCCATCAAAATCTTCATACGAACTTAACCGATTGGAGTACATCTTCGCTCTGAGTCCTACATATTCGGATAATGGATCACCCCGCATTTCATCCTTAAATGTGCCGAGTATTTTTTCTCGAAATAAGTCATATCTTTCATCATGTTTCCTCATATCCGAGTGGAAATCCGGAGTTTCTATTAGGTATTCCAAACTGTCCGTGTCCGTATACTGCAATTTCGCTTTTTCTCCGTATTCTTTTTTAATATAATTATAATGAAAGTCGTACATCTGCGTTTTAGCGATGTCCAATATACACATTCCTATATATATGGGTTTGTTAAATAATAAACTAGTTTTTCTCATGTGAACAGCGGAAAGATCTTCACAAAATATAGTTCTATGCTTAAAAATCGGTTTCGCCACCCATTTCTCGATCTGTTTAGTCTGCGTAGCGAGTCGTATGTCCACTCTATTTCTGACATTTTCGATGGTTTTACCGAACACGGAATTGTTTAGAAGCTTGTAAAATTGCTTTGCGGGTTTATTAGTAGCGTTTTTCCAATAGCATACATTTTTAACGATAAAATCCGACATCCAATAACTCTGACTGAAACTTAGAATTCTATGTATTTTTTTTAGTTTCAACCCTAACGAAAGATATAATTTTAACGCTTTGTAATGAACGACATATTTTTCTTTATCGTACAACGTGGTCAAGAGTTTGATCTCCTTTGAACCGGGAGGTGCCCGTCTTTCGACCGCTAGCGGTAGGTCGGAATGTAAATCGTGTAATTCTCGAGGATATTCTAAATCCACTTCGAATATATATCCTACGTCGCTATTATCGGGTATCCGCATTACATCGATTTCCTCTTCGACCCATTTAAAATTACCCGTAGGCATTTTGTGTTTAGACATCGCCCAACCGTATTGGTTCACGGCGTCCAAGTACATGAGATACGTTATAGGCTTACTCTCATCATACCCATCGACACGCGGGTTATTGGCTTTCGCGTGTCTGTTCGACACTTGAGCTAAACCGCCTCTAATCCCCCTCGTGAACATGAGTATCATTTCGTAGTCGTACAAATAGTCTAAAACCGCTCCGCTTTCTTTTAATAATATGCTCCACGCCAGACCCGGCGTTGTAAAGTACCACGCTAAATCCAATCCGTATGATCCCAAAGAAATACTTCTATAATCTTCCATCACATCAGCTAGTAATAAAACATCGAGTTTGTTATAAAACAGTGTATATTCTTTCATATTCTTTATTTTAAATGTTTTCCAAACCAGTTTCGCGTGTTCATAATCCCACGGACTAATACCTTTTTCGTTCAACTCATTATAAAATTTTTCTATCGGTGGTAAACTAGTCTCGAGATATTTTTCATCATCGTCCATATAATCGTACGGATAAACCCCTTTTCTAAATAATAACTTCATCGGATCGAGATTTTTATATTCATGTAAAAATAAATCAAATTTCTTTTGAAATTCTATACTCGATTTATATTTATGCAACTCAGGTTCGAATAGTTTATATCTAAAGTTTTTGTCTTGTATAGCTTCATAATATTCTTTTTGATGGTCGGACCAATTATTCATATCTTTATCTTTGAAAGAGGCTTCAAACGTTCCTCCATTATCCCAATCGGAATCTGAACTGGAATCTGAATCGGAATCATTTTGCGACTTTCTCGATCTATTATACTTTTTGATATCATTATATTTATTTTTTATCTCATCTCTCTCCTTTAACCATCTCGTATAATACTCTTTTTGTTCCTCGAGCATTCCATACTTTTTTACATGTATAAACTGATATTCACTCAATCCCTTAGTTAAATCGTCTAACGAATAAAGTGTAAACTTATACGAGTCTAAAAATCTCGCTTTTATTCCGATCCCGAAATCGACAGTATACGAGATATATCTCTCTTCGTTATTCGGAATGATATCGATACGCGTATTTTCATCTAATCTCAACATTTTTATTATTAAATGCGTATCGTAACCGCTCAAGTTATGGATAAATATGGGAATAAACTTCGGAATTTTAAAGTTCAAATTACAAGACTGGTGCGCCGCGCCTCTATACTTTGCGGTCAGATGACAATGATCGCGAACGCGGATATCCTTTTTTCCATGATCAAGACGAATAAAGCGATAAGTGAATAAGTTAGCGATATCCCGTTTATCATCATTTTTTTCATCGGTTTCGAATTCATTCCCGCATATGTGACATATTTTAGCATCTGAAAAATCTTTTTCTTGTTCAGCGGTTAGAGGAAGCATGGGTTTTTCGTTGTTTTCATAATAATCTTTAATCGCTTGCAATTCAGATTTAAGCGTTTTAGCAAACTGTTTCCCAGCGTCGGTCCCGTAGTATAAAATCGGTTCTTTATACTCGCCGAAGGTATAAACCGTGTAGAGACAGAAGGATCTCGCTACATGATGTTGATATGTGTCGGTGTAAGAAACATATTTCGCATACCCCTCGGGTGTTCTTATAGTGTTAGGCGGTTGACACGTAGCTTCGTTTTCAGCGACTTTTTCGATTAATTTCATCTTCGGCGGTCTACGCCTCTCTACATTTTCTAATAAACACTCAAAATCCGCGTACATAACGAAAGGAAGTTTCATCCGACATTTGTAATCTTTAAATTTTATAACTTCCCCTTTTCCCGGTATATTTACTTTTACGGAGTCGTGTTCTTTACAATACTCTTTGTGTCTAATCAATAAATCTTCTCTACCGAAATATTGCAGGCATCGTTTCCATATGTAGATTTTATTACGTCTTTTCGTCATCTGAATATGTACCAGTTTTTCCAGATCTTTAATATAACAATAATGCGATTTTTTTCCTTTTTTAATATATAAAAGATCGATATGCGTATCCTTTTCTTCATCTGTCACAATCAGCGGATATATATTATAGTTACTATTGTAACCGTAAACGTTTATCGATATTCCGCTTCGCTTTACGAATTTTTTTACATCGTCCAAGGCGACTGGAAACTCTATGTCTTTCATCGCATCGACAAACTCGTTTTCATATCGTTTATATTTTTTAACTCTATCAGCATGTCGATTAACGGGGTGTAAAGCGGATAAAATCGCCCACAAAAAACATTTTTCATCTTTGTTTTTTACATTTATTATAGCTTTTTTATTTTTTATTTTATCTGGAAGATCGATGTAACTCGATCCTCTAAAAGGCGAGTATCTGTTAATCGCTAAATCTAGTCCTTCGATTTCGTAAAGGCTCCATCCGGATCCTCTCGCTTCAAACTCCTCCATATTCGTACATATTGTATCTCTCATCATCCTCAATGTTTGTTTCAAATCGGTAGTACTGTATGCTCTAAAATTTTCAGTTCTAAAAAACATCTTCTCTATTTCACATTTGTCACTCACATTACGCTTATACTTAGCGATAAAAGTCAAATTAAACTTAATATTATGTTTTGAGAGATAATCTTCTATGAACTTTATGATCGTATCGATAAATCTATTAATAAAAACTTTCGGATCTTTTATTCCGTGAATATTTTTAAAGTGATATGTAATTAACCTACTTTCAAAAGCCGTTTCTTTTAAAATAATCTCATTTTCAGTAACGGGTGGAAGTTTATCGCTTTTTACAGGCTTCACTACATTAATAATCGTGCTCATCGCTAACAATGCGGCGCCGTGTAAAACGTTAAAAACGGAATTATTTTTATTAGTAGTAGTAGTAGGTCGTATATCGAGTCTGGGTTGTTTGGCTGAAGTCGGTCCATCTTCAACATCATCTTGTCTCTCGATATCCGTTTTAGCAGTCGAAGTCCGAGCTGGAGGTCTGCTTTGATAATCTCGAGGATTGAAATTTTCGATAGGAATCAAGTCGGGTACGGGCCGCTTTAATCTATTGATCCCACTCGTACTCGGTTTAGCTAAATCATTCGCATTACATTTTTTCGTGTGTCGGCTAAAATTTAAACTTGTGATTTCTTTTCCACATTTATCACACGTCTTCTTCTTATAACGTGTATTATCTCGTTCTGGATTCGATGAACATCTTTTTACATGGTAGGATAAGTTTGTCTTCGATATCAGTTTACCGCAGAAACCACATTCAATTTTGGAAGTCATTTTTTTTCACCTATAACAGAAAATAAAAAGATTAGTTATCAATAAAAAATTAAATTCGAATGCATTCTTACAAATAATATTTATTTAAAAAATATTTATCGAAAGTTTTACAAGTCTAAAAAAGTCGACTACTGAAAATTTTCAGTCTCAAAAAATATTTATCGAAAAATTTTACAAGTCCAAAAAAGTTGACTAACGAAAATTTTCAAAGTCCCGAAAAAATATTCATCGAAAAATTTTACAAGTCCGAAAAAGTTGACTAACGAAAATTTTCAAAGTCCTGAAAAAATATTTATCGAAAAATTTTACAAGTCCAAAAAAGTATTTTTCGAAAAATTTTACAAGTCCGAAAAAGTTGACTAACGAAAATTTTCAAAGTCCCGAAAAAGTATTTTTCGAAAAATTTTACAAGTCCGAAAAAGTTGACTAACGAAAATTTTCAAAGTCCCGAAAAAATATTTTTCGAAAAATTTTACAAGTCCGAAAAAGTTGACTAACGAAAATTTTCAAAGTCACGAAAAAATATTTATCGAACAATTTTACAAGTCCAAAAAAGTTGACTACCGAAAATTTTCAAAGTCCGAAAAGTATTTTTTCGAAAAATTTTACAAGTCTAAAAACGTTGACTCTCAACAATTTTCAAAGTCTCAAGATATATTTATTGAAAATTTACAAGTCTTAAACTGAGCAAAAATATTCTAAGTCCAAACAGTATTTATTGAAAAATTTACAAGTTCTAAACTGAGCGAAAATTTTCTAAGTCCAAACAGCATTTATTGAAAAATTTACAAGTCCTAAACTGAGTGAAAATTTTCTAAGTCCAAACTGCATTTATTGAAAAATTTGCAAGTCGTAAAGTGAAACTTGCTAAAAATTTTCTAAGTCCAAACAGTATTTATTGAAAAATTTACAAGTTCTAAACTGAACGAAAATTTTCTAAGTCCAAACAGCATTTATAGAAAAATTTACAAGTCCGAAACTGGCTGAAAATTTTCTAAGTCCAAACAGTATTTATTGAAAAATTTACAAGTCGTAAAAATGTTAAAGTCTTAATAAACCAAAGTCGGCACTTACCTCAGGAACTGTCGAGACGATCTTCAAAACACAACTGGTCAAACTCAAAATCGGACCTGTATATATACCCGGAAAATCACGTGGCTCACGTGTAAAGTTGCACGTGCTCTTAGGGGCAAAGTCAGCTTTCAACGTGATCAAAATTTTCCATTGAAAACCGTTTAAAATTACAAATTTTTAAGAGAAAATAATTCAAAATTGATTTTAATGTATCAGGAGGGCAGAATACCGTAGAAACATTAAAATCGATTAACGAAACGATTCGATAAATCGAAATCGACAATCGAATATCGAATTATTCAGTTTTTTATTCTTCCGAAGTATCAGGGCGGCAGAATCTAGTAGGAACCGGCGCGCTCGAGCCGAGCGAACGGCGCAACGGTGGTGGCGCGCGCGAGAAATAATGACGTAGCGATGACCTTGGACTTTGCGCTCGTGGCGCGCGCGAGAAATAATGACGTAGCGATGACCTTGGACTTTGCACTCGTGGCGCGCGCGAGAAATAATGACGTAGCGATGACCTTGGACTTTACACTTATACGTCTCGTACGTCTCATACGTCTCATACGTCTCGTAGGAAGTGGTCTAGAACGCATCATTCACTACTACTCCAATTCAAATACTCCTTTTCAAATACTAATACATGCAACATTTAATTTTTTCAAAATACTTATGAATCACATTTAAAATAAGGGATTAAAAGAGTGTGACTATGTTTTTGAACTTTATTTAAACGATTTTTTATTCTTAAAACACTAAAACTTTCAATTTAATGGAATGGTGGGGTGTAGGCATAGATTTTTGTTATTGTATTATTAATTATAATTTTTCCTTCAAATTGAGATCGTAGGGGTTTTGTTTGATTTATTCGTTTTGTTTGTTTGTTTTATTTCAAAAAGAAATTGTAGGAGTTCTGTTTGATTTATTCTTTTGTTTCTTTGTTTTTTTTGTTCAACCTGTAAGCAGTTGTTTAAAAAATAGCATCCTAACATTAATTATTTGAGTTTTAGATTAAGGGTATTAAAATAGTTTAGAAAAAAAAACTTTAAGATAACTCTAACTTGAAAAATAGTTTAAGAAATTATCTATACTAACTTTATAGTTTAAGAAATTATAAATAAAAATACTAAATTATCTATTAATTACAGTACCTTAAAACCACTGATTTTAGAATATTTAGAATTATCTATTCGCCAAAAGGAGAACAAGTTTGCTGCAAAGTTGTAAGTGTCTCATCCCGGTTGTCATCAAATGATCCAGGTACAGTTTCATCAGATATAAACGGAGGTAGAGAATTGAATCTCTTTCGACACCTAGCAACATCGGTCCTCCCAATGAATTTCACCAAGCCCGGCATATACACCGACTGGCCTCCAGACAATTCCTGCGAGAACTAAATTTTGAAATCTTCTCTAAATTGCGATGACTTAGTAATATATTTATTTTATAGTTCGTTTAGCAAATAACACTATTTATTTAAACTACCAAAACCTTATTTTTCGTTCTTTTAGGTTTTAGGTTTATGTTTATCTCCTGGTTTAATAAGTATGCTTTTAATATTGATCTTTTATTTCAAATATTAATAAATGCAAACATGTATTTTCTTCATTCAAAATATTTATTACTCAATCGTTAAATAAAGGTTAAAAGGAGTGTAACAAAGTTTTTATCATTGGGTAACATTTTTTTTCCTTAAAACTCTAAAACCTTAAGTCTGATGAATGATGTATAGGCACATCTATCTCCATTAACAAATATGACTATGGTATAAGTTTTTGTTATTGTATCTATATTGCTAATTCTGTAAGCGATTTTCAAAAAATCAAAATTGTGAGAGTTTGACAGCTCGCAGGATGATGGGAGAGGGCTCAAATTAAAGGTCTTGGTCCCAGGGGGTCGGGAAAAATATCGGATTATGTCCAAATCTACCAGAAAATGAGAAATAACGAAAAATATCTTCCATTTAAAATGCATTGGGATTGAAAAACGTCTGCTTTGTTTACATTAAACATGTGGTGCTAATGCTTGATTCAAAGCCATATGGTAGATGTTGACAAGTGAGTTTTTTTTCAAAATGCAGCAAAATATACACGTCCAATGTACTATAACAACAAATATTTTAAATTTAAGATATTACGATTTTATATTAGCTAAGGGTTTGAGTTTTTTCATAATTTAAAATTATAAAAAGTAAAGTACGTTTGTTTAGTTTATGTTATAACGATGCAGATTTAATACCAAGTGATTTATATAATATATAATTACGTAAGGAAAATTTTGCACCGAAATTGTGGGCGTTTGGAAGGTCGCAGGATGATGGGAGGGGACTGAAATTGAAGGTCTCCATCCCAGGGACTCGGGGAAAATACTGAAATTGCTTTAAGCTTGCTATAAAATGAGAAATAACGTAAAATAGCTGTCATTTAAAAACTTTGGGATTTAAAAAGGTCTGCTTTGTTTACTTAAAACCAAATGCTAGATATAATCATAATTTTGTGGACCTAAAAGCCTATTTTCTAAAAAGGTATTTTGTTCTATAGTAAAGAAGGATTTTGCTTAGGGGCTATTAGCCCCTTCAAGCCCCTAGTTAATATTATTTCTCTTTCAAAATTAAATGGTAAGGGCGTTATTTTTTTATTTATTCTAGTTGTTTTTTGTTCAAACTAAAAGCAATTGTTTAAAAAATATCATCCTAACATTAACTGTTTGAGTTCGACCCCGTCAACTTTAGAACATTTTGACAAATATACTAAATCTTCTGTTAATAACGGCACTTTGAGAACACTGATTTTAGTATATTTAGAATTATCTACTCGACAAAAGGAGAAAAAGTTTGCTGCTAAGGTATAAGTGTCTATCCTGGTTGTCATATAATGAGCCAGGTATAGTTGAAAAGTTAAACGGATGTAAAAAAGCGAATCTCTTTCGACACCTAGCAGTATCGGTCCGGTTAAAATTTCACGGAGAAGGTTTTTAAGCCATCCATTTCGTCCTAACTCAATCGGGTTCCTTCCCAGAGTCCAAGGGGTTCCATATTCTTATGTAAAGATATCGTTTGTATCAAAACTCATGAGACGTTTAATTGAACAGCTGATGATCATTAGGAAATAAAGGAGTAATTAATAAAAGTGTATATTTGTAATTTGTGATGCAAACCTGCCTCCCGGGAGACCCATACACGGCAAGAAAACAACTATGTACTTCCGCCCTTCTACGTAGAGTTCAATAACATTCCAGATTGATCGTTGAACACCTGAGGTTGAACTTCTTTTTCTATTCATCTGTTAAACATTTTAGTTTTATTTTCAACACTCTAAAAACTATACCAAAAAGCTACATTTTTTACTTGGCGTTAAATGTTTAATTAATTGCGAAAATGCTTAAATAAAAGTCATACGTCACCTCTGCTACGTCCGGTGTTTGTAGAATAAGACATATTCGTAAAATAATATTAGGTAATAATTTAACGAACAGTCGTGATTTACGAGAACTAATTTAAAAAGTGAACAACAAGAATGAATATTGACCTGGTGTATTTCCACGGTCGGCCAAAATGGAATTTAGCACAGGGGGTACAATCCAGGAAGTACAAATTAATCCGGGGTAGGACTTAATGATATGGCCACGGGGGGTACAAATCCGTGATAGGACTTAAGAATTTGACCAAGGGGCGTACAAATACTGGGGGTACAAATCCGGGGGGTCAATTCCGGGGTCAGACTTAAGAAAAATAATTTAATTTCAAACTAATTAGGTGTTGATGATTTAATAATGTATTTGGGGGTACATTTCCAGTCGCGGTCTCGAGCGATTTAACCCCCTTTTTCATATCATGGTCAGTTTGGGCCTCACGATTTGATTCAGACTGTAGCCCGTACAGAAACTGCTTCAGCCCTTTGTGCGGTAGGGCAAACACCTGTGACGGTTTTTTGCCCCTCGGCAGTGGGAAGACCTGTAGTAGAAAGTTCCCAGATTTCCTGGGGTGGAGGAGATTGTAAGGGCTGCAGTGACGTGAGGGCGGTGTGAGAAGGGACGAGATTGCCTCGGATTTGAGTTCCAGTTCGCGAATCCATAGTTAGTTTTGTTCCGACTTGACAGTGCTTCCGTGTTAGGTACAATAAGAACTAAAATAGTGTCACATATGAATACTTATTCTCTGGTTGTAAGTACCGATAGAAGTAGTGCAATAGTGGGGCTGCTGGCCCAATCAAACTTTGACAGGCAGTCAATTTTTTGACAGCTACTTCCGGTCACGTGACCGGAAGTGACGTCATCAGCTGTGACGTAGCTGTGACGTGTTTTTGGTGGGTATTTAAAGTTTAAATGCCCTGCTGTGCTGGGTATTTAAATTTTAAATGGCCGGAAGTGTGTCAAGGTCTTTTGGGGGTGTTTTTAAAAAAGATCTTGCATTTTCGGAAAATCCGAAAATGCAAGATAATTTTTGTTTCTTTTTACAAACTGTTGTTTTGTTGATTTTCACGTCTGTTAAAATACCATGTAAAAAATGGAATTGACAAATTAACAAGAAAATATCCTGCTACAAAGTATCCAAATAAAGATGCAATTACATAAACATAAACTTTAAAATATAGCGAATGTTCTTCCTTTTTATCTGTTAGCATTTCCTGAACAAGGTAACCAAAATTGTAACCACATAAAAATGAAAGTAGGCAAATAATAAATTTCGACGGGTTCACAAAAACCAAGTTGTAAAGTAGCGAATTTCTTTCTTCTTCCATTGTTGAATTTTTAGTCGAAACCAATTAATGATAACATTATTGCTTGCGCATCAGAACTAACAGTTGATGAAATTTCATTTACTTGTAGACTTGTAGTAGTTTCATTTGTAGTAGGTAATTGTTCGGAAGTTGGTGTAGATGTAGAAGAAACAGTATTATATTGAAGCTCAGAGTCCATGTGTGCTCGGGTAAAGAGCTGAAGCTTTAATGACGTGTGGTAGCCGTGTCCTACTGTGCATCAGGAGTTGTTGGTGGTGGGGGGTCGTTTGTTTCTTGCACTGAAATGTAGATGGAATCATAACTTTCTGGAGGATGTACTAAAATTTGTTGTATAGGATCTGCATCAATAGGAAAACTTTGCGTTTCAATGCAAAGTCCATCTTTAATAAAAGAAACATATAAAACAGAACTCATGTTTATTTAGATGTTTACTCTGCCGGTTCTACTAGCAAACTGATGTGCCAGTATCGGCGTTGCAACCTCCCTTGACATGTGCAGCTCGGAACATCTGCCCTCCCCCCACCACCATGAGAGACTCCTCGCAATTTTTGGATTTGTAGTGTTAGTTCTAACGTAGGTGTTGTAGGGTGAACATCTCAGTACTAAACAATTGTTTTTAACATTTGGCTTAAAATACTTATTTAACTTTGTACAAGTTACAATATTTTTAAAGATGCTACTTTATTATATTACTTTAATACTTAGCTATAATATTTAGTTAAAGAAATCGAAACTGTAGTTGCGATTAAAATAGAAACATGGTTTCTTAACATTTGCCTTAAAAAGATTTGTAACAAAATATCGTAAGAAAATTTTTACAACATATTTGAATTAATATGTTTGCAAACCCTATCATGCGAGTTTTAAAAGATAAACGAGACCGAGTGGGCCGGGTTTGACCTCGCATGCTTTCGCTTGTTGCCGACCAGTTAGCAATACAACTGGTTGACCTTGCGCCGCACTTTCGCTTGCGGCCGGCCGGCGAATACAGGTCGTCGTCCTTGTTGCATCACCCGGCACACCTGTCCTTGATTGCTTAACACACTCTACACTCTACACTCGACAAGTTATTCTTTCCTTTGCCACCGTCCTAACAACACCTACTTCAATTTCACAATGAACCGCTCCGAGTATACCGAGATTTGGTATAACTGGTTTTCCTATCTTCAACTGCTTGGGGTACGAATTATTCAATCGAACAACAATCGTGATTGGTATGATGTTACAACCACTATTGCTCGAAAACCTTTTCAGCAAGTTTGGAAAAACATTCTTACCGGCACCAAAATTCGCACCGAACCACCCAAAATTCGCACCAAACCACCTATATCACCTGTATCTTCAAACGTACCCCAGCAAAAATTTCATCTAAAAAAACTGAAACTTAACCGAAAATATGAAATCCTAAGACATTTATCTTCTTCTATTTTCATTTTTAATTCTGAAAAAACCAAAATTTATGTCATTGACATTCCCAAAAAAATTCCTATTCCCCTTAACCCTCGACACTTGATAATAAATAAAAAAGGTGCCAAGTTAAACATAAATATTACCGAGTAAAACCTTTTCCCACCTCCAAAGTCCACCCTGGTGGCAAAAAAAAGGCCCTTCTAAGGGCCGACCTAAGACTTTCAAATTTAGGCTTAAGTTTAAGCCTCAACCCTTGGTGACTAACAAGGGGTGGTTTGTGAAAGCCCCTATGGGACTTAGAGGTACACGGACCTCTTGTTAGTCACCAAACGTTAAGGCTTTAGCGAAAGCTCCCCGCTATTGACTCAACCTTTGGGACTTAGAGTTATGTGAACCGCTTGTTAGTCACCAAGGGTTGAGGCTTTAGCGTCCAACCCTTTGTGACTTAGTGGTACACAGACCACTTGTTAGTCACCAAGGGTTGAGGCTTTAGCGAAAGCCCCCCGCTATTGACTCAACCTTTGGGACTTAGAGGTATATGAACCGCTTGTAGTCACCAAGGGTTGAGGCCCTAACTTAAGCCTAAATTTGAAAGTCTTAGGTGGCCCTTAGAAGGGCCGATTTTGCCACCAGGGTGGACTTTGATTGAGGAGGGGAAGGAATATAAGGTTTAATTTAATATATTTATTCTCAATTTTCCACCCTCCGCTGTTACTAGTAAAAATTTTGGATCTGTTGGGACAAGTGGTGGTTTGGTTTTTGGAGTTGTGAGGATATAAATTTTCGTCCTCTCCTCGTTGTAGACATAAATTTTGTTTTCTTCAATTCTGTACAGGCTATATTTTTTGTTTTTCTTTAATTCCTTTAGCCTGATGTTCTTTACTGGTGCGGGATGAATTGTTTGGGGGGTGGGGGTTTCTTTGATTGGTGCGGGTTGAATTTGTTGGGGGGTAGAAGAAGGGTGCAGTCCGCACAACTCCATCCAGTCTTCAGTTAAAATATCGTCACAAATTGGAGCGATCGGAATGTCTTCAATTTGCGGCGTTGATGTTTCTGTAACTGGTGTGGGATTCTGAAATAATTGGGGTTGATCTTCATTAAGAGCATCAGCTATTATTTCGTTAATGGAGGAGGAGAGGACGGGAGAAGTTTGTTTTTTTTGAAGAAAATCGGTCGAAATAGAAGAAAGGTCAATAGATACCGGAATTGTAGTTGGTTTCTGCTGCAGAGGTTTCTGCAGCAGACTCAGGAGAATGGGGGTAGATGAAGAAGATGCAGAGGAGTTCATGTTGATATAAAAAGAATAATAAAATGGATAATATAATGAAATAGGAAAAATGGTTAAAAAACGTGGGAATGGATAGTAACAGCGATGGTGGCGAGTGGCAGAATAACACAAGGCGGGCGAATGGGGTTCTTATAGGCAGCAGACACAACAACCTTGTAGTCAAGGTAGTGAAAGCTGAGGCTAGCGACCAGGTCCAAGTAGGCCAGACGAAGTGTGAGAGCGGTGGCTAGCGACCCGGCCAAGGCTACCGGCCCCGGCAGAGCGACACGTTGACCTACTAGTCAAGGCTCGCTAGCGAGGTCGAGTCTCGAGCTCGCTGATATAAGCAAGCGCGCAACGTTTCTCTTTGGCATTACGGTGAAGGTGTAACTGGTCCGCTTACGTGGAGGGTTATGCTGTAACGTAATGTTCGCCATGGTGTGTGGGATGGCTTATGTCAAGCACACACTGCGTTCGGCTATTGTGGGAGAGGCGCCCTCCTATAATAGTCGGTCGCAATGGCAATCCACCTACCTTTCCATTTCCTGCGTGGTTTAATTGTCAGGGTTAATATTACGGTGAGGTGTGTGAGTTCGCTTACGTGATGATCACACCGTAACTGTAATATTAAGTTAGGTGTAATATTATAGGGAGGTGTGTGAGTTCGCTTACGTGATGATCACACCGTAACTGTAATATTACATAGTATAAGATAGAATAGGGGGAACGTTAGGTAGGGGTTAAGATATGATAGGGCGGTGAGGTGTGTGAGTTCGCTTACGTGATGATCACACCGTAACCGCATGCATGATAGCATTTAAGGGGTAGCATAAGTTATAATAAAGTAGTATAGAAATAAAGTAGTAGAATAAGGTAGGGACCCCACGCTTCCCCACCCCCCTTTTTTTTATAATTTTTAAATGACCTTGACCTAGTTTTGATTGTTCTACTTTCGGACTTAGAATTATTTTAAATGACCTATTTTTTAGACTTAGATATTTTAATTTCAAAAGACTTACTTGTTTGACTTATATATTGATTGATTTTAAAACTCTACTTTTGAGACTTAAATATTTTGTTAAAGTTTTAAATAACCTAAGATTTTAGTTTTGTGTTGTATCTTTTATTAAATAATTATTATTTTTAACATTTGGGTTTTTGTAAATGTTTTAATTTCTGTTGATGGTGAGTTTAGTTTTCGCGTTGGTTATTAATATTTTGAGTTTTTGCGTCATAACTTTTATACCGTTGGTTTAATCAAAAAATGTTACTGGACCTTTTTTGTTTGTCTTTTAATTCCGCTTAATTTGACTACCCGCACGATAGATTTGGAGCATTTTTTGTTATATCCCCCCCCCCTCCCCCCGCGAAACCCCCCCCCCCCTCCCCCCCCTCCCCCCCTCCCCCCCTCCCCCCCCTCCCCCCCCCTCCCCCCCTCCCCCCCCCTCCCCTCCCCCGCGGAAACCCCCCTCCCCCCTCCGGCAAAACCGGTTACTTGATTTCGTCGCCGTTCAACTTTAGAACTGCGTCGCCGTACACGATGGCAGTGGATATAACAAAAATGCTCCAAATCCATCGTGCGGGTAGTCAAATTAAGCGGAATTAAAAGACAAACAAAAAAGGTCCAGTAACATTTTTCGATATAACCAACGGTGTAAAAGTTATAACGCAAAAACTTAAAAAAAATGTACATTTTCTATTATTTTTTACTTCGTATATTTCTTAACTATAAAAATTAGGTCAAGGTCATTTAACTTTAAGCGGAAAAAAGAGAGGAACAGTGTTATTAATTAACACTGTTCCTCTCTTTTTTCCTAAAAGGCAGGGAAAGAAGTTCCGTTAATGTCTATTTTTTATGTGGCAGAATCATATCCATCATCATTATCTGTTTCGTTTTGAAAGTTGATGTAACTAACATCAACCCAAAGATAATGATATCCTTGTTCGAAAGCCATAGTATCAATATATGATTCCACTGTTGAAAACCAATTAGGATCTATTAAAGGGTTGATTGTAACCATGACAGTTTCTAATGTTAAATTTACCCATCTTTCTCCAGTAACAGAAATTGCAAAAAAATTTACATTTTGAAGAAAATGGATTAAATTTAACATAAAATGAACATGTTGTACAGGAGTGCAATGAACATTGTAAGACATCCGGAAAGTTTCCATGCTGATGAGGGAAATGTTGTCTTTTACTTAATCCACGGTTTATATATATGCATTTCCCCCCACCATAGAGTTCTTAAAAAGTGGGTCAAGGTCATCTGAAGATACCCTATGAACGGGGAACAGAGCAGTAAGTGGTTAAACCACAAACTGCTCTGTTCCCCGTCCCTATTTAATTTCTTTTATTGATATGTCTTTATAAACATATAATATATGTTTATAAACACATACATTTAACTTGATATTTAGCAAATGGGAAGAATCCACACAGCTGGCACAATTCTTGCGGTCTTGGTGTTTCCAGTTTGTATCCTATGATTCCAAATCGGTATATCATTTGCCTATGCAACGGTTCTCCCTCTTCGGCTGAAGGAAGAGCCTAAAAAAAAAAAAAAATAGTTTAATGATATTTAATAAAATAATATATTGTAAATAGAAAAGAACAATACTGTTAATGAAAACGTACCCAGTCACATAGGGCACATATTTTCTCGCCATCTGCCAATTGAAACCAAATTTTGGTTTTAAATATACAACGTTTCTTGTGCTCAGTAATGAGCTCGCTTTGCAAGATTTGCGGCAGCGGCTCTGACACCTCCCTAATTTGCCGAAGCATAGGGTTGTCTGAGCAGATCCGCTGCAAACATAACTCGTACAAGGAGCTCATTGTTATGGGCTGACTATGCTCACCTCACAGCCTTAAATACGTACCAATCACCTTGATGGCAAAGGACAACGCCCTCCATTGGGTTAACCAGGTCGCCATAGGAGGCCGCCGCCTTGGACCGACAAACCAGGTCGCCATAGGAGGCCGCCGCCTTGGACCGACAGTATATATAAGGTGTGCTGCAGTCTTGTGGTTATATTTGCCATGGAATCCCTCATGATCTTTGGTGCTGTGCACAACTTTGTTGAAGCCAAAAGAGTACTATGGTACATAAAAACGTATCATAGCAATCTGAATTGCATCAGTGGAGTACTTGAAGCTGTTAAAGCAGACGGTACAAAAATCTGTTGCACTTCGGATTCTATGGATTACGAAGGACTTGAATCATGGGTCCTTTATTATGTACAATTTTGTACAAAACTTTACATCAAAGTTGACACGGACTAAGGGGGTTTTCTAGGAGGAAAGAAAAGAATAGATACCAACAATGCATGTTGGTAGCTATTCTTTTCATTCTTCCGCTAAGATTTAAATGACCTTGACCTCGTTATGGACTTAGAAAATTTTTGTTAAGTTACAATAAACCTTCAAAATAACTAGGTCAAGGTCATCTGAACATACCCTATGAACGGGGAACAGAGCAGTAAGTGGTTAAACCACAAGCTGCTCTGTTCCCCGCTCCTATTTAATTTCTTCTATTGATATGTGTTTATAAACACATACATTTAATATCATATTGCTCCAGAGG